>CM053033.1:149195298-149550298 GCA_028564925.1 Lithobates sylvaticus
CACACACACACTAGCTCCTATGTGTGCTGACACACACACACACACTAGCTCCTATGTGTGCTAAAACACACACACTGGCTCCTATGTGTGCTGACACACACACACTAGCTCCTATGTGTGCTGACACACACACACTAGCTCCTATGTGTGCTGACACACACACACTAGCTCCTATGTGTGCTGACACACACACACTAGCTCCTATGTGTGCTGACACACACACACTAGCTCCCATGTGTGCTGACACACACACACTAGCTCCTATGTGTGCTGACACACACACACTAGCTCCTATGTGTGCTGACACACACACACTAGCTCCTATGTGTGCTGACACACACACTAGTTCCTATGTGTGCAGACACACACACACTAGCTCCTATGTGTGCTGACACACGCACACTAGCTCCTATGTGTGCTGACACACACACTAGCTCCTATGTGTGCTGACACACACACACTAGCTCCTATGTGTGCTGACACACACACACTAGCTCCTATGTGTGCTGACACACACACACTAGCTCCTATGTGTGCTGACACACACACACTAGCTCCTATGTGTGCTGACACACACACACTAGCTCCTATGTGTGCTGACACACACACACTGGCTCCTATGTGTGCTGACACACACACTAGCTCCTATGTGTGCTGACATACACACACTAGCTCCTATGTGTGCTGACATACACACACTAGCTCCTATGTGTGCTGACACACACACACTAGCTCCTATGTGTGCTGACACACACACACACACTAGCTCCTATGTGTGCTGACACACACACACTAGCTCCTATGTGTGCTGACACACACACACTAGCTCCTATGTGTGCTGACACACACACACTAGCTCCTATGTGTGCTGACACACACACACTAGCTCCTATGTGTGCTGACACACACACACTAGCTCCCATGTGTGCTGACACACACACACTAGCTCCCATGTGTGCTGACACACACACACTAGCTCCTATGTGTGCTGACACACACACACTAGCTCCTATGTGTGCTGACACACACACTAGTTCCTATGTGTGCTGACACACACACTAGTTCCTATGTGTGCAGACACACACACACACTAGCTCCTATGTGTGCAGACACACACACACTAGCTCCTATGTGTGCAGACACACACACACTAGCTCCTATGTGTGCTGACACACACACACACACACTAGCTCCTATGTGTGCTGACACACACACACTAGCTCCTATGTGTGCTGACACACACACACTAGCTCCTATGTGTGCTGACACACACACTAGCTCCTATGTGTGCTGACACACACACACTAGCTCCTATGTGTGCTGACACACACACACTGGCTCCTATGTGTGCTGACACACACACTAGCTCCTATGTGTGCTGACACACACACTAGCTCCTATGTGTGCTGACACACACACTAGCTCCTATGTGTGCTGACATACACACACTAGCTCCTATGTGTGCTGACACACACACACTAGCTCCTATGTGTGCTGACACATACACACTAGCTACTATGTGTGCTGACACATACACACTAGCTCCTATGTGTGCTGACACATACACACTAGCTCCAATGTGTGCTGACACACACTAGCTCCTATGTGTACTGACACACACACACACACTAGCTCCTATGTGTGCTGACACACACACACTAGCTCCTATGTGTGCTGGCACACACACACTAGCTCCTATGTGTGCTGACACACACACACTAGCTCCTATGTGTGCTGACACACACACACTAGCTCCTATGTGTGCTGACACACACACTAGCTCCTATAAATCCCTGCCTGCCTGGGATGGGACAGAAGGTTGGGACAGAAGGTTATGGTGCAATGCTGTACTAACAGCACTGCAATGGGTGCTACTGCAATGCTGTACTAACAGCACGCACACACCAGACTAATCCCCAGCAGCAGATAATGTCACACTCAGCAGTGCAATCAGCAGAAATGATCAGTATTCACAATGAATCAGCAATGGTTTAACAATGAATCAGCAGTCTGCCTATTCACTCAATCAAAGCCGGAACACATGTGCACTAGGCCGACGGCGCGGCGGCCTTTTATACAGTTGGGCGTGTACTAAAGCCCCTGAGCTATAATAGGCGTCCTGCCTGTAGCCAATTATTGCTCTCCGCACTGCCGGCGCTGTGATTGGCCAAGCATGCGGGGTCACAGTGCATGCTTGGCCAATCATCAGCCAGCAATGCACTGCGCCTGGTGCAATGCATTGCGGGCCGCTCGCATCACACGAATGTGATGCGAACGGCCCAAATAGTTCTGGGCTCGCCGAGCGGGCGAACGCCCAGTGCTCGATTCGAACGTGGGTTCGAATCGAACACCGGGCCCATCCCTAGTCTCAAACATGCTGGTCACATATTTAGTTTGTAAGGTTGAAGTAAGGCCGCAACCGATCTTCAAGCTAGCCCTTACCTATATCCTCCAAGCAATCCTGGCATAATTGCCTCAAAGGCTGCCACCCTTCTAGTCAAATAGGCTTGAATTATTTCAGAGCAGAAAAGCGTACTTCCTGCATGTCAGTTTAATCATCCTGGAAACCCAAGAGTGGATGACTTAAGGGCCTGATGGCTAAATTAAAGGATTCCTCGTTTGACCAAGTTTCCCTATTTCCCAGTTTTCCTGGAAACTGGATACTACTTTAAAATTGAACTTTGGGGATAGACTAGGTATCCCTATCTTTAGCAAAAAAGTAAAAAAATATCAAACCGCTCTTGCTGGAAAGTGTTGCAATCTTCAACAACCTTCTGTCTGATGTAGTTGTCAGGAGAATTAGTTTTACCATGCAGTACTCCAATGGAAATGAAACCCGTTGGAGCAAAGGGTGCTCCCAGATCCAAGAGTAAGTTCCACAGAGGGAACAAGGATTTCCCTCAATGTCATATATCGATTGTTATCTGGAAAAAGCATCTGGTCACTGGCTTTGCACCCATCTGCAGCCTGTGAAAAAATTAGGTAGAGATCCCTTAAATGGCGTTGTATGCCAGACCAACCTCTAGCCCTGACTGAAAAATGTCAAGGATATTGGCTAGAGGCAAGGACCACAGGAGAGAAAGCTTTGCTGAGCAAACAAAACAAACTTCTTTCATATCCCCACCTATGTAGCGTTCATGGATAATCTTCTGGTCACCAGGATCTGAACAGCATCAGATGAGAATCCCTGCACCTCTAGGTGTAGCCTTTTCTATAGCCGGGCTATTAAAAGTAGTCCAATTGGATTGGAGTGCCGTTACTGACCTTGCCATAGAAGAATTCACTTGATCAGAGACAAAAATTTAAACAAGAAATTCCATGGCACCCTGCACCTTGTATAACAGAGTCTTTGCATTAGTATCCTGTTGCAACTATCAGAAGCTGCATGTTCAGTGAAGTCTCCCTGAGAATCATTGCTGGAATGCCTCATAGGGCCAAAATTGACATAACCAAACCAATAATTGACATTGTTCCCTGGCAAGAAGACCGATTTTAACTGATTAAGTGTTTTTCTGCCCACAAAAGGTACTATTTGGTGTCCCCTTGTCAGGCAATGAAGGTTACTACTGTCTTGTTGTCAAACTTACTAGGGCCCCCTCAAAGATCCTGAAAGGCTTGCAATGCTAGAAAAGGCTTACTTCCATTCAAGATACTTGAAGTCTGTGCTTCACTGCTATCCAATGGTCTTGCACTTGTTTCTTCGGATCTTGGACTCCCCAGCCCCAGAGACTGACACTGGCTTCAGAATCATCCTATCTCCTGGGCTGAGAGGCATGCCTCCAAAAAAAAAGCACCGTGGCAATGTCAAATTCTAGTTCTTGTTGAATTTGTATAGGCACAAAGATTTTCTGATCCATAGATAGCCCAACTCATAGTCTAAAGAAGGAAAATTGAAACGCCCTCATGTGCCACCTGGCCCAAGGTACCACCACTGCCAACAAGATCTTTCAAAAAGATTCCTGGGACTGTGACAATTCTGTAAAAGCACCTGAACTGGAAGTGACATCTGGCCACTGAAAATCTCACATGCCTCTGGCGCTCGGCATTGATCAGTACATGGAAATATGAGTCGGCCGGTCGATTGATACCAACTGGTCCTCCAGCTGAACTGTCCCTGTGACAGTCTGCATGAACCATCTTGAACCAATTGGCGTACATGAACACATTTGATTCCTTCAAACTAAAACAGGCCAGAAGGCTCCTGCCTTAGGTACTAGAAAAACTGGGGAGAAAGGCCCCCAGATGATTCCAAGTTTTTGGCATCACTGGCATGATGGCCTTGTAGCAGTATAAAAATCTTGTCAACATCTTCTCTCCTGAGATCTGTTTGACATAGATTAAATGGATTCTGTGGTCAGGTTTGTAATTTTCCATTGTACGCCCACCTGTCTTCTGGACCCACTGGTCTCTGACTGTCGTCCAAACCCTCCGGAAGGAGGCTACAATCATCAAATTCACTCAGGCCAACTGGAAGAGACTGGTTGGACGCACCTTCAAAAAGACCTTCCTGCCATCTTAGTAGCTTGCTCTGGACTTGATTTCCTGTTAAAAGTAATTTTAAGACACCTCCACTGTGATCTTTTAATCTGTAGCCTGTCCTATAGGATTTGGCCTCCTGCACCCTCTGAAGTTAGTAGGCTTGAGTGAAGGATGGCGGGTTCCTCTTACTAGTCTGTGGCCAGACTTTTTGTCAATTGCTTAATTGCGTTGTTCAGTGTTTGGCCAAATAACCCCCTATTATAGAAAATGTTAAAAGGCTCGTGTAGACGTTCCACCTGCCTTCCAGTGGTGTAACCAGAATGCTCTCATAGCAGCGACTGGGTGCGCCAGCGCTTGTACTAGGTCTATCAAAAGCATCAACCAAAAGTCAGTTGCCAGGTTCCAATCTTTCCAGAAACTGTGCCAAATCTTGTAGCTTCCAGTGCTGAATGTAATGCCATATCTAAAGTTAATATATGTCAAAGTTAACATATGGCTGGTTGGCAGGCAAAATCTGTCACTGTATAGATTCTGTGCAAGCCTGATGGCCAGATCACCACCAGATGTGTTTCTGTATGAGTGTTTTTATGCATTCTCAATGCGTTTTGCCGCTTCTAGATGTGTTCCATACAGAAACAATGCAACATTTCACTTTTTTTTTACTGTACTAGAACGTGCAGTACTGATGTAACTTGGAATCAAAGTTAAACACTGTCCATGCATTCTTGATGAATAAAGACACACTGGACTGCATTTGGTGTGAACAAGTCCACTTTCTCATCCATAGGATCTCTGAAGGCAACCAAGTTATACCAAGTACCAAGGCAACCAGCATCCACCCATGGAAGTGCAGTGCACAAACATACAGCAGCCATCATATATGGATAAAGTTTAGAGAACCTGTTCCTTTAAATAGGTCTTCTGAGAAGGTATCTGTCATCCATCAACGAGCACTTTAAGCTCTATCATTATGGGTGTTGCTTGTGGTGTGGATATTTGTAGCATCCTTTCCGCAATAGCTGCCTTAAATAGGGCTTAGAATTTTGCACAACCACATCCTTGTGAGGCAACCTGTGCAATTTAATTTCTCTGCCACTGCAGACTGCATACAGGGCCAAAATACATTGTGAGCAGGGTGAGGCATTCTCTATCGTGCTGACATAAATGCATTGTGCCAGTTTCCTGGATACTGTCCCTTCACAGGGTAAGTGGAAACAACTCCTTCAGAGTGTATAGACCACATGCTTAAGTGGATGTGAACCTTAGGCTAGGTTTACACTAGTGTGACTTTTCAAGTGATTTGGGACTGAAAAGTCGCATGACAAGTCATACCCCATGATTTCCAAAGAATACTGTTCATATCTGTGCAACTTCAAGACACAGCGACTTCAAAGTAGTCCCTGCACTACTTTGGTCCCACTTTGATGCGACTTGAGTTCCATAGACCTCAAGAATACACAGGCATTGCTTCAAGTCGCTGCAAAAAAATTTGCGGTAAAATCGCGCCACTTTGGGGATGCAGTAGTGGAAACATAGCCTAATACATGAAATTTGAACTTGGCACATATATCTTCAGTGTCCTGTAGCTCTCTCCTGACCCATTCTTCTGTTATCAGCCTGATAACTCCGGACAAATTCTTGGACACATCAGAAAAAAGCAACCTGACATTTCTGTCTTGGGAAGCTGCTATAAATAGATTAGCAGGGAGCTGGCCCTGTACAAAACCGTGATGAGAGGGGGTGTGTGCCTTTCCTCCAATCAGCAATTTACGCTATCTTGGCTGTATGCCCAAACACCACACACTGTGTTTAACAGGAAGAGAACATTTCCTAACACTATCTGAACTTTCTAAACAGTACATAAATGTGAAGACAGCAGATATAAATGTAGAAACTTATGTAGGGAGATTTGGTTCATCTCTGTGTATCATCTAAGGCCGTTCACTTCACTGGGTGTATGGAGGATTTACATCCACTTTAATGAATGTGAAAACCTGTTGGGTGTCATTGTCCTGGTCAGGACAAGATGATTGTTGGCGGGTTTTATGTCTTTTTGGAGCGTTTTGCGTTCAGGGTTTCTGATTCTAAAATAATGCAAAATCCCTAATTTGCATAATCTCCTTGGAGTTTTAATAACCATGTCCCACGTCGCCCCCTCCTACCTTTGCTAATCTTCTGTGCCACTAACAGGTGTGGAAAGCTCATATTTGTACAAAATATATGGAGAAAAACATAGCACCTCTCACCAAAAAATATGGTACCCTGTCTCTTTAAGAGCCATCTGCCGTCATTCACTCACCTTATGCCCCGTACACACGATCGGACTATCCGGCGGACCAGAGTCCGCTGGACAATCCGCCCTTGTTTGGGCTCCGGCTGACTTTTTTTATCCCAAAAGTCTTATGACCCTTATGCGAGCACGCAGCCCGGCCGGTCAGAAAAGGGGATGGGGTTGAGCGAGCGCCCCCCCTCCTGAGCCGTACCAGGCCGCGTGCCCTCAACATGGGGGGGTGCTTTGGGGAAGGGGGAGCCCTGCGGCCCCCCATCCCAAAGCACCTTGTCCCCATGTTGATGAGGATAAGGGCCTCTTCCCGACAACCCTGACCGTTGGTTGTCGGGGTCTGCGGGCAGGGGGCTTATCGGAATCCGGGAGCCCCCTTTAATAACCCTGTGAATGAGTATGGGGTACCATGTACCCCTACCCATTCACCAGGGGGGAAAAAAGTGTACATAAAAAAACACAACACAAGTTTTTAAAATACTTTATTAGAGGTCTTCTCTTCTTCCGTCTTCGGGGGTCTTCTCGCCGGACTCCTCCGCTATCTTCTGCTCTTTTACTAGCTGTTTTACTAGCGGAGGAGCCCGGCTTTCTCCTTAATCGCCGCCGCCGTCCGGGGGTCTTCTTCTGACTTCGGGGGTCTTGTCCCACTCTTCGTTTGTTCTGCCAGGCCCCTGCTATCTTCTTGCAGCTCTTTTACTAGCGTTGACCCAGTCTTTCTTCTCGCGACGTTGACACAACGCTGTCTCCGCTTGTAATGGCCGAGACGTGTTGCACGGCCACTTATATAGGGACAAGGGGCGGGTCACCGGCTCATGTCACATGGTGACCCACCCCTTATGATGTCACAGTCCCAGCATCCGATGGAAAAGTCCGGGCATGTGTGGGCAAGTCCGCACGTTCGGAAAGTCCAGCGGATTTTCCGCCAGATTAAGTCCGCCAGATAGTCCGGCCGAATAGTCCGATTGTATGTACGCGGCATTAGAAGCATCAGGTGAGCTTCAGGCAGCATTTCCAAAGGCAGACATCAGACACAGTTAAGCTGGACACACACTATACAATCTTCTCTGGATTTCACCCAAAACCACACAACAAGAGGCCAAACCTAAGAGTCTCGATTTGTATGCAATCAGGCAGGCCCTTGCACTACATGGCTCTGCTAAATCTAAGGAAACCAGACAACAAAAGTCGCATAGTCTGTATGGGGTCCCAAAGTCTGAGACAAAAAAAGTCAGACTGTCAAGCCCACAGGAGTACACAGCACAGCAAGGGAGCCAGGACAGCACATCCAGAGACAGACAGGAGAGTCAGAATCTGAGGTAAGTCCTTTACCTGGCAGGACTGCAGAGAGAGAGGGAGAGAATCCATCACAACTGCAGACTCCCAAGATCCTTACACTATTGCATGGCATCTGGCGGCGCCCATGTCCCTGCACCCTGTGACAAGATTCACAGCCGCTCTCAGACTGACAATAAAGCCAGGACAGCAGTGCAGTGTGCTGCATATAAAGACAGGAAAAAATTAAAACCAAAAGGGAGAGACAATGATAACATTGCAGAGCTCTTATAATACCACACCTGTACAATATCAATGCTGTTTAAGCATCATTATGTCCAAAGCCTTGGCACAAAAAGGCACCCAGTTTAGAAAAAAAAAAAAAAGGATTTACCTTCAGCATTTAGGGTCTTCCAAACTCCATGAGAGGCTGAACATGGAGGGGTAGGTCGGCAGGGGAGGATTCAGCAAACAACTTACTTACCAACTGCAATCAAGAGGTGGACTGGAGCAGACCAAAAAAGAAGAACTGTCTTAGCTGGGGAGGAGCTGCCTTTTATTCAGCTATACAGGTGGTAATATGGGGCTCCAGAGGAGATGTTAACCTATGGTGTGCTGACGCGAGGATTGGCCAGGAAATTATATCATCTTTAAGCTAGATCGTCGTTTATTCACACTTTCCTAATAATGTAATATAAGACCGCATAATTTCTACCTTCGTTACATTTTCCTTAACCAGGGACAGCCCTGATTATCCTTCACAAAAGAAAGATACAACAGAAATTCAAAAGGACAGAAGAAGAAATAGAAAGAAAGAAAGAAATATATACTCTGCCCCTCCATACCGTCCACCACTCCACCCTGGACCCCTTATTACTATAACATTTTGGGATTTTTTTTTTTTCAAATATAAAGTTTTTATTAAGTTTTCCAAAACAGAAACAGAAAAAGAGGCCAAGGCCTCAACAGAACATGCAATCACATAATAACAGTGGAGGTCGCAGCCTCCCGGATTCATAACACAGTTAACAACAGTACATTATCACAACCCGTAAGTCTCCTATATATCGCTAATGTACATTGTGTCATCGTTGGCCTCTAGGCCAGAAAGGCCTCAACTTTATTGATCCAGGCCAGTAGACTAGTCTATGGGCAACAAGATTGCAATTTAAAAGAAGAAAAGGAAAGAGAAGAGAGAAAGAATAAGCGCAGTTCAGAGGAGATGAGAGAGGTAAGAGGGGGTGGGACGAGGAGTAGGTGGGGGGGGGGGTTCTACGAGTCTCTATAGTCTGGAAGCCAGCTGTTCTTCGCTACACTAATCAGTGTGAGGGATTTTGTTCCCTATAGATAATATAGGGAGTCTCCTGACTTTCCGATACTTATCCTCTTGCTCTCTCAGCATCATAGTAAGATTTTCGATTTGTTGGATTTCTGTTATTCTGCCAAGCCATTGTGATCTAGTTGGAGATACAGTGCTTTTATAAAAGGACTGGGATACAAGCTTTTGCTGCCGTAAGCAGATGCCTTAAGAGGGAGTTTTTGTATTTTTCAGTGGATAACGGGATGTCATGCAGCAAGAAAGCTGCTGGGTTTTCTCCAAGAGACACATCCGTAATTTCTTTAACTGTTTCAGAAACCATCTTTCAAAATTCTTTCAGTCCCGGAACATTCCCAGAATATGTGCACCATAGTACCCTCTGCACCCTGGCATCGCCATCAAAGGTTAGATACTTGTGGAAATATCCAATTCAGTACCGTCTGGGTTCAGTACCACCTAGTCAGAATTATATACCCCCTTCTTGGTATCTAGTTGCCATTGAAGCCTTATGCGTGAACATAAAGATCTTATTTTTCTGTGCCTCAGAAAATGTAACCACCCAGATCCCTTTCCATGCTTGTAAGAGGGCCAGTTCTTGTGGGGCTTCCAACAAGGAATACATAAAATGAGAGTGAGTGTCTCAGTGGTTCCCCCTTTATCTGCTCAAACTTAGATATGTACGTACCGCTGACATTCGCAGTGTTATTGATCGGAGGAAGGCATTAAGCTGCGTTTGCCTAAATGGGTCTAGATCACCTGAGAACACTCGTTCAATCTCACCACTAGTTATCACATGATTGTCTGTCGAGAAATGCATAAGCCTGCTAATTCCGCATTGTCTTAAATCCTTAAAACCCCGGTCTGTTAGCCCCTGCTCGAAACTCGGGGTACCCAGGATTGGAATCATGGTACTTGGATATATCGATATCTCAGTTTTCCTGAATATCTTTTTGATGGATCGGAGAGTAGCACCCACTGTAGGCTCCTCACAGCCTGTTGTATCTCTACATCCAAAAGCCATGCTATTCCATCTAAAGGTATAGTGGTCATTGCTTGTTCCATGTGTATCCATGGCTTATCCTTTTGGAGTACACACCAATCCAGTACCCATGCTAAATGTGATGCTTTATAGTAGCCAACCGGATCTGGGAATCCGACCCCTCCTCTTTCTTTTGGTAGAGTTAAAATATCTCTACATACTCACGCTGGTTTTCCTGCCCATATAAACCTTGCAAACCTTGATCTCAAGTCCCTCAGAAATCCTGGGGAGATCTTAATAGGTAGGGACTGAAACAAGTATAGCAATCTTGGCATTACGTTTATTTTTATGATGTTAATTCTACCAAACCATGTAAAAACTTCCTTATCCCGCCTCTGAAAATCTAGTTTAATCTGTCGTGCCAATGGGGCAAAATTGAGTTTGAACACTCTATTTAGCGTGTTTTGTATTTTAGTCCCTAAGTAGCATACAGTCCCTGACAAAAGTCTTGTCGCTTCTCTATTTTGTAGAAACTCCTGCTATTAACCTGACTTTTAATTAATCAATTGGTGTTAGAAATAGCTCATATGAAAAGCTAAAGCCCTCCCAAATGATGTTTAATGCACTGAAATAAATTAGTTTCACTGAAAAAAGATTTATCATTTAATCAAGACAGACAGGTCAAATTTTGGCAAGACAAAAGTTTTGTCGCCTATACAGAAATTTAACAACTTTACTGAAAATCCAAAAATATGTCAGCAAATTAAGTAGTGGTGCTGTGCGATCCAAATTTAAATATCTTGTTTGACTTCCATGAGCTTGAAGGACAGCATCCATGCGGTTTGGCAAGGATTCATACAATTTATTGATGAAGTCATCAGGAATAGCAAAGAAAACAGTCTTGCATGCCTCCCAGAGTTCATCAATATTCTTTGGTTTCGTCTTCCATGCTTCATCTTTCATCCTACACCACATATGCTCAATGATGTTCATGTCTGGTGACTGGGCTGGCCAATCCTGGAGCATCTTGATATTCTTTGCCTTAAGGAACTTTGATGTGGAGATGGAAGTATGCGATGGAGCACCATCCTGCTGCAAAATTTGGCCTTTTTTATGGTTGGGAATATAAGAGGTAGTTAAGATTTCTTGGTATTTTAGACTATTGATGTTGCCTTCCACCCTGCAGATCCCTCGCACACCCCCATACTGGATGTAACCCCAGACCATGATTTTGCCTCCACCAAACTTCACTGTTTTCTGGGTAAATCTCGGCTCCATGCGGGTTCCAGTAGGTCTCCTGCAATATTTGCGGCGACTGTGGTGTAATTCAACAGAGGATTCATCTGAAAAATCCACCTTCTGCCACTTTTCCATCCTTCTAGCAGGCTGTGGCCCTTGGCAAATGCCACACGGTTTTTCAATTGTCTTTTGTTTAGTGCTGGCTTATGGGCACTGATTCGACCATGGAGGCCATTTCGAGACAGAATCCGACAAACTGTTCTGGTTGACACAGGGACTTCAGGTGACCAGGTCTCATGGAGCTCTGCTGCAGTGGAAAATGGGCTGGCCTTGGATTTTTGAGCCAACAAACGGTCCTCTCGAGCAGCTGTCTTGTGGGGTCGGCCTAACCTGGCCTTGTCCAAAACGTATCCAGTCTCTTCAAATCTTTTTTTTATCCTCTGAACTTGACGCTGAGACACATTTAAGGTGTCTGCCACATCAGCAGTGGATCTGGTCTTCAGCCTCTTGATAATCAACACTTTAGTCACCGGGTGAATCTTAAGCCCCATACACACGCGCGGATTATCCGAGGACCAGGTCCGTCGGATCATGTCCGTCGTACTTTGTCCGATGTTGGTTTTGCGTACACACGGTCGGACAAAGTTGTCGGAAAATCCGATCATTCTGAACGTGGTGACGTTTGTTGCCTACGACGGGACTACGTAGAGGCTAGTAGCCAATAGCTTTGGTCTTGTAATGTGATCTGAGCATGCGTAGCACTTTGTCCGTCGGACTACCATACACACGATCGGATTTGGTGTGATCGGACCTTGTTGTCAAAAAATCTATCCAGCAGGAGATAGGACTTTGTCCATCGAACAATCCGACATACACTGTCCGATGGTGCATACACACGGTCGGATTTTTCGACAACATTGTCCGATCGGACAGAATCCATGCGAAAATCCGACCGTGTGTATGGGGCTTTAGGCATGTTTGCAGAGGTCTAGTTGCAGTTGAGAAGGTCTAGTGTACTGGTGTTCTTTTTATACACACCTGAGACCTAATTGATCCATTATTAGTCACAGGTGAAGCTCATATAACAAGGCGACAACACTTATGTCTTGGCAAAAATTTACTCAATGGGCTTTACCAAGCTGTGAATATTAGAATACTTTTTGTCAGTTTCGTTTTGCACTGAAACCTTATTACAAAAGCTGTTAGGATTAAAATGACCCATTTTTTGTAACAAAATCTTGATTAGAAATATATTTTAGCAGCACTTCAGGTCAATTTGTACACAAGCGACAAGACTTTTGTCAGGGACTGGGAGTTTGTCCATCTAAAGTGAGCAGATAACTGATGTTGCAAAGAGGTATTCACTTCTACTCCCATCGCTTCTGATTTACTATAGTTTACTTTGAAATTGGACATCCCGCCATATATGCGTAACTCTGATAGTAGGGATGGGAGAGATATAACTGGAGAGGATATAAAGAATAACAAATCATCCGCGTAAGCGGCAAGTTTGTGTTCTTCTCCCTAATATCTGGATTGGCCCATATAGTTCTTAAAAAGGGTTCTTGTGTGAGGATAAAAATGATAGGCGAGAGTGGACATCCCTGCCACGTTCCATTACATATAGAAAAGGGCTCAGACATTATATCATTTATCTTAACCCTTGCTCTCAGGCATGAATATAGACTTATAATCCAATTCTGCATCCCATTTCTCAGTCCTATATGCTGCAGCGTGGCTTTTAGGAATGTCCAGTCTACTCTATCAAATGCTTTTTCTGCATCTGTGGATATAAGCACTAGGCGTTTTTGATGGCATTGGAAAAAATGTATGGCACTTAGAACACTTTGCGTGTTTTCTCTACCTTCTCTGTCAGGGGTAAACCCCACTTGGTCAGCATGTATTAAGGAGGGGATATAAGTCAGTAATCTAGTGGCGTATTTTCGTGAGGATCTTAACCACTTTCAGACAGGACCATTTTGCTGGTCAAACACCAGACCGCTTTTTGTGATTTGGCACTGCGTCGCTTTAACTGACAATTGCGCGGTCGTGCGACGTGACTCCCAAACAAAATTGACGTCCTTTTTTCCCACAAATAGAGTTTTCTTTTGGTGGTATCGATCACCCCTGCGGTTTTAATTTTTTGCGCTATAAACAAAAAAAAGAGCGTTTAAAAAAAAAAAAAACACATTTTTACCTTTTTGCTATAATAAATATCCCCCAAAAATTTATAAATTTTTTTTCCCTCAGGTTAGGCCGATACGTATTCTTCTACATATTTTGGGAAAGAAAAAAAAAACGATTATTGATTGGTTTGCGCAAAAGTTATAGCGTTTACAAAATAGGGGATAGTTTTATGGCATTTTTATTAATAATTTTTTTATTAGTAATGGCGGCGATCAGCGATTTTTATTGTGACTGCGACATTATGGCGGACACATCGGACATTTTTGACACATTTTTGGGACCATTGTCCCAATTGTCATTTATACAGCAATCAGTGCTATACAAATGCACTGATTCCTGTGTAAATGACACTGGCAATGAAGGGGTTAACCACTAGGTGGCAGTGTAGGGGTTAACTGTATTCTAGGGGCGTGTTGCTAACTGTGGGGGGCGTGGCTGTGTTTTACACGGGGAGCAGAGATCAGTGACACTGTTGCTAGGCAGAACGGGGAGATGCTTGTTTACTTTAGCATCTCCCCGTTCTTCCTCCCCGTGAGACGATCGCGGCTATCTCTGCGGCGATCAAGTCCGCGGAACCCGCAATCCGACTCACGGAGGTCCCGACCGGCGCGCACGTGATGGCACGGCGGCAATTTTAAAGGGACGTACCTGTATGCCCATTTGCCTGTCTGTGCCATTCTGCCGACGTACATCTGTGTGCGCCGGTCGGGAAGTGGTTAAGATCCACACTTAACAATGAGATTAGGCGATAACTAGAATATTGCGATGGATCTTTTCCCTCCTTGGGATTTATCGTTATGTGGGCCATTAATGTCTCTGCAGGCATCCTTTGCCCATCACGTATCGAATTGCAAACAAAAAGCAGCTAGAAATTTTGGTGCCAATTTTTCAGCAAAGGTCTTATAATAGAGCAGGGTATACCCGTCAGGGCCTGGAGCCTTACCTGGTTTCAATGATTTAAGGGCTTCTAAGAATTCCTCTGTTGTAATTGGGACATCTAGGTCCCCTGCTCCCTCTTCGGGCAGATTAAGCATTCCTGATGCCAATATATATTCCTTTGCCACCGCCCCTCCATTAGGTATCATCGAAGTAGGTACTTGACTCTTTATCTGATATAGACTAATATAGTAGTCTCTGAATGCTTTCGCAATTGCCTATGAGGAGCTAACTAGTACATCTCCATGAGTTTTAATACTATCAATACGATTCCATGCTCTCGTCTCTCTGAGCACATTAGCCAGCATCCCGCTCGGCTTATTTCCGTATTCATGTAATGCTTGCCTGCACCGAGTTAACTTAGCTTTTGCTTTATCCATTAATAATAAAAGTAATTCATTGTGTAGACGCAAGAGTTTCTCCTCAGTCTGTTGTGCATGGGATTTCTTGTGTGCCAATTCGAGTATACGGATTTCTCCGAGCAGAGAGTCCAGCTTAGAACCCAGAGAGTGTTTCTTATATGCTCCTAAGTATATGAGGACTCCTCTAATATAACATTTATGCGCTTCCCATATACATAATGGGGTTGTTTCATCTGATTCATTAATTGTAAAGAAGGATTCTAATTCCTGGGCTGTTTCTCATATTTTGGTTCTTTCAAGAGTGTCTCGTTGATCTTCCAGTACCATTCCCGGGGACCTGGGTCTCCCCATTCTATGACACAATTAGTTGGTGCATGATCCGATAAAGTAAATAAACCTATGGAGGCCTCCAATACATACGACAGGGCATTCTGAGATATAAAGACGTAATCAATTCTAGTATATGTCTTATGTTTTGCTGAGAAGCATGTGTAATTTCTGTCATGTACATGGAGAGTTCTCCAGCTGTCCATTAATTGCAAGTCTTGCAGCAGTCTCTTTGCTCTGCGCAATTTTGCATATGATCGATGGGAGGCATCCTTTGAGACATCGAGAGTAGGATCTAATGCCATATTTAGATCCCCTCCCATTATCAGGATCTCCTCTTTATTTTGATGTACTAAATTTAAATATGTCTCGAGGGCTGCAACTTCGGTAGATATAGGTTAACTAAAGTAACCTTTTTCTTGCACAGAAATCCCTTTACAATAAGGAGACGTCCTACGTCATCCGTAATTCTCTTTGATTCTTTCCATGGTATCTGTTTCGCAAAGATAATTGATACTCCATTTGCCTTTGTGGTCTGAGAGGCACCATGGTACACTGTAGGAAATCTCTGGTTCCCTAATCTTGGAATTCTGTCCTTTCTAAAATGTGTCTCTTGTAGAAAAATTATTTGAGATTTAAGTCTCCCCAGTTCAGCTAGTAATCTAGTACGTTTCTCTGGACTATTTAACCCCTTCACATTATAAGAGGTTAAAGTTATATTGGTCATCTTAACGTTTAATTTTTACAGACCACCGACAAGGGGGATATGTGGAGAAGGGGGGAGGAGGAGGGAAGAGGAGGCAGATACCAACACAAAAAAAAAAAAAAATCTTATGCCGCGTACTTTAAGAGGACTTTACGACAGCAAAGGTCCGACGGAACGACTCCGTCGGACAATTCAATCGTGTGTGGGTTCCATCTGACTTTTTCTGTTGAAAAATCTGACAGACTTTAGAAATAGAACATGTTTTAAATTTTCCTGCCGTAACTCCCCTGGACCCAGTTCCTATCGAAAAATCTGCTCGTCTGTGTGCTAGTCCGATGGACAAACAACGACGCTAGGGCAGCTATTGGCTACGAACTTCCTTATTCTAGTCCGGTCGTACGTCATCACGTTCGAATCCGTCAGAATTTAGTGCGATTGTGCGTGGCCAAGTCCATTCATTTGAAAAGTTTGTCGGAACTCCGTCGAAAGTCCGTCAGAAAGACCGTCGGACCTAGTCCATCAAAAAGTCAGTTTGTGTGTACGCGGCATTAGGGTTTGGCTAGTTATCAAAAACCCCAAGTAATGTGTAAACTCAGCGACAGCAGGCACTGTGCAATTTGCAGATCTGCCTGCTATTCGCTTAATAGGAAAAAAAAATAAGAACGCCTCTGACTTTCCTCCACTTGGCGGAGAGGCGTTGACAGTGGGGAAAGTGAATAGGCAAGGCAAAGAGCCAAGCTGCAATATCTATCTAAGTGCACCCTATAATCAGCCTAAACATCCCCGTATAAATTCCACAATTTATTGCCTACATATTGCATTTCTTGATGCGCCTGTCTAGGCTCCCTAAAAAGAAAAATCACACCCCCTTACCTACTATTTACTAATTTCTCATAACCATCATACAAATTACATCATATCCCTTAATATATTAGTTCATTATTTACAAATCGTGTCAAACAATCATATCTCATACTGTAAAATATTAAGGTAATCACATAATTCCAGGAGGAAAAAAAGGAGTGGGTCCCCCCTATGCCCTCTACTAATTAAATCTATCAGTAATGAGGCACGATCAAATAGCTCATTCCCAATGAGTTTCCAACCGGATTCCATTGAATATAGGTTTCCTTCCCTCGCTAGGGTACCTAGGAGTATTACTCTGTGAGAGGTGGATCAAAGGGGGTTCCCAGCTCATTTATAGAAAAATACTGGATCTCGTTACCTAGATCCATACACATTCACTCACCTCTAAATTACCCCCTTCTCCCTTTAAAGTGAAAAAATGTGCTATGACCTTAAATTCTCCCCATTTGTGTTTTTACACACAAAAATAATAAATAAAATAAATCCCCACACATTGCATTACTCCGCATAAAACCACGCCCAAGTATCTTCACTACAAAAAAAAAAAAAAAAAATGCACAAAAACCACAAGCATATACATAAAAAATGTCCCCCTTCTCTACATATTTATTTTTTTAAACGTTCTATTTATACAATACAGTACATATATATTTTTTCTTTTTAACCCCCCCCCCCCCAAAACAAATAGTCTATAGTCAGACTGAATCAGAAAAAAAAAAGAAAAATGTCAATCAAAAAAAATATATTTTTTTCTTCTTCCTGGATTCATTTAAATAAGTAATATTATGCTTCTTTAATTTCTGAATCTTGCTGTGGGTTACGGATATGTATATGCTGCATATTTCCTGAATCATGTCTACTTCTCTCCCAATTCCAGTGTTGTTGGGGGGCTTGTTCCATTAATCTTGGCAATTCTGTCCAATTAGGGACCTCAATGGCCTCTGAACCCAGAAAATGGAAGTTGGACAGGGTCCCGTAGGTTAAAGCTGCGCTCCCCCTTTTTAACAATTACTGCCATGTGTATCCCCATCTGTATGTGGCTCCTTTGCAAAGCAAATAGTCCAGTAAGGGCTTTAACATACGCCACCTGTTTTTGGTTTGTCTACGTAGGTCAGGATATATTTGTACCCCCCCCCCCCCCCCATAATCCAGTGGTCCCTCTTGGAATGCTGCTCTGAGTATGTCCTCTTTTACCCTGAAAAAATGCACCCTGCACAAGACATCTCATGGGTTAGTCTCAGCAGGATTGAGAGGAATGGGAACCTCGTGCACTCAATCCAAGTCAATTAGGGTATTCGGGGGGTTCTTCAATACCTGATTTAAAATAGCCATCACTATGTCTCTTAAGGCGGGTCCCTCGGTATCTTCTGGGACCCCCTTATTTCCTCCTACTTTCAGATTCCTCTGATTGTAATTGTAGCATAACAAGTCACTGGTATTGCTTATGCAATTTTTCTTCAATAATCTCTAACCGTGAATCCGACACCTGTTGATGCTTTTCAAGATTGAGCACTCTATGATCTACCACCACTACATTGGCACGTACCTCCTCAACCTCTTCTCTCAGTGTGCCCATTATACTGACCAGTAGTTTTTGTATGTCTTCTTTAGTAGGGAGAGCCTGAGTGAGCTGTCTGATGTCTGGCTCAGTCTCCTGCTCCTGGGTTTGTGTATTACGTGCATTATACAAGCATACCTGTTCCTCTCCACTGGTGGCTTCCTGGGTAGATATGGAAGGTTCTACTTCCCATTCTCCAACCTGCGCCCCGGTCTGTAGCATGGAGATGGCTGGCGCCTGTAGTGATATTTCCGGAAAAGGTTCCCTTATTAAAGCCATACTGGTGCTGGTGTCCACAGGCTGTGTCATATCTCTTCTTACTGTCAGATATCGAGTGATGTAAGAGTGTCTGGGAGTGTACGGCACTCCTCTGCTCTTTCCCCGCCTAGGCATGAGCTGTATGGGGTTTACGAATGTTGACGGTCTGCTGGAGGGTGCACTGTGATACCGCTATGCTCTAGTCTACACTAGTCTAGTTCTCACTCCGCCATGCTAGGCCACCCCCCCAGAAAGCGGGGCTATCTCATTTCTTGAGGTGCTAAAATGGCAGGGCAGTACAACCCCTCCCCCCAAATGACCCCATTTTGGAAAGTAGAGACCCCAAGCTTTTTGATGAGAGGCATGGAATATTTTATATTTTGTGGGAAAATTACAAATGTTTTATTTATTTTTTCACAAAGTTGTCACTAAATGATCCTTTGCTCAAACATGCCATGGGCATATGTAAAATTACACCCCAAAATACATTCTGCTGCTTCTCCTGAGTACGGGGATACCGCAGCCTTCAGGCTTTCTAAGGGCGTAAAATGGTGATTTCTCTTCCTCACTACCTATCACAGTTTCTGAGACCATGAAATGACGAAAGAAGACACTTCAAGCTATTTGCTGAGAGGCATGTTGAGTCCATGGAATATTTGATATTTTGCCACAAGTTTTGGGAAAAGTAATTTTTTTTTTTTTTACACAAAGTCATCACTAAATGATATATTATTCAAACATGGCATCGTTATATGTGGAATTACATCTCAAAATACATTCTGCCGCTTCTTCCGAGTATGTGGATACCACATGTGTGGGACTTTTTGCCAGTCTAACTGCGTACAGGATCCTGAAAACCAATCACCGCCTTCAGGCTTTCTAAGGGTGTACGTTTTTGATTTCACTTCACTTCTCACTGCCTATCAGTTTCGGAGGCCATGAAATGCCCAGATAGCACAAAATACCCCCAAGTGACCCCTTTTTGGAAAGTAGATACCCCAACTGTGAACTGTCCTGTAATTTTATGCACAGCATTCAAAAGCTTATGTCACACATCACCCACTTTTCTAACCACTTGAAGACAAAGCCCTTTCTGACACTTTGTTTACATGAAAAAAAAAATTTTGCAAGAAAATTACTTTGAACCCCCAAACATTATATATTTTTTTAAAGCAAATGCCCTACAGATTAAAATGGTGGGTGTTGCAATTTTTTTCACACAGTATTTGCACAGCGATTTTTCAAATGCATTTTTTTTGGAAAAAAACACAATTTGAATTTTAATTTGAATGCACTAAAACACACTATATTGCCCAAATGTTTGAGGAAAAGATGATCGTATGCCGAGTACATGGATACCAAACACGACATGTTTTAAAAAAACAAAACGACATACATTTTTAAAAGCCTTCACAGGTTACTATTTTAGATTTACAGAGGTCTACTGGTAAAATTACTGCCCACGATCTGACCTTCGCGGTGATACCTCACATGCATTGTGCAATTGCTGTTTACATATGACACACATGATTTTTAATTATTTATTTTGCTTTTTTATTTTATTTTTAAACTGTTCCTTTCATTTTTATTGTTATCTCAGGGAATGTAAATATCCCCATTAGACCCTAGATTTCTCCTCTGCCCTCAAAGCATCTGACCACACTAAGATCGGTGTGTCATAAAATGTTTGTAGCTTCCGGTTTCTTATGCCATAGAGATGATTGGAGCCATTCTGGTCTCTGATCAGCTCTATGGTCAGCTGGCGGAACCTGTCAAAGACAGGTATCCTGTCCCTCCTCCCCCCGAAAGGTGCCAATTGTGACACCGGAAGGGGGGAGGAATCCGATGAGCGGAAGTTCCACTTTAGGGTGGAGCTCCGCTTTAAGGTTATATTCGTGGACACAGAGGGGTTTCTCCACAACACCAGTCGCCGTAGCAATTTGGACCGTCGTGTCTGCGTGAAGGGAGGACAGAATGAAAACATTCCGATTATCCCTCCACTTCACTGCAAGCAAATTATTACACTTCAAGGAGGCTCCGTTCCCCAGCCCAAGACGGGAATCTACAAGCGGCTGGGGTAAGCCCCGGCCATTAGATCGCACGGTGCAACATGCGCCAATTCCATGATCAAACAAGTGACTAAAAAGTGGCACGCTCATGTAATAATTGTCCACATACAAGTGGTACCCCTTTCCAAATAAGGGTGACACCAAATCCCACACAATCTTACCAGCGCTCCCTATGTAGTCTGGGCAGTTCTTCGGCTCTACATGACTATCTCTTCCCTCGTAAACCATAAAACTATATGTATAGGCTGTGGCCCTGTCACAGAGCTTATACATCTTAACCCAATAGCTGGCACGCTTGCTGGGAAGATACTGTTTGAAAGACAAGCGGACAGAAAACTTAATCAGGGACTCATCAATGCAGATAACTCGATCGGGAGTAAACAAGGCTGCAAAATGTTGGTTGAAGTGGTTTACAAGGGGCAGAATTTTGTAGAGCCGATCACATCCAGGGTCACCCATAGGACGACAGAGTTCATTATCATTGAAGTGCATGAACCGCAAGATTTAAATCCTGAGGGATCGGTCTACAAATGTTGTCTCGCAAAACGAGCAGGATTCAAGCCTCTGCGGTGTGCAGTACCGCATTTGGCCAGAGGTGCGGTGACACTCGGTGCCATTCGGAGCCGCTCGGAAATACTCAGAAACACTCGTAATTCAAGGTTCCATTGTACTGAGTAAGGATAAAACAAAAGGGGGATTAGCAGCACTGGACTTTAACTGCTTGCTGCCTACCCACAGTCAAATGATGGCGGGGTGGTGTAGCTCTCGTTCTGGGACACCGTCATATGACGGCATCCCAGAAAGCCTGCTCTTGCGCGCCCACGCCGTGTTGCTAGGGCACGGGGCAACGCCGATCACTGTAATGTGGCGTACACACGCTCGGACTTTCCAGCGGACAAACCGCCAGACTTTCCAGCGGAGGTCCGTCGACTTGCCCACACACACCCGGACTTTTCCGGCAGACAATCCACGGGAAAAAGTCAGCGGGACTTTTGAAATGAACGGACTTGCCGACACACGATCGTAAAGTCCGTTCATTTAGAACATAACTGCAGGCAGATGGGACTAGCGAAGGCAGTGAATGCCGCCGCGCTAGCCCCGTCACCTGGCATGGATATAAAGGGAATCCCTACGCCGAAAAAACAGTGTGGGGGTCCCCCCCAAATCCATCTCAGACCCTTATCTGAGCATGCAGCCCGGCCGTCCAGGAAAGGGGTTGGGGACGAGCGAGCGCCCCCTCCCTCCTGAGCCGTACCAGGCCACGTGCCCTCAACATGGGGGGTGCCCTGGGGAAAGGGGGGCCATGCGGCCCCCCCCCCACCCCAAAGCACCTTGTCCCCATGTTGATGAGGACAAGGGCCTCTTCCCGACAACCCTGGCCATTGGTTGTCGGGGTCTGCGGGCGGTGGGCTAATCGGAATCCGGGAGCCCCCTTTAATAAGGGGGCCCCCCAGATCCCGGCCCCCCCCACCCTATGTGAATGAGTATGGGGTACGATGTACCCCTACCCATTCACCTAAGGTGTAAAAGTGTAAATTAAAAAAACACACTATTTTATTGCACTGCTCCGGGGGTCTTCTTCCGTCTTGGGGGGTCTTCTCACCAGACTCCTCCGCTCTATTACCTAGCTCTTTCACGAGCGGAGGAACCCGGCTTTCTTCTTCGTCGTCGTATGGGGTCTCGTTCCGCCTTCGGGGGTCTTCCTGGGTCTCTTCTGTTCTTGCCGCTGTCACCGCCTTCTTCTTCTTCCACATGGTGACCCCGCCCCCTATGATGTCACATTCCCAGCATCCTCCGGGACTGTGACATCATAGGGGCGAGGAGACGGAGAAGGAGAATTAAAAAAATTGTGTGTTTTTTTTATTTACACTTTTACACCTTAGGTGAATGGGTAGGGGTACATCGTACCCCATACTTTATTCACATAGGGTGGGGGGCCGGGATCTGGGGGCCCCCTTATTAAAGGAGGCTCCCGGATTCCAATAAGCCCCCGCCCACAGACCCTGACAACCAATGGCCAGGGTTGTCGGGAAGAGGCCCTTGTCCTCATCAACATGGGGACATGGTGCTTTGGGGTGGGGGGGCCGCATGACCCCCCTTTCTCCAGGGCACCCCCATGTTGAGGGCACGCGGCCTGGTATGGCTCAGGAGGGAGCGGGGGCGCTCGCTCGTCCCCACCCCCTTTCCTGGCCGGCCTGCGTGCTCGGCTAAGGGTCAGAGATGGATTTGGGGGGGACCCCCACGCCGTTTTTTCGGCGTAGGGATTCCCTTTAAATCCATGCCAGGTGACGGGGCTAGTGCGGCGGCATTCACTGCCTTCGCTAGTCCCGTCTACCTGCAGTCACGTTCTAAATAAACGGACTTTACGATCTTGTGTCGGCAAGACCGTTCATTTCAAAAGTCCCGCGGACTAGCACACAGACCACGGGATTGTCCGCCGGACTCGCGAGTCCAGAAGACAATTTTAAGTCTGAACTTAAAACTTAGTCCGCGGGAATGTCCGCTCGTGTGTATGCGGCCTAAAGAGCCGTGTCCGCGGCTCTTTAACCATGTGATCGGCTGTGTCCAATCACAGCCGGTCACATGTAAACAAGGAAGTGCCGGTAATCGTCTCTCCTCACCTCACACTGATAGAGTGTGAGGAGAGGAGAGCCGATCAGTGGCATCTCCTCACAGGGGGACATCTAGGAATGTAATCAGGGCACTGATCATCAGTGCCCTGATTACAATAGTGCAAAATAGTGTTACAAAGCAGTGCCCACCATTGCCAGCTATCAGTGCCCACCAGTGGCAGAAATCAGTGCCCACCAGTGGCAGAAATCAGTGCCCACCAGTGGCAGAAATCAGTGCCCACCAGTGACAGAAATCAGTGCCCACCACTGCCCACAAGTGCCACCAATCAGTGCCCATTAGCGATGCCAGTCAGTGCTGGCAATCAGTGCCACCTATCAGTGCTGTCCATCACTGCTGTGAATCAATGCCAATCAGTAATGCCCATCAGTACCGCACACCAGTGCCACCTATCAGTGCCCACCAGTGCCACATATCAGTGCCCATAAGTGCGGCATATTAGTGCCTCCTCATCAGTGTGACCTAATCAGTGCCCATAAGTGCCACCTCATCAATGCCCACCAGTTCAGCCTATCAGTGCCCATCAGTGCTGCCTCATCAGCGCACATCAGTGAAGGCGAAAAATTACTTGGTTACAAAAAAAATTTCAAAAATAAAAAACCCAGCAGTGATTAAATACTACCAAAAGAAAGCTCTATTTGTGTGAAGAAAATGATAAAAAAATTGTTTGGGTACAGTGTAGCACGACCGCGCAATTGTCATTCAAAGTGCGACAGCGCTGTAAGCTGAAAAATAGCTTGGGCAGAAAGGGGGTGTAAGTGGTTAACCGCTTGCCGACCAGCCGCCATTATACTGCGGCTGGTTGGCACGGCTGCGCGATCGCTCCAGAGAGAGACAGAACTGGGATCTGTCAATGTAAACAGACAGATCCCCGTTCTGTCAGGAAAGTAGAGAGAGATCTGCTGTTCCTAGTAATCAGGAACAGCGATCTATTTTTATTCCCTGTCATTACACTGCCCCTACAGTTATTAACGCCTCCCTAGGGAACACTTAACCCCTTCCCTGCCAGTGACATTTATACAGTAATTAGTGGCTATTTTTAGCTCTGATCACTGTATAAATGTCCCAAAAAAGTGCCAAAAGTGTCGATCTGTCCGCAGCAATGTCACAGTCCCGCTAAAAATCGCAGATCGCCGCAATTACTAGTAAAAAATAAATAATAAAAATGCCATAGATGTAGACGCTATAACTTTTGCGCAAACCAATCAATATATGCTTATTGCGATTTTTTTTTACCAAAAATATGTAGAATACATATTGGCCTAAACTGATTGTGCTTTTTTCTGGGGGGGGGGGGGGGGGGGGGATAGATATTATAGCAAAAAGTATAAAATATTTCTTTTTTTTTCAAAATTGTCACTCTTATTTTGTTTATAGCGCAAAAAATAAAAAATAAATAGCAGAGGTGATCAAATACCACCAAAAGAAAGCTCTATTTGTGGGGAAAAAGAGGACATAAATATTGTTTGGGTACAGCGTCGCACAACCGCATAATTGTCAGTTAAAGTAAAAGTATCGCAAAAAATGGCCTGGTTCTTAAGGGGCAAATCCTTATGGTCCTTAAAGTGGATGTCATAATGTAGATAATAAGATTTCCTTTCATTTGAGCCCAGTCTTGCCACACAGATTTACTCGAGGCCTGAGCAATTGTCTTTTATTGTTCAGTTAGAGAAATCTTGACAAAGTCTTGAAAACTTTGTCAAAAACGCCCCCTTGCTGTGAGTGACAGTGATTTACATATCTCATGCACTAGCCTGAGACAGGCACATCCTGTGTAAAAAGTTCACAATTCACATCCCTCTCCCCTCCAGCTCTCCCAGGATTGGCTTCCTTTAAGGTGTTTTGACTGGATGTTTTTCATCATGGGATGCAGTGAACAGTCAGTAGACTATAGACAGACAAGTGATTTAGACCACTTTCACACCAAGGGCGTATTGCAGGCGCTATAGCATTAGAAATAGCGCCTGCAATCCGCCCTTAAACAGCTGCACCATTGTCTGCAGTGTGAAAGCCCGAGGGCTTTCACACTGCAGCGGTGCGCTGGCAGGACGTCAGGAAAAGTCCTGTCAGCAGCTTCTTTGGAGCGGTGAACTCACCGCTCCTCCAGCGCTGCTCCCCATAGAAATCAATGGGCCAGCGATGTAAAAGGGTTTTAACCCTTTCTCGGCTGCCATCGGGGGGTAAATGCGCCCCGCTAGCAACCGAATGCACCGCAAATCCGACGATAAAACGCTGCTAAAAATAGCGGCGTTTTACCACCGACGCTATGAGCGCTGCGGTGTGAAAGGGGTCTTAGGGGACATGTATTTAGTCAGAGCTGGGCAGAGCAGAACATCCAGTGATCTGATGATAACCTGTCTCAGGCTAGTGCATGAGATATGTAAATCACCTGTCACTCACAGCAAGGGGGCGTTTTTGACAAAGTTTTCAAGACTTTGTCAAGATTTCTCTAAATGAACAATAAAAGAGGATTTCTCAGGCCTCGAGTAAATCTGTGTGGCAAGACTGGGCTCAAATGAAAGGAAATCTTATTTTCTAC
Source organism: Lithobates sylvaticus (assembly GCA_028564925.1). NCBI lineage: Eukaryota > Metazoa > Chordata > Amphibia > Anura > Ranidae > Lithobates > Lithobates sylvaticus. Next base: position 149,221,307 of record CM053033.1, read on the forward strand.
ATTGTGACATCAAAAAAATAAATAAAAAAAATTTGGGTTTCCATCCACTTTAAGGTGCTGTGGTATTAGCACGAATGGTGGAGTGGACGAAAATAAAGAGTGGGGAAATATGGGTGAAAATTGAAACTACATTGAGTAAGTCATGTTTGAGTAATAATATATGGGTTCCACAACAATATAGAAAGTTAGATGTAGAAACAAATGAGTTGACTGGGAATGTGTTCAGGGTGTGGGATTTAATTTATAGACAAACAAAATGGGAATACAACTCACTGTTAAATTTCATTCATCGGGACAAACTATTTTTTACCAGGTAGTAGGAAACAATTTGGAGAGTGGATTAAGGAAAAAAATGCACAGTTAAAAGGATATAATAAAGGAAAAGAGATATGTTCATATCGAGAGTTGAAACACAAAAAGGGAATTAGGCTAGGTTCACACCTATGTAAATTGGATGCGGATTTTCCCTGCATCCAATTCGCATAGCAGGAGAATGTGACCGGTTCCCATATCTCCGGGGCGGCTGCGGAGCACACTGCACAGAAACGCTGTGCATCTTTAGCTCTGATTCACGGACGAATTCAGGGAAATATTCAGCCCTGATTCGTCCCTGAACCGGAGAATGGGGATGCACAGCGTTCCTGTGCGATCCAAAGCCGGTTCCAGTGTGAACCGAGCATTAATGATATTAAATGAATGGCGGTATCTTCAGTTAAGATAATTTGCGACATTATCTCAGCCTATTAGATCCGAAGAGGAGCTTATTCCATTTGAATGCAAGTGCACCTCGCAGATGAACTTAAAGCAAAGCATATTGCAGATATATAAAATACTCATGAAGGCGGCAGCTTGGCTACGAATATAAAAATTACAGAAATTAACTACAAATGTCTAGCTAGGTGGTACATTACTCCTGCTAAAGAACAAAAATGACACCCAGAGAAATCCTCATTGTGCTGGAGAGGGTGTAATCTGAAGGGCACCATGGAGCACATATGGTGGGAGTGTCCAAAGATACGGGATTACTGGCGGGAGTGGACATAGCCGATGATCTGTAGCTTTGCCTATTTCATAATACAAATAGCATAATAAAACAATAGAAGAACACAGTAGTGCCATATTTAATGAATGCAGCAAAAGGGGTCATACCAAAAAAGTGGTTTTAGACCCAGAAAGTTCTACGATGACGGAATGGTTTAAAGGAATTAAATATATCTATAAAATGGAATACTTGATTAGTAGTAGAGAGGATCAAATAGAGAAATTCTCTAGTACCTGGGAAAGATGGGTAGAATTTAAGAAAACAAAAAATTATGCAGCGATATGGGGTGAATAGTGGAGGAAGGAGGAGCGGTGAGAAGAGGTGATTTAAGGAAAAGGGATGAGGAAAGGAGCGAGATGTAAAATCAGGGGAAAGGAGAGAAAGGGGGAGGGAAGGAGAGGGTATTTTGGGACTATTGTTACATGAATGTTTGAATATATGAATTTTTTACTATTTTGTATATGAAAAATCAAATAAAGGAAAAGTAAAAATAAATAAAAATGAGAAGCCTGCAGCAGTGCAAGCAGCCACACTGAGGAGGGTGATGGGCAGTGAATGCCTCCATGTTTACAAGCAGGGCTGTTTTTAAGGCAGGGCAAAAGGGGCAGCTTCCCTGGGCCCTGTCATTGTTGTGAGGCCCTAAACAGCTACCTCATACTTGCCAACTATCCCAGTTTAAATTCCCTCGTCATGTGCTGTAACCTGACATCTCAGTGTGAAGTTCTGTTACTAATGCTGCCCAGCCCTATTGTTGTGTACAGATGACTCACCTGCAGACCCCGTGTTTACATGTAAATACCGGCATTCATATATGTAAATAGCGGCAGACCGGAGGCATTCATACGTAAATAGTTGATGACCGGCGGCATTTATATGTAAATAGTGGCGGACCGGCAGCATTGACATGTAAATAGAGGTGGCATTCATATGTATATCATGCCCCCCTGAGGTCATATTCACCATCACTTCTGCTGAATGCTGCCCACTGGGGAGGTAAAAGGGCATGCTTGAAAGTCCTGCCTACAACTGTGGTCATTAAGCCGAACATCAGCCTGTTCTGAAAAGGTAAGCAATTTATTGTGGGGGAGGGTAGTGTGGGATGTGCAGCGGTAGGGAGAGAAGGAATTACAGTTTGTGGCGCACAGGTGAGTAAGGAGGGGGATGTATAGAGGTATAGAAGGTGGGTGCAAATATGAGCAGAGGAGGCAGGTAGAGTTAAAGGGGAGGGGGATTGGAGAGGATGGGGGAGGTTTGGGGTGCAGAGGTTAGCATGGGTTTTAGGATGCAAAGGTGTACTGACAGGGTGGATAATGATGTAAGTTTTGTGTAGGGCAGCGCAAACCCTTTTTCAAAATCACACGGTGCCAGGGCACATGTCAGCACCAGCAGATGCATGAAGGTGTCATTACCAGCTAATGGGACTGCTATGCATTTACTAAAGGGCAGCAAATTTCTGTGGGGGGTGGGCCAAGAAAATGTTTGTCCAGAGTCCAATCAATATTAAAGACGGCCCTGTTTACAAGCATAAGCTAAACCTCACACTAAAGCCATTGTGGGTGCATTAGAAGCTTTCTTCAGGCCTTCTAATGAAAGATATACATTTGGCTGCTGCAAGCAAGAAGACTGAATCAACACCAGTGGCTGGTGCTCACATTTTTTTTTGGGGGGGGGCACAAACAAACTGAAAAATACTGAAAAACAACATCAATCATCAGGTGCAGCCTCACTGTGCCCATCAATTGCACCCCCACTGTGCCCATCAATTGCAGCCACTTTGCCCACCAATTGTAGCCTCACTCTGCCCATCAATTGCAGCCACTGTGCCCATCAACTGCAGCCTCACTGTGCCCATCAATTGCAGCCTCACTGTGCCCATCAATTGCAGCCTCATTGTGCCCATTATATGCGGCCTGTACAGTATGGAGGGACATGTATTAAGAGGAGGTGGATGGTAGTAATATATAAAGGATGGAAGGTGGGTGTATACAACTATATATACACCCACCTTCCTGTATATATAGACCTTCCTCCATCATCACTGACTGCAGGTATACATCATCTGTTCTGTATACAGCTAGCTACATGCACCCACCTTCCTTCCTGTATATAGAGACCTTCCTCCATCATCACTAACTGCAGGTATACATCATCTGTCCTGTATACAGCTAGCTATATAAACAGTAACAAGACAGATAATGTATATCTACAGTCACAGTGATGATGGAGGAAGGTCTATATACAGGAAAGAAGATAGTGGGTGTATACAACACTACAGTCAGGCAAGATGATGTAGTAAGGTCTCTGCTCACCTCTCCTCCGAGCTAGCCGATCTCTGTGTACACATACCCCACTCCTCCAGCCGCATGATCACGCCTAGGCCCAGTCCGCACTGCCACACACATGTGGTGGGGAGAAGCGGGAAGTGTTTACACCTGTGTGGAGCGGAGTGGCAGGCGGCGGCTGTCAGTAGAAAATTGAATGATCATTCTGAATGCCATTGCTGCGCTGAGGGTCGCCGGCGACACCGAGATGGACGGTGCTGCTTAGCTTACCCAGTCCAGTCCGGCATGCCGTGCTCTGCTTCCACCATCCGAGTCAGAGGTGGGAAACCGGACGGGACGGTTCCGCAAAAAGCAGCGCCTACCATCCTCTAGACCTGCCAATCAGATAAAAGCAACCGTAGTAATCAATCAGTGGGAGTGTTCCGGACACAGTGCTCTTGCGCCCGAGGACACTCCAAAGACCACCCAATGAAGCTTTTCAGCTGCAATCACCTCATTGCAACAGTCAAGCTTCCCAAATATCAGATCAGTGTCTGGCATCCGGACAGTTTTGGGGTGGCTGCGCCCGTGTGCCCCCTATTGATGGGCTGCCACTGATTAACAGACAGGTTTGTCACACGGATAAGTGAAAAAGCTGCGAGTATGGCTCTCTGAGAGATGAACCTATTTGTGATAAAAAAGTTCTGGGTATCACCAGTGAGAGCACACGCTGCCATCTATTGAGGAAACATGATTTAGACCTACAAACAGCAATTGAGATATGGCGTACCGCAGAACTTACTGACAAACATATGAAAGCTATGGAGCAGGATAAACTGATTGGCAATATAAATGCAGCCTCTAAACAACAGCAAAGCTTCAAGAGCCAACAGCACAATAGTCACCTACACAACTCACCTGGGTATTGAGGAAATGTGCACGAGAGAAAGAAAAGTGTCCTCATTATGGGAAAATCTTTACTGCATGTGGTAAACCAAATCACTTTCCAAGAGTGTCTCTCCAGTAAAATGGAAGCAAGAAAGCTGCACACAATTGAGCAAATGTCAGATCCGGGGGATGCACACCTGCTTAGCACTGATAAGGTTTACTCCTCAGAATGCTGTACTGTAAACACAAAGGGCAAAAAAATGGTTTGTAAACCTCTGATTAAACAATATAATCCAACCCAGGTAGCTGGACTCGGGTACGTGTGATGTCATGATTTTGAGCCCTGGTTCACATTGAGCCTTCAGGTGCGACATGCGATTTCCAAATCCAAAGCACACCCCATGAATGTCCTAACTCAGGGTTCAAAATTTCAAGTCCTGAGCTACTAGTCAGGCCTTAAGAGTTACTCGCCACCAGTTGCCCCACCAAACCCCGCCCCTAAATACACCCCTTGTAAAATGATCATATTTTATTAAGATCATACATGGTATGCAGGGTTGTCTTAAATGTTAATTGGACTCTGGACAAACATTTTCGTGCCCCCCTGCAGAAACACTACAGGAGATGGTCAGATACTGCAGACCTACTAGTGGAGAAGACCAGAGAGACTGCAGACATGGTAAAGAGAGGGCCAGAGAGACTGCAGACATGGTAAATAGAGGGCCAGAGAGACTGCAGACATGGCAAAGAGAGGGCCAGAGAGACTGCAGACATGGCAAAGAGAGGGCCACAGAGACTGCAGACATGGCATAGAGAGGGCCACAGAGACTGCAGACATGGCATAGAGAGGGCCACAGAGACTGCAGACATGGCATAGAGAGGGCCAGAGAGACTGCAGACATGGCATAGAGAGGGCCAGAGAGACTGCAGACATGGCAAAGAGAGGGCCAGAGAGACTGCAGACATGGCATAGAGAGGGCCAGAGAGACTGCAGACATGGCAAAGAGAGGGCCAGAGAGACTGCAGACATTGTAAAGAGAGAGGATCAGAGAGACTGCAGACATTGTAAAGAGAGGGCCAGAGAGACTGCAGACATGGTAAAGAGAGGGCCAGAGAGACTGCAGACATGGTACAGGGACTGTGGATGGTGTGATGGATGGCTCCCCCTCCCTCCACATCTCTGTAGAGGGAGAGATGTTGCAGATCAGTGCACACAGCTCTAGGACCTGGGGGGAGCATGTCCTCCCTCTACACTTGTTCAATGTGATCCCTGTCCCCTCCCCCTGCTCTGAGTGTCGGACTCCTCTGCTCACTTTCTCCCCAGGACCCTCACTCACATCATCAGCAGTGTCCAGATCCCGGCAGCACATAGGTCCCCTCATAGTCCCGGCCAGTCAGTTCAGCAGTGTCCCAGTGCAGACAGCAAGTCCTCTCCTGTCCCCTTCCATTGTCAGCAGGAAGCTGGGAAGTACCGCACTTGAGGGGGGAAGGATGAATTTGCATCTTCCTCCTCTGAATGCCAGGTCCTCCAAGCACCTTATTGGTTGTTAGGACGCTATTAACCAATCGTTTTGACAGGTCGGACTTGGGAGACAACAGTTAAAAGCCAGTAGTTCCACTTGATTGGGCACCTCTTCTCCTCCCCCAGAAGGATCCTGGCTGCTGCTACTCGCAATCGCTTTATATGTACTCGCCAAATGCGACCAGGCAAGTACAAATTTTGAGGGCTGTCCTAACTGAAGTGACACAAGACACTGGCGATTTCAAAAAGGTTTTTGTATTACTTTCAGGTAAATTTAACATCCAGAGTGTGCTATGTAAATCAACTTTAAATTGCAGTACTGTGTAAATCAGTGTGACTTGTGATGGTCATCGCTGTTTCTTTTCAAACAGCTGATCTTTCCCCTCCCCCCAGCAGGTGTTCCAGTGACGATCAGAGAGTATCAGGCAGTCTTTTTTTTTCTGTCAGCCCTGGTGTGTTAAAAGCAGCTGATCTTTGAAAACAGAAAAAGTGGAAAGTTCCCCACGGGGCTTTTTAGCAGCAAATAGGAGTCAAATATTTTGTAAAAATCACAGATTTTTTTTTTATTTCAAAGGATGGTTAGACACAAAACATATATAAAATTAAATAAAATATGAGCTCTAGTATATACAAGGCAAGACAAATTAGACTAGGAAAGGTTATACATCAAGGGTGATACTTTGTTACACTTGGAATTGCACTATCCAATGTATGGAAATGCCCAAATGCATTTCGACCTCAAAGATCATGGTCTTCTTCAGGGGAGTCCTTACATTTCTATAAATACATAAAGATTTCAATATTCTAATTGTCATGTCATTTAATATCCAATACAGTCTCATTTATTACGTATACATTGTTTTGTGTTTGATTTATGTAATCACAGTGTATTTACCCTTTCCGCACGCTTAACCAGAGACTTCTTTAGTGATCACCTGTTTACGGCCCCCCAACGGGGAATCAAATGGGCAGGAGCGCCTGAAAATTGTAATTATACATAATTAGCATACCAAAGAGGTAAGGGTAGTTTTTTAGGACATTGTGAGAGGGGGAGAATCTTAATGAAAAGGAGTCCCCCTCCGTGCTCTGCCAGGGTTGTTCCACGCTTCGGCGCTTTATCAAAGTCCTTTCGAAGGACTTTGATAAAGCGCTGAAGCGTGAAATATGTAAGTAACGGCTTCCCTGAGCTTATGATAGTTACATAGTTAGCTAGGCAGAAAAAAGACACAAGTCCATCCAGTTCAACCATAAAAAAAAAAAAAATATCGTACAATCCAATATACCCAATTCTATACCCACAGTTGATCCAGAGGAAGGCAAAAAAAAAAACCCCAGCAGAGCATGCTCCAATCTGCTACAGCAGGGGAAAAAAATCCCTTCCTGATCCCCCCCAAGAGGGAATCTGATTTTCCCTGGATCAACTTTACCTATAAATGTTAGTACCCAGTTATATAATGTACATTTAGGAAAGTATCCAGGCCTTTCTTAAAGCAATCTACTGAGTTAGCCAGAACCACCTCTGGAGGGAGTCTATTCCACATTTTCACAGCTCTTACTGTGAAGAAACCTTTCCGTATTTGGAGATGAAATCTTTTTTCCTCCAGACGTAAAGAGTGCCCCCTTGTCCTCTGTGTTGACCGTAAAGTTAATAACTCAACACCAAGTTCTCTATATGGACCCCTTATATATTTGAACATGTTGATCATATCCCCCCTTATTCACCTTTTCTCAAGAGTGAATAAATTCAGTTCCTCTAATGTTTCCTCATAGCTGAGCTCCTCCATGCCTCTTATCAGTTTGGTTGCCCTTCTCTGCACTTTCTCCAGTATCCGATATACTTTTTGAGAACTGGTGCCCAAAACTGAACTGCATATTCCAGATAAGGTCTTACTAATGATTTGAACAGGGGCAAAATAATATCTCTCTCTCTGGAGTCTATACCTCTCTTAATACAAGAAAGGACTTTGCTCGCTTTGGAAACCGCAGCTTGGCATTGCATGCTATTATTGAGCTTATGATCTACCAAAACCCCCAGATCCTTCTCCACTATGGATTCCCCCAGTTGTACTCCCCCTAGCATGCATGATGCATGCATATTCTTAGCCCCCAAGTGCATAACTTTACATTTATCAACATTAAACCTCATCTGCCACATAGTCGCCCAATTAGACAGAGCATTGATGTCGGCTTGTAAATTGGAGACCTCCTGTAAAGACGTTATTCCACTGCATAGCTTGGTGTCATCTGCAAAGACAGAAATGTTACTTTTGATCCCAGACCCAATTTCATTTATAAAAGATATTAAAAAGTAAGGGTCCCAGCACTGAACCTTGGGGTACACCACTGATAACCTTAGACCATTCAGAGTAAGACTCATTAACCACTACTCTCTGAATTCTGTCATTTAGCCAGTTTTCTATCCATTTACAAACTGATATTTCCAAGCCTGTAGACCTTACCTTACACATGAGCTGTGAGCGAGGAACTGTATCGAACGCTTTTGCAAAATCCAAGTATACCACGTCCACAGCCACACCTGTGTCCAAGGTTTTACTTACCTCTTCATAAAAAGAATTAGGGTTGTCTGCCAAATTCTGTCTTTCATGAACCCATGCTGTCTGTTGCTTAAAGTGTTTTTTTTCCAGCAAGAACTCGTCTATGTGGTCTTTTATTAAACGCTCCAGTATCTTCCCGACTATAGAAGTTAAACTAACAGGTCTATAGTTACTTGGTAAAGACGTTGTTCCCATTTTAAATATAGGCACCACGTTCGCCCTGCGCCAATCCAGTGGTACTATTCCCGTCATTAATGAGTCCCTAAAAATTAGAAACAATGGCTTTGAAATTACAGAGCTCAATTCTTTTAGGATCCGTGGGTGGATGCCATCTGGTCCATGTGCTTTATCCACCTTTATTCTGTCTAAATATTTCTGGACCATATCACTTTTGAGCCATCGTGGATCATCCGAGGCTGTGTCAATACCACCCCCATTATGGACATGAACTCTTTTGTATACACAGAGCTGAAGAAATTATTTAATAAATTAGATTTCTCTTTTCCCCAGTCACCCACTCTAGATTATTTTGTAAAGGGCCTACATGCTCAGACCTGACCTTTTTACTATTAATATATTTGAAGAATTTTTTTGGGTTTGTCCTACTATCGTTTGCAATCTGTCGTTCATTTTGAATTTTTGCATCCTTGATTTCCTTTTTACATATTCTGTTAAATTCTTTATAACATTTAAACACTAGTGTTCCTTCATTTTTACATTTTTTAAAAGAGCTTTTCTTATTGTTTATAGCTTTTTTTACCTTTGACCGTGAGCCACATAGGTTTTATTTTAAGCCTTTTTAAACTTATTGCCCATGGGAATATACTTTGCAGTGAGGTCCCAAACAGTCTTTTTTGAAGAATTCCCATTTCTGTTCTGTGCTCATTGATGCCAATATTCCCCCCCAGTCTAAGTCCTGGAGAGCAGCCCACATCCTTGGGAAATTTGCTCTCTTGAAGTTGAGCGTATTTATCTTTCCTGTATGTATTTCTTGCTTACCGCTAATGATGCACCACTACTAATCACTGATGAGTTCCTGTCTTCTTCGGCTTCCCCTTGTTTCCGAGGTAACGCTGAAGTCATCCAGCACTCCCGGCTTCCAGTCTGTCTGTTTGGCTCTCCAGGATCCCATCCCCCTCACGGAGGTCTCTGCACATTTCGGCAAGCATACTAGCCATCGCATGGTACAGCTACACAGCCAGCCCGGAGCTTCTATCTACGTCCCACGGTAGGGCTTACCGTATCCATCTGAGGGTTCCCCTCACTGTGCCTGTGCGTGTGTACATGTGTATGCTGGCTGAGCACTTTTCATCTGACAGTTTAAGGGTTGAGATACTGGGATTCCTATACCATCTACCTAGAATTGTGACAACCCCCTCCACGGACCATCTTGAAGCCGATTGTTTGATGTTAACCCCCTCTCATCCGGACTCAGTAGTGGTATTGTTGATTACTTAATACCAGTATCTTATTTAGCTATATGCTTTTATGACTGTTCTCGCAACTATCTGCAAGTTTTTACACTATTATTGACTGTTGCTGCAGTTTTTTACTTATTTGACTTTTAGTGCAGTAAATCAATTTTGTTACTTATCCAAAGACTAATACGTATTTATGCTATCCCCATTGTGCGCTGCTTCTTGTTTTCAACATTTGCTGTAAGGCTACTTTCACACTGGGGCGGGGGGGGCGTTAGCGGTAAAGTGCCACTAGTTTTAGCAGTGATTTTTCGCTGTTATAGCGGCACTTTTTGGCCACTAGTGAACTAGTGGGGCGCTTTTAACCCTCACTAGTGGCCGAACAAAGGGTTAAAATCGCCTGCAAAGCGCTGCTGCAGAATCGCTTTGCAGGCGCTTTGGCAGCACTGCCCATTGACTTCAATGGCAGGGGCGGTTTAGCGGTTTACCGCCCCAAAGATGCTGCTTGCAAGACATTTTTTTTCCTGTCCTGTAAGCGCACCGCCCCAGTGTGAAAGCACTTGGGCTTTCACACTGTGGTGCCAGTGTGAAAGCACTCAGGCTTTAACTCTGGGGTGGCTTGAGAGGTGCTTTTCAGTCGATTTACATGCGCTATTTTTAGTACAAAAATGTCTGAAAAGCACCCCAGTGTGAACGGGGTCTTAGAGTTTGATCTTTTTGTTACTTTTGACAGCTCTGCACTTGTTTAAAGCAGAGTTCCACCCGGTTTTGTGTTTATTAAAAGTCCACAGCTACAAAAAGTGTAGCTGCTGACTTTTAATAAACACACTCACCTGTCCCACAGTCCAGCAATATGGGCGCTAGAAGCCTCGCTCCTCTCCCCGCCTATCTGCAGCACCGGCAATACTACTGTGGGCACCCGACTGACAGCTTGCGGCTTCATAGCTGGGTGTGCACTGCACATGTCGCGCTGCGAGTCGTGAATGGCCGTGCAATCTCCTGGGACCTGTGATGTGTCACAGAAGATTGCAGGGAGGGAGGGGCCACCTAGGGGAGAGGTAGAGTCGCCTAGGTGGCCCGGAGCAGAAGTGGGAGCTGTCAAAACCAGGTACCCGACCCCCCCAAAAAAATGTAACAAGTACTTAAAGCGGAAGTTCCACCGTTGGGTGGAACTCCACTTCAACATGAAGTGGTGAAATGCTGTATTAAGATTGTGGGGGGGGGGGGGGTTGATTGGCAATAACTATTTTTAAACAATTAATTGTGCAGCTCTATTACTGGGGATGAGCTGAACATTTGCCTGCTTGTCGGTTTGCCAAACACCTCAATTTGTAGGGTGTTTGCTGGGTGTTCACTTGGACAACCACCCTGCAATGCACTGAACGCATCACAGTGCATTCTGTCCTCAAATTGGGCAAAGCATACTCATGGTTAGGCCAAAATATTTGCACATTCCTATTCGGGAGTTCAGCTTCTAAACAGAGTGGTATTCCTCCCATGTCTAGTTAGTACAAATGAGCAATAGAAAGGAATGAGGTTGTTAAAAGAACACACATGAGTTGGTGTAGTACTTTTGAAAAATCACCTCAATGTTAGCATCAGTCGCCCTACGTGCGGAACACTCATGCGACAGTTTGTATTCTGACACTGCAAATGGGGAAGATACCAAAGCCAGCAATTCGTCAAAACTGGAAGCCAAAATAAGTGACATCTGTTAGATTACATTTAACACATAAGAGCTTGCAGAGAAGATTATTTGGGGTGAGAGTGTTATAGGTATACTTAGGGTTAACGGATTGAATTAAAAGAAGTGAACGGAGATCTTTATATATCACCCAGAATTGTCCTCTGCCTTGCTGCTGTGATATAATTGGGTGAATCCAATAGCGACGCCTTCTCCACATTCTGCGCCTACACTCCTCCTCTTCCAAGCGACAGCAGCCGTAAGGACTGCTGCTGCAAGGTAACATCCAGCAAAGATCGTGCTAAGTGGGCTAAACTCTCCATCAGGAAGTAAAAAGGAAATGGAGGGCACACTAGCAGGAAAAATAATTATATCACAAATCAGCTTGGTTTTCATTGGAATAAATCTGCATATCGCCAGAAGTCTCCAGAAATCTAAAAGAAATCGCAATAAAATCTCATATGACTGGGAAGGAAATCGCAGTGCCAAATTGCAGTTAAACGTGCAATTTGTAAAGTGCATCAATGTGAACCTAGGCTAAAGGACAAAATGAAACTGGCACCCAGAGCACCCCTTTATCCCAGTAGCACCAAACTAAAGTCGTATTCAGGGAAAATAGAGCTTTTCCAAACAGAATGCAGCATACGTGACTAAACTTTAATGCCGTGTACACACGATCGGAATTCCGGCCAGAAAAAGACCGATGAGAGCTTTTTATATCGGAAAATGCGACTGTGTGTAGGCTCCATCGGAATTTTGCTGCTTGAATTTCCAACAGCAAAGGATTGAGAGCATGTTCTCAATTTTTCAGACGGAAAAGGTTTCTATCGGAAATTCCGATCGCCTGTAGCAATTCTGACGCGCAAAATTCCTACGCATGCTCGGAAGCATTGAACTCGGCTCGTTGTAGTGTTGTACGTCACCGCGTTCTTGACGGTCGGAATTTGGTGTGACCATGTGTAGGCAAGACAGTTTGAGCGGAATTCTTCCGTCGTGAAAACCGTCAGAGCTTTTTCCGATGAGAATTTCGATCGTGTGTACGCGGCCTAAGACTGTTAAAGCCAATCAGAAACCGCTATTATCGGGTTCAACATGTTATCGCCTTGGACTGATGCAGTTCACCTTTCCTGCAAATTCAGCAAATTCTTCACGCCTACAGTGATGTGTTTGAGGGCCCAATAGTCTCTTCCAGGAGAGGTTCGTTTTGAACTTGATCCTACCATTCAACCTGTACAATGTGCCCCATGCAATGTTGCCTATAGACATTAACCACTTCAGCCCCGGACCATTTGGCTGGCCAAAGACCAGAGGACTTTTTACAATTTGGCACTGCGCTGCTTTAACTGGTAATTGCGCGGTCATGCAATATTGTACCCAAATGAAATTTGCGTCCTTTTGTTCACACAAATAGAGCTTTCTTTTGATGGTATTTGATTACCTCTGCGATTAAAATTTTTTGCGATATAAACGGAAATTTTTTTGAAAAAAAATATTTTCTACTTTTTGTTATAAGAGAAATGCAATAAACTCAATTCAGTCATACATTTAGGCCAAAATGTATTCAGCCACATTTCTTTGGTAAAAAAAAATTAAATAAGCGTATATATTTATTGGTTTGCGCAAAAGTTTTATAGCGTCTACAAACTAGAGTGCATTTTCTGGAATTTACGCAGCTTTTAGTTTATGACTGCCTATCTCATTTCTTGAGGTGCTAAAATGGCAGGGCAGTACAAGACCCCCCAAATGACCCCATTTTGGAAAGCAGACTCCCTAAGGAAATTTCTGAGAGGCATGTTGAGCCCATTGAATATTTTATTTTTTTGTCCCAAGCGATTGAATAATGACCAAAACATATTTTTTTAATATTCTTTTACAAAAAGTTGTCACTAAATGATATATTGCTCACACATGCCATGGTTATATGTGGTATTGAACCCCAAAATACATTTTGCTGCTTCTCCTGAGTACGGGGATACCACGTGTGGGACTTTTTGTAAATGTTATCACAGTTTTGAAGGCCATAAAATGCCAAGATGGCCCAACCCCCCCCCCCCCCCCCCCCCCCCAAATGACCCCATTTTGGAAAGTAGACACCCCAAGCTATTTTCTGAGAGGCATGTTGAGTCCATGGAATATTTTATATTTTGCCACAAGTTGCGGGAAAATTACAAACTTTTTTATTTTTTTTTGCACAAAGTTGTCACTACATGATATATTGTTCAAACATGCCATGGGCATATGTGAAATGACACCCCAAAATACACCCCAAGCTATTTTCTGAGAGGCACGGTGAGTATTTTGCAGCTCTCATTTGTTGAAAATGAAGAAAGAAAAATAAAAATTTTATTTTTTTATTTTTTCAATTTTCAAAACTTTGTGACAAAAAGCGAGAGCTGCAAAATACTCACCATACCTCTCAGAAAATAGCTTGGGGTGTCTACTTTCCAAAATGGCCTCCGAAACTGTGAGAGGCAAGGAGTGAAATCAAAAATGTACTCCCTTAGAAAGCCTGAAGGCGGTGCTTGGTTTTCGGGGTCCCGTACGCAGCTAGGCTCCCAAAAAGTCTCACACATGTGGTATCCCTGTACTCAGGAGAAGCAGCAGAATGTATTTTGGGGTGTAATTTCACATATGCCCATGACATGTTTGAGCAATATATCATTTAGTGACAACTTTGTGCAAACAAAAAAAAAAAAAAAAAAATTGTCTTTTTCCCACAACTTGTGTCAAAATATAAAATATTCCATGGACTCGACATGCCTCTCAGCAAATAGTTTGGGGTGTCTACTTTCCAAAATGGGGTCATTTGGGGGGGGTTTGAACTGGCCTTTTGAACTGGGGTCATTTGGGGGGGGGGGTTTGAACTGGCCTTTTGAACTGGCCTCAAAAACTGACATTTTGTTTTTGCAAGGAAATTACTTTGAACCCCCAAACATTATACATTTTTTTTAAAGCAAAGTCCCTACAGATTAAAATGGTGGGTGTTTAGTTTTTTTTTGTTCACACAGTGTTTGCGCAGTGATTTTTCAAACGCATTTTTTTGGGAAGAAAAAACACACTTTTTTTAATTTTAATGCACTATATTGCCCAAATATTTGATGAAATAAAAAAGATGATCTTAGGCCGAGTACATGGATACCAAACACGACATGCTTTAAAATTGCGCACAAACGTGCAGCAGGGACAAACTACATACATTTTTAAAAGCATTTAAACGCCCTTACAGGTAGACATGGGAGCCGTCAAAAAATTAGTGTCGTTCCGTTCCGTATAAAAAAAATGTGTAATTCGTGTACGAAATTTAATTCGGATGTGTACGGAAATACGAATTTCGTACGAATCGTTACGAATATCGACACTCTACGAATAATAACGAATTATCCGAAAACGTATTAACGTTACATAACACAAGTCTATAATGTCTATTGTTCACCAATCACTCGTATTCGTACTCGTATTTCGTACTTCCTCTGAGTGATTGGTGAACAATAGACAATAGACTTGTAACGTTAATACGTTTTTGGATAATTCGTTATTATTCGTAGAGTGTCGATATTCGTTATACGGAATCTCGAATTCATTCGAATCATTCGTTATGTCCGCTATAATTTCTTTCATATTAGTTGAAATTCATTATTTGGTAGTTTGGATTCGGATATATTGGATCCGAAATTCGTAAACGAAATTTCGTACAGAATTCGTATTCGTAAAAATTCACAATTCGGATTCGTCCGAATTTCGAAAAATTCGTACGAATTTCCGATTCGAACGAAACTAATCGCACATGTCTACTTACAGGTTACCACTTTAGATTTACGGAGGTCTACTGCTAAAATGACTGCCCTCGATCTGACCTTCGCGATGATACCTCACATGCATGGTGCAATAGCTGTTTACATATAACGCCAGACCGACGCTTGCGTTCGCCTGTGCGCGAGAGCAGGGGGGGACATGGGTGCTTTTTTTTTTATTATTTATTTTGCTTTTTTATTTTATTTTTAAACTGTTCCTTTCATTTATATATTTTTTTTTGTTATCTCAGAGAATGTAAATATACCTTATGATAGCAATAAGTATTGACAGGTACTCTTTTTTGAAAAAATTGGGGTCTATTAGACCCTAGATCTCTCCTCTGCCCTCAAAGCATCTGACCACACCAAAATCTGTTGTCAGAGCTATCTGTCATGGAGCTGCTGTCCTC
This sequence comes from Lithobates sylvaticus, assembly GCA_028564925.1. Lineage (NCBI taxonomy): Eukaryota > Metazoa > Chordata > Amphibia > Anura > Ranidae > Lithobates > Lithobates sylvaticus. The sequence continues at coordinate 149,236,878 of CM053033.1, forward strand.
TACAGGATTGTATTCTGAGCCTGAATCTGACAGATGAGTGACTTCCTCTTCACTATCTGTCATGCTCAGAAACGTGTAGGCCTCTTCACCAGTGTACCTTCGATTTGCCATTTTGGGCTCTAAATTTAGTGGTACACTAGTGAGACTCACAGGTAAAAAAGCTCCTGGCTGTCAGCAACTGTATCAAAACGCAACCAAAAAAAACTGTTAGCGATCGCAGGGATCAGGCCTGACTCCACGAACGCTGCAGTGATGTGTTTAGTGTTTTGTAAGTGACAGTGATCGATCGATCGATACTGCACTTGGGTGGGCTGGGCTGGGCGGAGGGGCAAAACGCAAGTGCTAGCAGGTATCTGGGCTGATCCCCCTAACACTGCATTTTTGGGAACCCTAAACTGCTGGGGACGCTAGTATAGATCTGATCAGATCAGATATAAATCCGTTCAGATACTATACCACTAAGGGAGGTGTATGCTGCGTGTGTGGGTGTTAGCGGTACTGACACTAACACGACGCTGCCTGGGGCGACACAGACCCTATAACCTAACTTATATCACCCGCTGGGCCATCAGGGGGTTAAACCTTTATTAGGTAATAAACGGTGGGTGCCCTGACACTATAAAAAAATAACTGACTAATCAGCGTCACCTGTAACAGTTATACGCTGATCACTGGTGAAAAGGTTCACTAGGGGGCAATCAGGGGGTTAAAACCTTTACTAGGTAGTATATGGGGGTACCTGATGCTATAAAAAGCTGACGACAAACCTAAATACTTACCTGCCTAATAGAGCTGCACAATTAATCGTTGAAAAATCGTGATCTCGATTCACCCCCTCTGACGATCTCTCCTGCTGGGTTTGCCGATTCTTTCATATAAACAAGTGGAGAGATTATCTGATCACTCAAAAGAAAGCATCCGGGCAGTCTGCCAAGTTTAGAACTTGAAACATTGTAACTAACGCTTCCTTCTTAGATCAAAGGGATAGAACTTCTGTGTAAACAAATATTCTGGGAAATCTGCCAAGTTTTCAACGTGTAAATGCAGGAAGTTTAACCACTTAAAGTCTAAATCTTTTTCTGACACTTCTTTAAGTTAAAATCAATATTTTTGCTAGAAAATTACTTGGAACCCCCAAACCCCCAAAAATTTATATATATAATATATTGTGGAGATACGACCCCATGTCACAGGTGCATATGAGCAGTATATGCCGGATTTTGGCAGGAATACTAATTGCACACCTGTGGGCTGGGTACATAAACGTCCCAGGAAAAGAAGTCAGTGCTCAGACTTGGAGACGGCTCCGCCCGGCAGACAGGAAGTTTGGCCAGGAGGTCGGGAGGGTTCCAGGAGAAAGAGACAGGAGGTCTCAGAGCCTCTCAGAGCCTAAGACTGCAGGTGGCAGTCTGTGTGTACGTTTGAAGCAGGCAGGTGTAGCCTGTGACTAAAGCAGCACGAAGCTGACAGTGAGTAAGCCAGGAGGCTATTGTTTGTTTATACAGTGATGGTGGAACCCCTGCGAGGGAAGATTACTGTTTGTTTGAACTTTTTTGTTTCCTTTAAATAAAAGTGGGCTGCCATGCCCTAAAAACGCAAGTCTGGAGTGTCACGTTTCTGAAAAATTGCATGCAACATTTGAACCTAATCACCCCAGATCGTCGCTATATATATATATATATATATAAATTATAGCAAAGACCCTAGGGAATAAAATGGCAATTGCTGCAATATTTTATGTCACACTGTATTTGCCCAGCGGTCTTTCAAATGCAATTTTTGGGGAAAAAATACACTTCAATAAATAAAAAAATAAAAAACAAACAGTAAAGTTAGCACAATGTTTTCTGTTTTAATGTGAAAGATGAAAGATGATGTTACGCCGCGAGAATCGTGAGAGAATCGTGATCTATCCTCTAAGCAAAAAAAAAAAATTGCGATTCTCATTTTAGCCAGAATCGTGCAGCTCTACTGCCTAACTAGCATCACCTGTGACACTAAAAAAGCAATCAAAAATTATTGCTTAGTGACACTGATGACGGGGGGTTGATCAAGGGGTTAAACCTTCATTAGGGGGGGTTAGAGGGTACCTTAGACCTAAAGGGGCCTAACACTAACTGTCCTAACACTTATTGCAGTCACAAATGACACCAATGCAGTAATCAGTAAAAAAAAAAAAAAAAAACTGCTATTGGTGTCACTGTGACAGGGGGTGCAGGGGGGTGATCGGGGGGTGAAAAGTGTGCCTGCGTGTTCTACTGTAAGTGTAGTGTTGGTGCAGACTTACTTGATGTCTTCTCTCCTCGGAAGCCGGGAACGAAAAGGCTTCACGAGGAGCGGTGACATCAATTCCTCTGCTTCTGTTTACATTACAGAAGCAGAGAAAGTTTCTCATTCATCAGGAGCGATCGCGAGGGGGTGGCCATGAATCAGTGGCCTCTCCCTCAGCAGGAATCGCTCCTGAAGGGATTCCGACGGCCACTGGCACCGGGGGGGGCGGGCCCCTCACCCGCTGGGAGGCAGGGACATACAGGTATGCCCATATGCCTGCCCGTGCCATTCTGCTGACGTACATCGCCATGAGGCGGTCGGCAACTGGTTAAGCAACAGGTTAAAGCTCAGCTAGATAAAAATGAAGCTGAAGGACATCTACCTTCAGTATCAGAGCCTACAGATTGGATAAGCAACATGGTTATCAGAAAGCCTGAGGAGATCAGAATATGCATTAATCCCAAGTTTCTGAATATGGCCCTGAAATGGTCAAACATAGTGGTGGCCCATCTATAGGGGGCGCCTGGGTGCCGCCCCCCCCCCCCCCCCTCCAGGCAGCCACAAAAAAATAAAAAAGTTCCTTAAGTGCACTGTGTTCGGACGCCGGACACATTGCTCTTATGGGAGACGCCCCGTCTATGCAATCACGAGATTGCAGACGTGGCGATACATTTGCGGGCGTTTAGCCCGCCTTGCAGCGTTTTCTGAAGCCCGGCCATAGTATCATATACTACAGGCGCCGGGCGGAAGCTACTTCAGCGCTTCAGATTTGATTGACATCTGACCTCAGATGTCACTTCCTGTCTGTATCTCCTAATGCGCCCGGAGAGGAAACAGGAAGTATCATCAGCACGGCCAGTGGAAGGAGACACCGCAGGAGAGGACAACAGCAAGCAAGGTAAGTACAGAGGTTACATTTGGGGGGACACAGGCACTAAGGGGGATTCTATACTGATTGGGGTCTGCACTAAGGGGGGATTCTATACTGATGGGGGGTCTGCACTAAGGGGGGATTCTATACTGATGGGGGTCTGCACTAAGGGGGTGTCTATACTGTGGGGGTGTGCACTAAGGGGGGATTCTTTACTGATGGGGGTCTGCACTAAGGGGGTGTCTTTACTGATGGGGGGGTCTGCACTAAGGGGGTGTCTTTACTGATGGGGGGTCTGCACTAAGGGGGGTGTCTTTACTGATGGGGGTCTGCACTAAGGGGGGTGTCTATACTGTGAGGGTGTGCACTAAGGGGGGATTCTTTACTGATAGGGGGTCTGCACTAAGGGGGTGTCTTTACTGATGGGGGTCTGCACTAAGGGGGGTGTCTATACTGTGGTGGTGTGCACTAAGGGGGGTGTCTATACTGATGGGGATCTGCACTAAGGGGGGATTCTATACTGCAGGGGTTTGCATTAAGGGGGTGTCTATACTGATGGGGGTCTGCACTAAGGGGGGATTCTATACTGATGGGGGGTCTGCACTAAGGGGGGGTTCTATACTGATGGGGGGGTCTGCACTAAGGGGGGATTCTATACTGATATGGGGGGATCTGAACTAAGGGGGGGGATTCTATACTGATATGGGGGTCTGCACTAAGGGGGGATTCTATACTGATATGGGGGGATCTGCACTAAGAGGGGGATTCTATACTGCGGGGGTTAGCACTAAGGGGGTGTTTATACTAATGGGGGGTCTGCACTAAGGGGGGTGTCTATACTGTGGGGGTGTGCACTAAGGGGGATTCTTTACTGATGGGGGGTCTGCACTAAGGGGGTGTCTTTACTGATGGGGGGTCTGCACTAAGGGGGGTGTCTATACTGTGAGGGTGTGCACTAAGGGGGGATTCTTTACTGATGGGGGTCTGCACTAAGGGGGTGTCTTTACTGATGGGGGTCTGCACTAAGGGGGGTGTCTATACTGTGGTGGTGTGCACTAAGGGGGGTGTCTATACTGATGCGGATCTGCACTAAGGGGGGGATTCTATACTGCAGGGGTTTGCATTAAGGGGGTGTCTATACTGATGGGGGTCTGCACTAAGGGGGATTCTATACTGGTGGGGGGTCTGCAGTAAGGGGGATTCTATACTGATGGGGGGGTCTGCACTAAGGGGGAATGCTATACTGATGGGGGGGTCTGCACTAAGGGGGGATTCTATACTGATGGGGGGGTCTGCACTAAGGGGGAATGCTATACTGATGGGGGGGTCTGCACTAAGGGGGGGATTCTATACTGATGGGGGGGTCTGCACTAAGGGGGGATTCTATACTGATGGGGGGGTCTGCACTAAGGGGGGATTCTATACTGATGGGGGGGTCTGCACTAAGGGGGGGATTCTATACTGTGAGGGTTTGCACTAAGGTGGTGTTTATACTAATGGGGGGTGTCTATACTGGGGGGGTCTGCACTAAGGGGGATTCTATACTGATGGGGGGGTCTGCACTAAGGGGGGATTCTATACTGCAGGGGTTTGCACTAAGGGGGTGTCTATACTGATGGGGGTGTCTATACTGATGGGGGGGGGGGGGGGTCTGCACTAAGAGGGGATTCTATACTGTGGGAGTCTGCACTAAGGGGGATTCTATACTGTGGGGGTCTGCACTAAGGGGGGATTCTATACTGATGGGGGGTCTACACTAAGGGGGGGATTCTATACTGATGGGGGGTCTGCACTAAAGGAGGGGTGTCTGCACTAAGAGGGGGGAGTCTACACTGATGGGGGTGTCTGTACTGAGGCAGGGGGGTCTGTACTTAGTGGGGGGTCTATACTGAGGGAGGGTGGTCTGTACTGAGGGAAGGGGGTCTATACTGAAGGAGGGTGGTCTGTACTGAGCGAGGGGGGTCTGTTCTTAGTGAGGGGGATCTATACTGTGGGAGGGGGATCTATACTGAGGGGGGACTATAGTTGGTGGAGGGGGGGGTGACACCAATGTTTTTTCCGCACCAGGTGACACCAACCCTAGTGACGCCACTGCAGGCAGGCTGCATTTGGGGGGGGACACAGGCAGGCTGCATTTGGGGAGGGGGGAGGAGGCTGCATTTAATGGGACACAGGCAGGCTGCATTTGGGGGGGGGCAGAGGCTGCATTTGTGGGGGGGGGCAGAGGCTGCATTTGGTGGGACAGAGGCTGCATTTGATGTGACAGAGGCTGCATGTAAGGAGGGACTCTGCTGGGGACACCTGATGGCATCTGGTTGTAGGCGACGTGGCTAGTGACACGCTCAGGACTCCCACTGATTCTGCATTATGGTGAGTTGAATAATTTAATTTTATATTACAATGTAATAATAGAAAGAATGCGCTTCAATCATCCTGACATCATTACAACCATGGTGCCGGGATGATTGAAGTGCTAACACCAGGTGTTTGGAGTATCTTTATCTGCTGATTTGTTAAACTTTCTAGAATACACATTTCTATTGTCGTGTAGGATCTGGGCCTGCTGTCCCTTCATTTCTCTCTCCCTCTCCCTCCATCCCTCGTTCATCTCAGACGCTAACCACACCACCTTAGAACCACGCCCACTATTTCGCTCAAACCACGCCCATTTTCACCAAGTGGGAGGGGTCAAAGAGGAAGGGCAGGGTCTGCCCCCCCCCATCCTAAAACTTCACCAGCCGCCACTGGTCAAACTACTTCATGCCAACACTTATTTTGCACAAACTACCCAAAGCACATGTCTTCACACTTGTTGACAGGGGCGTAACTATAGGGGGTGCAGCAGTCGCGAGCGCAACCGGGCCCTGTGCTGCAAGGGGCCCATGTGGCCCCCTCTACATATGGCCGGTGGCAGCATTGGTGGTTAGGCACCGGGCGCACGGGTGGCTGGGGGTGACTAGCAGAGCTCCATGCTCAACTACCGCACTGGCTGCTCTTTAGTTGTGCATTCCCCACACAACCTGTGTCCTCTGCCGCTCCTCCGGGTCCCCCTCTCCTGCTCCATGCAGTGCTGCTCAGTCCGGTATCTGTCTTCCCCAGCCAGAGTCCCGCCCCCTGAGTCCGGCTCACACTGCACTGCATGCTTCTCCCGGGCAAACAAACTTTAAGCACACAGATGCAGTGCAGCCCTAAGAGAGCCGGCTCCCTAAAGGACACCGCAGGCTTGTCTGCCAGCACCCCCCCTCCTCCCCGTCATACACAGATGTTGACAGGTCTTTCTGGGAGATATGTCCCCTGGGGACAGGGCCCAGTTCTCCCTAAAGGACAGGGACCCCATTTCCCTTGGGTCAAGGACCCCATCTCCTCTGGGGACAGGGCCCACTTCTCCCCAGAGGACAGGCACCCCATTTCCCTTAGGGACAGGGACCCCATCTCCCCTAAGGACAAGGACCCAATCTCTCCTGGGGACAGGGCCCACTTCTCCCCAGAGGACAGGGACCCAATTTCCCCTTCTTCCTCTTTGTCTCAAAGGTGTAACATCATAGGTCTGTTTAGACCTCTGATATCTCACAAAGTCCCCCAACGGGGGAAATTTTAAAAAATAATAAAAAACTGCTGATACCACTGGTGGAACTACAGGGCTCACAAAAGTCGTACCTGTGACTGAGCTCTGGAGTTCCACCACCAGACTCGGAGGTAGGGGCCTCGGCTGGGGTTCAGGGGGGCCCTTCATGGTTTCTTGCACCGGGGCCCTGAAGGTTCTAGTTACACCACTGCTTGTTGATGCTAGAAATGCCTTTTTACAGTACAAACTGGATGACAAGAGTAGCTACATGACCGCTTTCTGGACTCCTGGATCAAAGTAGCATTTGGAGACTCTGTAGCACCTGAGGAATACCGGCGAAAGCCATAGGGATGCATGCATGTCCGTATTTCATACGAAAACAGATTGATGAAATACGGACATATGGTCTGTACGCGTGAAAGGGGGCCTAAGGAACAAAGAACACAGAGGACAGATGGGTTCGCTTTAAGAGCATATTAAATAAGGCAAGTATCGTAGGAATCCAAATAAACCGCCACTATCCAGATGCCTTCCACCCCGCTCAGCTACAATTATTTAAATTATCTAAATTATCTACAGCTGCCACTTTAAAAAGGAAAATCGTTGGGTGAATTTACATTCAAATCTTTCAGGAGAAAAACTTAAAGTAAATAGTGGCGCTAAAATTGTGTCATAATATCTCTGCAAACAATGACGTGCAAAAAATTTTATGAAAATAAAACAAAAAATCTATAAATAGACAAACACCACTAAGTGCTCAGTGATAATATAAACCATAAAATAAATCATATACACAAAAATAGATTAGATTAATGTGATCAATTCCAGTGATGGCAGCTTTTCTAATTGCCGCAAACTAAATGATATTGAAAAAAAGTGACTAATAAAAATAGTGTAAAGTCCACAAATAATTATTAACGTGCTTCAATTAATTAAAATCTTCTTAGTCCTTCCACCACACCGCTGTGATATGTGTCTCCTCTCCCCAAAAGAAACGCACTCACCACATATATATGCCCACACTCTCGTGATAGGCTGCTGCGCATAAAGATCCCACCAAGGGAGGGGGTTAGTTGAACTTTCCCAACATCAATCGTGCAGCAGGATAACTCCTCATGTAAATGAAAAAAGTGCTTCCAATAGTGTAAATCAATTTAAAACTTTTATTTCAAATCACACATAAAACTCCAAAAAGTCCACTCACATTTTCCCAAATCAAAGCCAGCAATGATAGTATCACTCCACACTGCACTGCACGCTCCACTTTAAAACCACACTTGTTTGTTGATATGGTCACGGCGGACTCGAGGTGTAGCACACAGGATCTGTATATCTCTCACCCTTTCCTTTAATGTCCTGGTGTCCACTTCAAACGGTCCCGCTCCTCCTTTGGCTCCCAGCGCTATGCTTTCAATAGTAATGACTGCCGCTTAGCCACGCCCCGACATGTTTCGTCATCAACTCGACTTAATCATGGGGTTGGCTAAGCGGCGCGACAATCAACCTTTTATACCCTCCCCTCTGGTTCCCGAATTATAATTACTGCGCATGCGTGTCTATTTCAATCCGCGCATGCGTACTATACATCTCGCTCTTGCGCACACCTCGTGTCCCCGCTCGCATGATGCGTGCATGTCCTGCACCTTTTAAACATTATCTATTACTTTTATTACAAATGCATATCTTACATCTCATGTTTATCTACTCACATTGCTATTGTAATTGTTTATACAGCGGAGCATTTATACTCGTTTATCAGCTGGAGCATTCATTATTTTTACTGCAATACATTACTTAGTGCAAACCGGCTTAAATCAAAATTTAAAATAAAAAAATACCAATTAAACACCTATATTCCTATGGTTCCATTACTCTCCACATTGGATCAGTGTATGCAGTTTTTAGATTACTCCGGATTATTAAATACTATAATACATATTAACTGAATCATATTCCAAATATAAATCAGTGTGCTGGCTTAAATATGTATTTCTTATGAGTGGGCTCTCATTAATACATCATATATGTATATTAAAAATTATATAATAAAAAGTATATATATTAAGAATATTATTTAGATAATAAAATACTTCTAAACATATACATAACTGAATATGTGTGTGTATATTTCCACACACATATATCATTGTATAATTTAATATTATGCGAACCTACATTGTGAACGGCTTGAATATAAATTATATGGGTATCATTCTTATTAAAAATTCCTAATTTTTCAAATATTTAATCCCTTATTAACAGGAGGATTATAGTATAAATGAATAAATAATTTTCTTAAAACATTCTTAAAAAATTCCCTAAAAAGTTCTTAAAAAAATTCCTCAATAGTTATTGATGAAACAATTGAGGTCTAACTCAATGTTTAATCCTCTCTGAAAAAGACATTTAAAAAGAAAAATCCATTTAGTTTCCCTCTGGGAGAGGTCTCTTACACGATTGGAGCCCCTCCATGATTGTTGTACTATATCTATCCCCACAAATTGCAGTAGAGTGGGGTCCTGTTGATGTTTTTCCTTAAAATGTAGTTATACACTATGGTATCTAAACCCCTTTTTTATATTGGCAAGGTGTTCAGCTATACGCACTCGTAATAGCCTTTTAGTCCTTCCAATATAAAATAGTCCACAAGGGCACCACATTAAATATACAACAAAAGAAGAGTTGCAGGTAATAAATTCCTTGATGGGGAATGTTTCACCATCATTGTTTGTTATATCTAATATTCCCCTATTTTGCACCTTAACTGTCCGACAACAGATGCATTTCCTGCAACAATAAAACCCTTTCAGGTTTATTTTCATTTTATTTTCACCGGGGGGGGGTCTAAAATCTTTTTTACTACCTGATCACCAAAACTGGGTGCCTTTTTATAAATAAATTTAGGCTGTTGTGGTAAGAAACCTCCAAGGTGTCTATCCCTGCAGAGTATATGCCAGTGTTTTTTATATATTTTTTCTACTTCCCTGTACTGGCAGTGAAAGTTGGAAACAATTCCCACTTGATGTTGGGTATGTGTTATCTGGTTCTCTTTTTTCTTTAGACATTGTATTCTAGGTATACACGCTACTTCATTAATGATTCCATCTAAAATATTGTCCTCGTATCCTTTTTGTATAAATTTATCCTTTAGGACGTTGGCCTGTGTATGATAGTCATCTATCTCAGTGCAGTTTCGTCGCACCCGCAAGAACTGACCTTTCGGTATGTTCCTTATCCATACAGGGTGATGACCACTCCTGATGGACAAGTAACTATTACGGTCAGTGGTTTTGAAAAACACTTTGGTGCTTAATTTGTTTGAACTGTTTTTTATTATTGTTACATCCAGGAAATTGACAGATTCTTCACTTATTTGATAATCCAACCTGATGTTATTGTTGTTTTGATTGAGGTCCTTTAAGAATATATCGACAGATTCCCTAGATCCCTCCCAAATGAATAGGAGGTCATCTATGAATCTTCGATAAAACCTCAATTGAGGTATCTTTCTACTAAAAATGTGTCTGTCCTCCCACTCAGCCATAAACAGGTTGGCGAGGCTGGGGGCATACTTTGCCCCCATTGCCACGCCAACCTGCTGTGAAAAGAATCTCCCTCCAAACCAGAAATAATTATGCGATATGCAAAATTCAAGGGCCTGTCCTAAAAAGCATTTTTGCATATGTGGAATATCATCACGTTGACTTAGAGCCCAATTTAAAGCTAATGAGGCGTCCTCATGCTGTATGACAGTATATAAGGAAGCCACATCAGCTGTCACTAAAAAGGATCCCAGGGATGCATCCAACTTAACCTCTTGTAACAATAACAACAAGTCTGATGTGTCTCTAAGGTAAGCTTTAGTGGCTTTGACGCTTGGCTGGAGGAACTTATCTAAGTACTCTCCCAACCTCGCAGTTACAGAGCCTATACCATTAACAATTGGTCGGGGGGGTGGGCAAGTGGCATTTTTATGGACCTTAGGAAGTCTGTAGATTATAGGAATCCTACACACACTAGGCATAAGGTACCTTTTCTCTTTTGTATTTAGGGCATTAGTTCTAAAACCCCATTCAACTAATGACATCAGTTGTTCCGTATATGGACCTGTTGGGTCAGAGGGTAACTTTTTATAGGTCACCTCATCATCCAACAGTTCACATAGTTGGTTTTGATAAAACATTTTGTCCATCACAACCACCCCCCCTCCCTTATCCGCTGGACGGATAATGATATTTTTTCTCCCCTCTAAGGATTTAATGCCCTCCCTGATAAATTCAGGGTTGACCCTTTTATTCTGGGGTAATTCTTCAAGGTCCTTCAAAACTAAACTCTTAAAGACCTCTATATAGTGGTTGCTCGGGTTTTGAGGGTTAAAGATGGACTTGTTCTTTAATCCACTGTCTATCCTACTAGAAATAGTAGGTCTAACTGTAGGATCTCTGGGTGATTCAAAAAATACTTTTTGATGTTCATGGTCCTGATAAATTTATGAGTATCTATATAGATTTCAAATTTATCCATTACCTTCTTTTGTGCGCATTTAAGACCTAAATTCAATATGTTAAGTTCTTTTTGATCGAGTTCCACATCACTTATATTGTATATACCCATATTCACACATCCCTCATTCGTTTTTTTGGCGGATTTTCGCTTCCCTGCCCTACATCCCCGTTTTCTCTTTGAGGTAATGTAGGTTCTTTGTTTTGGGGATATAGGGGGCCACTCATTCCCCTTCCTCTCTGATTTCCCCCCTGGGTATTCTTCCTCGGGGTATTCCCACCCCTCCCCCCTCTCCCCGTGACCCTAAAAAAGAGTTTTGTGGGTAATTATAGTTATCCTCATTTCTCAGAGGTGTAAATCGATTATAAGACACCATATCTGCTCTAGGGTCTGGGAAGTGGTTAGGAGGGGGATAATCATATTGCTGTTGCCAGGGTTGAACATTTTGCGGTGGGTAATATCCATATGGAACACTGGGTTGACCCCTGTGTGCATAAGGTATATTTCCTTTAGGAAGCCGAGGGGATTGGTGTGCATATTCTAGTTGATGGTATCCCCCATATTCTGGTTGAGGGTACCCCCCTCTCTCCCTTGAGGGTTTGGGTGAGTAATAGTTACTATCATGATGATTAGTTCCATTACTATATGATCCTCTTTGCTTCCCATGTCCTGGTACTTTTAATTCGCTCTTATGAGCTGTATTTTTTCCGGACAATCTCTTAGGTTGTTCCTTATTAGAGGAAGCTTGTACGCCCAAATCCTCACAACCAATTTCTCTAGGGATTTCATCATTAGTTCCATTGTTACCTGATATACTACTCTGCCATACATAGATATTTCCAGTCTTAAAATCATTGGAGTCCCTGTTATATTTTTTGACCTTCTTTTTCTGGGTCTCACGGTACACTTTTTCTAGTTTTTTCCTCATATTAACATTGAACTCCTTCATTATATTGGAATCCTTAACCACTTTCAGACCGGACCAATTTGCAGCCAAAGGACCAGGCCCCTTTTTGCGATTCGGCACTGCGTCGCTTTAACTCCCAAACAAAATTGACGTCCTTTTTTTCCCACAAATAGAGCTTTCTTTTGGTGGTATTTGATCGCCCCTGCGGTTTTTATTTTTTTTTGCGCTATAAACAAAAATAGAGCGACAATTTTGAAAAAAATGCATTATTTTTTTATTTTTTGCTATAATAAATATCCCCAAAAAATATATAAAAAAACTTTTTTTTTTCCTCAGTTTAGGCCGATACGTATTCTTCTACATATTTTTGGTAAAAAAATGATGATATTCCACATATGCAAAAATGCTTTTTAGGACAGGCCCTTGATTTTTGCATTATCGCATAATTATTTCTGGTTTGGAGGGAGATTCTTTTCACAGCAGGTTGGCGTGGCAATGGGGGCAAAGTATGCCCCCAGCCTCGCCAACCTGTTTATGGCTGAGTGGGAGGACAGACACATTTTTAGTAGAAAGATACCTCAATTGAGGTTTTATCGAAGATTCATAGATGACCTCCTATTCATTTGGGAGGGATCTAGGGAATCTGTCGATATATTCTTAAAGGACCTCAATCAAAACAACAATAACATCAGGTTGGATTATCAAATAAGTGAAGAATCTGTCAATTTCCTGGATGTAACAATAATAAAAAACAGTTCAAACAAATTAAGCACCAAAGTGTTTTTCAAAACCACTGACCGTAATAGTTACTTGTCCATCAGGAGTGGTCATCACCCTGTATGGATAAGGAACATACCGAAAGGTCAGTTCTTGCGGGTGCGACGAAACTGCACTGAGATAGATGACTATCATACACAGGCCAACGTCCTAAAGGATAAATTTATACAGAAAGGATACGAGGACAATATTTTAGATGGAATCATTAATGAAGTAGCGTGTATACCTAGAATACAATGTCTAAAGAAAAAAGAGAACCAGATAACACATACCCAACATCAAGTGGGAATTGTTTCCAACTTTCACTGCCAGTACAGGGAAGTAGAAAATATATATAAAAAACACTGGCATATACTCTGCAGGGATAGACACCTTGGAGGTTTCTTACCACAACAGCCTAAATTTATTTATAAAAAGGCACCCAGTTTTGGTGATCAGGTAGTAAAAAAGATTTTAGACCCCCCCCGGTGAAAATAAAATGAAAATAAACCTGAAAGGGTTTTATTGTTGCAGGAAATGCATCTGTTGTCAGACAGTTAAGGTGCAAAATAGGGGAATATTAGATATAACAAACAATGATGGTGAAACATTCCCCATCAAGGAATGTATTATCTGCAACTCTTCTTTTGTTGTATATTTAATGTGGTGCCCTGAGGACTAAAAGGTTATTACGAGTGCGTATAGCTGAACATCTTGCCAATATAAAAAAGGGGTTTAGATACCATAGTGTATCACTACATTTTAAGGAAAAACATCAACAGGACCCCACTCTACTGCAATTTGTGGGGATAGATATAGTACAACAATCATGGAGGGGCTCCAATCGTGTAAGAGACCTCTCCCAGAGGGAAACTAAATGGATTTTTCTTTTTAAATGTCTTTTTCCGAGAGGATTAAACATTGAGTTAGACCTCAATTGTTTCATCAATAACTATTGAGGAATTTTTTTAAGAACTTTTTAGGGAATTTTTTAAGAATGTTTTAAGAAAATTATTTATTCATTTATACTATAATCCTCCTGTTAATAAGGGATTAAATATTTGAAAAATTAGGAATTTTTAATAAGAATGATACCCATATAATTTATATTCAAGCCGTTCACAATGTAGGTTCGCATAATATTAAATTATACAATGATATATGTGCGTGGAAATATACACACACATATTCAGTTATGTATATGTTTAGAAGTATTTTATTATCTAAATAATATTCTTAATATATATACTTTTTATTATATAATTTTTAATATACATATATGATGTATTAATGAGAGCCCACTCAGCACACTGATTTATATTTGGAATATGATTCAGTTAATATGTATTATAGTATTTAATAATCCGGAGTAATCTAAAAACTGCATACACTGAACCAATGTGGAGAGTAATGGAACCATAGGAATATAGGTGTTTAATTGGTATTTTTTATTTTAAATTTTGATTTAAGCCGGTTTGTATAATGTATTGCAGTAAAAATAATGAATGCTCCAGCTGATAAACGAGTATAAATGCTCCGCTGTATAAACAATTACAATAGCAATGTGAGTAGATAAACATGAGATGTAAGATATGCATTTGTAATAAAAGTAATAGATAATGTTTAAAAGGTGCAGGACATGCACGCATCATGCGAGCGGGGACACGAGGTGTGCGCAAGAGCGAGATGTATAGTACGCATGCGCGGATTGAAATAGACGCGCATGCGCAATAATTATAATTCGGGAACCAGAGGGGAGGGTATAAAAGGTTGATTGTCGCGCCGCTTAGCCAACCCCATGATTAAGTCGAGTTGATGACGAAACATGTCGGGGGCGTGGCTAAGCGGCAGTCATTACTATTGAAAGCATAGCGCTGGGAGCCAAAGGAGGAGCGGGACCGTTTGAAGTGGACACCAGGACATTAAAGGAAAGGGTGAGAGATATACAGATCCTGTGTGCTACACCTCGAGTCCGCCGTGACCATATCAACAAACAAGTGTGGTTTTAAAGTGGAGCGTGCAGTGCAGTGTGGAGTGATACTATCATTGCTGGCTTTGATTTGGGAAAATGTGAGTGGACTTTTTGGAGTTTTACGTGTGATTTGAAATAAAAGTTTTAAATTGATTTACACTATTGGAAGCACTTTTTTCATTTACATGAGGAGTTATTCTGCTGCACGATTGATGTTGGGAAAGTTCAACTAACCCCCTCCCTTGGTGGGATCTTTATGTTCAGCAGCCTATCATGAGAGTGTGGGCATATATATGTGGTGAGTGCGTTTCTTTTGGGGAGAGGAGACACATATCACAGCGGTGTGGTGGAAGGACTAAGAAGATTTTAATTAATTGAAGCACGTTAATAATTATTTGAGGACTTTACACTATTTTTATTAGTCACTTTTTTTCAATATCATTTAGTTTGCGGCAATTAGAAAAGCCGCCATCACTGGAATTGATCACATTAATCTAATCTATTTTTGTGTATATGATTTATTTTATGGTTTATATTATCACTGAGCACTTAGTGGTGTTTGTCTATTTATCGATTTTTTGTTATATTTTCATAAAATTTTTTGCACGTCATTGTTTGCAGAGATATTATGACACAATTTTAGCGCCACTATTTACTTTAAGTTTTTCTCCTGAAAGATTTGAATATTAAATAAGGGCATTAGCCAGTGCATCCCATTGGGTAATAAATTTAAAAGAGCGAACAAAAGTCCTGGATGGCTTAACTCCAATTTAAAAATGCATATAAAAGCAAAAAAGAAAGCCTTCAAAAAAACAAGGTTGAGGGATCATAATCAGCATTCAGACTGTATAAAGAATGCAACAAGAAATTTAAGGATGCAATTAGGGCAACTAAGATAGAACACGAAAGACACATAGCGGAGGAGAGCAAAAAAAATCCCAAGAAATTCTTTAACCATTTTAAGACCGGTAGTCTTTTTTAGATGTGGTGTTTACAAGTTAAAAACATTTTTTATTGCTAGAAAATTACTTGGAACCCCCAAACATTAGAAACTTTATTTTTTATTTTTTTTATAACACCCTAGAGCATATTTCCCATGATGCTCATTCCCTCTGCAGTGTAGCAAGGCATCATGGGAAATGTAGTTCCAAAACATCTGGGGTGCCAAGGTTTGCCAATTCATGACCTAGAGAATAAAATGGTAGTCATTGCAATACTTTGTCATACCATATTTGCGCAGCGGTCTTACAAGCGCACTTAAAAAAACTTTTTTTTTACTTTTTTATTATTTTCTTAACCAACACAAAACAATAAAGATGCACAACAGCTCAGCCAGCATCTGGCTATTAACAGGGAAGGGACCCACGCAGGGGTCACAAGGTATTGTTACAAAATCAAGGACCATTAGAATATCTACGACTACTGTAGTATAACAGAAGGTTGTCATGGCTCCTGCGCCATCGGTGGACTGACAATGAGCTAGCTCACCTAGAATATCTCGTTAACCCTTGTTGGCCTATTAGGATGTTAAGGAGAGCCATCATATATCAGAGAGGTCACCTAATTTGTTGCAGCAGTGGAGGGTTCGGCTAACCACTTACTCCAGACTCTGTCGTGTTTTTTCTGATAGCCTCTATGTGTATTAGGTGTCCCTGTAAAGGGGTATCACATTATTAACAAATGTTTTCCATAAGCCTATAGAGGGAGGAGTCTTTCGCTTCCAGCATAGGACAATGGACTTCCTGGCATAGAACAGCAGGAGCCCCAACAAGGTTCTCTCAGCCACTCTGGGCACCAAGTCCTCCACCAGCCCCAGCAGGCATATTCTTGGGGATGGATCAATAGAGATACGTATCAGATCATTCACCTCTAGAAGAATTTGTGACCAGAATCCTGTAATTACCGGGCAGGACCAAAAGATGTGGATAAAGTCCCGGGGGCATGGTCACAGCACCAGCATTCCGGGGAGAGAGAAGACCTCATCCTGTGTACCTGAGCGAGAGTAAGATTTGCCCTATGGACAATCTTGTATTGAATGAGGCGGTCTCTCAGGGAAACCAGTATTTTAAATGGGAAGTCCCACACATCCTCCCAATCCTCGAAGCCCATCTCCGGAACATCCCAGCCCCATTGCTGATGGAAAAAAATAAAAAAATAT
The DNA here is from genome assembly GCA_028564925.1 of Lithobates sylvaticus. Classification (NCBI taxonomy): domain Eukaryota; kingdom Metazoa; phylum Chordata; class Amphibia; order Anura; family Ranidae; genus Lithobates; species Lithobates sylvaticus. Next base: position 149,253,881 of record CM053033.1, read on the forward strand.
AAAATACCACGCTAGGAAAAATGTTGTAAAACAAGGGGAAGAAGCTGCAAACACACCATCAAATATCACTATAGAAAATAAGCATAAAAAATAAAAATATTGCTGCGCTAAATATATAAGCGCTGTAAACACTAAAATAAGTGCTGTGAACACTCCCAATAATGTGAATTAAACCAAAAGTGAAAACCTAAATCTCATGAAGAGTTCATAGACCGTGCTAAAGTAAAATCAATACAGTCCAATCAATTAAATGTTCAAAGTAAAAAAAACATCCAAAATATCTGTGATCCACTAGGAGATATTGAGCAATGAGCACATAGACGTTCAATCCAGTTCCTAAGTTTGAATCAATCAAGATGGTGATGCTGGTACCAATTTTCAATGTCCATTTATCACCAGGTATTCCGAACAACATTTCTCCATTAAAAAAATCATACGGAAACATTGACACATAATCAAAAATGACCAAATATTGGGATCTTCTTTCCCTGAAAACTCAGGTGGTTTTCAGAGGGGTTCCCTCGATTAAACACAGAGTTGCATTAAATGTCTGCGATCCACCTACAATAAAACCCATGTTTTTTCAAAATCTGATTGGGTTTTACAAATGTAACAACTGCGTTGTGTGTTCTATCAATAACATAAAAGAAAGGAAAACCACTGAATTTTGTTAAACACCAAACAAATTTATAAAATTCCTATAAAATCTTTTATAACCTGCTCAACAGTGGGTGTGGTGTATCTTCCAACTTGCCCCTGTGGGCTTCACTATGTAGGTTGTACTGTACGACCACTCCAAGTCAGATTAGGTGAGCATTTGGGGAATATAAGAAGGGGATTTAAAGGTCATCCTGTCTCCAAACATTATCTAGAAACACACATATATTTAGCGCAGCAATATTTTTATTTTTTATGCTTATTTTCCATTGCTGATGGAGCCTGGACAGTTCAGGAGACGAGACCCGGAGGAGATGTGCATATAGCACTGAGGTGGGTTTTTCGGTACAATCATATCGCAAAATCCGCGCCAGGTCTTGCCTTTCACCTGGAGGGAACTGAGCCCTGAAAGCATGGGACAACTGTAGATATCTAAATTTATGCGAGAGCAGGACGTTTTGATGAGACATTAAGCGATCAAAGGAGAATATCGTTAGGTCTGCGGTGATGTCTGAGAGAGCCTTGATATGGTACCTGGCCCATATCACAGGGTCTGGAATCTCGAGAAAGTGTGGTAGGCTGGGATTGTTCCAGAGCGGGCATTCTCGGATACAGCGGTCAGAGGATACTTTTCCCATGTCAGACCTTCCCTCCAGGCACTAAGGGTGGTATGCATGGAAGGGGTTAGGTCGTATAGAGCCTTTGGACTCCGTAAAAGGAGATTCGACAATGCCTCCGCAGATCGCAACATCGCAGCCTCAATGGCCCAAGCCGAGTTGGATCTATCTGGAACAAGCCACCAAAATGCAGTGACTAATTGAGCCACAATAAAATATTTGTGACAGTCTGGGAATTCTAAGCCCCCCTGCGAACAAGGGCGCATTAGGGTGGTTAACTTAAGCCGGGGGGGGGACGTGGACCCCAAAGAAAAGAGGAGAAAGTTTTGTTTAGTTGGGAAAAGAATGATTTGGGGATCCAATTGAGGGGAATTACGAAACAGGTATGTGAACTTGGGAAGGATTTTCATCTTGATAAGGTTAACACGACCCAGTAGGGATAGAGGGAGGTTCTCCCATGCTTTTAGCTTGGCCTTGACTGAGTTGACTACTGGGGACAAGTTCATTGGAATGAAGTCAGTCACGTTTCCTGAAATACACACCCCCAAGTAGGTACACTCGTCCACCCATTGTAGCTGAAGAGAAGCCGAGGCCTCTTTTTTTAGCATCAGCATCGATAGCCAGCAGCTGCGATTTTGCCCAATTAACCCTGAGCCCCGTCACTACAGAGAATTCTTCCAGGACTGACAATGACCCCTGCAGGGAGGAGCCAGCATCATTCAGGAAGAGGAGGAGGTCGGCTGTATACAAGCCCACCCTCTTTCAACCCACGCAGCCGTAGACCTTTAAATGTGTGGCAAGAGGCGTAGTGCCTCCGCCACTGGTTCCATGGCAATGGCAAAAAGTGCCGGGGAGAGAGGGCAGCCCTGTCGTGTACCTCTAGAAAGTTCAAAAATATGGGGGGGCGTGGCCAGCACGGCATGTGAGCAAACGCTTCAGCACAGAGCTCCCGGCTACATCCTGAATTAATCCGGCTTCCGGCACTCTACAACGCCCGATTTTAGCTGCCTCACCCCGGGAACATCCTCTCCACACCCCGCTGCCATCCCTGCAAGAACGGAGGCTATGATGAACCATGGACAGCGAGGAGACAGCCCAAGGCAGGATCACCAAAATGGCACCGCTCCGTCCTCCACACAGAAAGCCCGCAGAGCAGAAACGAAAAGGGACACAGTGAGTAAACAGCTCAAATACCCCAGAGATGGCCCCAGTGATCACCCCAAAGATATGAGGTACTATGCCCAGAAAATGACTGAGAAATCGGGTCAGGCAGAGTCTCAGCACCTGGATGACTGTGCTGCCCCTAGTGACACTGACATGGAGGAGGGAGAGAGAGAACACGGAGCAGGCGCCATGATGGAGCAGGCTGAGATCTGTAATGACATTATGGGGGAGCATGAAGAACCTGAGGAGGAGGGAGATGAACAACCCACATTAGCTGCCATTCTGAAAGCTGTGAATAAATGTACAGCCTCTGTGAATAGCCTGCAAGAGCGCTTTGGTGGCCTGAAAGAGGAGGTCAGCCTGCTCAGACAGGATATACTAAAAATATGTGAAGGAACCACTGCAGCAGAGAGCAGGATAAGTGAATTGGAAGACAAGCTCCCTATGATAAGAGAATCCCAGTCCACCACTCGCCTAGCCAGGGCCACTGACATGCGTGCTGAAGATTTTGAGAATCGCCTCAGGCGCAATAACGTTCGCATAGTGGGGATGCCAGAGAAGGCGGAGGGTCACGACCCCACGCAATTTGTGGAAAAGTGGATGGTGAAAGTTTTTGGCAAGGAGGCTTTTACCCACCTGTATGCAGTAGAGAGGGCCCTCAGAGTACCAACAAGGCCTCTCCCATCAGGACACCCTCCTCGCCCGATATTAGCCTGCCTGCTGAACTACAGAGACAGGGAAATTATCCTAAGACTGGCTAGGGAAAAGAGGAACATCCAGTACAATGGCACAAGGGTCTCGTTTTACCCTGACTTTTCGGCCACAGTGCAGAAAAGTCGCTCACGCTTCTCTGAAATAAAAAAACGCCTGCAGAAGTTGCAAGCCCCATATGCAATGCTATACCCCGCGAAACTCAGTCATGCTACGGGGTCAGGCCCACTTCTTTGAACACCATGCCGAGGCCTCGAACTGGTTGTATGCCAACGAAAATGCGATTCGCCAAGCTCAGAGACCGGGGGCGGATGAAGACGAAAGTAGAATGCTAGGCCGTATTTCCCCCTTGGATAAGGGCAATGCTGGAAGCATACAATGATAACTTTCACACAACGCGAGTTCGGAAATTTGTTTGCTCCTGGAATAGACTCCCTCCAGAGGTGGTTCTGGCTAACTCAGTAGATTGCTTTAAGAAAGGCCTGGATACTTTCCTTTTTTTTTCAAATTCTTTATTTATTTTTGTAAAAGGTACTAGACATTACATATTCAAACCATATTTCCACATTTCAACAATCACGTATTTGTTTACTAATGTTTACTTATCACCTATATTGGTTTGGCAAACTTCAATCTTTTTACCGACCTATTTCGTCTTTAAGTCCTTAATGTTTACCTCACCCGGTAATAAGTACCATTTTGCACATTAGTTATCTTATTCTCTATTCTTCCCTTTTTCTTTATTCCCCTGAAAAACCCTAACCCTGAAAACCCCTCCCTATAAAAAAAAAAAAAAAAAAAAAAGAAAAGATGGGGGCTTCCCATTTCCGTCCCCCTGTCCCTCAGCGAGATATGATTATTCTAACTTTTTCCCCCTTTTTCCTATTTGCCTTCTTTCTGCTTTCTCCCTTCTCATCTTCTCTCATTCTTCCCTCCCCCACTTCTTTACTCCTCCCTTCTCTCTTCCATCTTTTTTTTCCCTTCCTCTGACTGTACAAATCGGTCCCATATTGCCCATGTTTGCTCATACTGTTCTTTCCTATTTTGTGCCGAATAAACCAAATCTTCCATAGCTCCAGTCTCTCTAACCTTATTTAACCATCTTGCTATGGATGGCGGTCTGGTATCCCTCCAATGCAGAGTAATACAGGCCTTGGCCGCGTTAACCAAATGACGAAGCACGGACCTTTTATATACCTTCGTTGGAATCTTTGAGAGATGGAGCAAAAAGAAGGCAGGATCCTCCGGCACCAAAATATCGGTAAGTTTTTGGGAGAGTTCCTGAACTTCCTCCCAGTATGCCCTCACTTTCGGGCAGGCCCAAAAGATATGTAGCATGGTTCCTTCCTCTCTACTGCACCGCCAGCACCTATCTGAGATTTCCCTAGAGAATTTATTCATCTTCGTTGGGGTGTAATACCATCGGGTCAGTATTTTATAATTTAATTCCTGTGTCCTCGTATTAATTGACGAGTTCAGTGCCCAATATATGATATTTTGGCGCTGAGTTGTAGTAAAGGTTTTATTCAAATCTCTTTCCCATTTGCTAATGGATGGTATCACAAACCCCTCCCTCGGGGTATTCAAAAGCGAATACATCTTCGAAATCACCCGGTGGAGTGGTTCTTTTCCATCACAGTATGATTCGAATTTGGTCAATTGGCGTTGATAATTTTTTGGTTGCCCCAGCGTTCTCAAAAAATGATTTACTTGTAGCGCCTGCCACAAACTCAACTCATATTGTTCTCCTTTCTTCATCAATTCTATTGTTGTTGGCCAACCCCCTCGGCAGATAAAGTGCGATACTTGAAAGAGTCCCTTCTCCTCCAATTTTTTAAATGCTCCCCTTTCCATTCCCGGTTGGAAGCTTGGATTACCCAATATGGGGTACAAAGGCGAATTATCTGAGGAATACCTGGGGTCCCGACATATCTTAGCGCAGATTTGAAGTGTGGGGCCTATAATAGGATGTTGCTTAAGAGGGGATGGGAGCACTGCATAGCACCAAGGTGCTCTATATAAGGGTATTACACTCTGCCGTTGCTCCAGACCTACCCACTGTTTGAATTCTTCGTGTCTACTCCACTCCACTACTCTCCCTAAGTGGGCCGCTTGATAATACCCCAATACATCGGGAACCGCCACTCCCCCGAATCTCTTAGGCATCGTCATAAGCCCTCTACTGAGCCTCGGTTTTTTCTTTGACCATATAAATTTTGTAAATAAAGCTTGTATTTGTCGGAAAAAAAGCTCTTGGGATGGCAATAGGCAGCGCCTGAAATAAATATAGGAATTTTGGCAAGATGCACATTTTAATAGTATTACAGCGACCGAACCATGAATATAGTCCGTGCTGCCACTTGTCTAATAATGCCCTTACAGTTTTCAGTAATGGTAAAAAATTAACTGTAAAAGTATTTCCTATATTAGATGGTATATGGGTGCCCAAATAACTCAATGTCTTAGATACCCATTTAAAATAAAAATTTGGCTGTATGGAGTTTCGTATTGACGGTGTCAATCTCACCCCCATCGCTTCCGATTTAGCATAATTAATTTTTAGGTTTGATAGCTCTCCATAGATCTCAAATTCCTTCATCAGGTTAGGAAGTGACACTTGTGGCTTTGAGATGGAAAACAACAGGTCGTCTGCATACGCAGAGACCTTATAGTTCTTTTCCTCCACCATTACCCCTTGGATGTCTGGGTTTTGTCTAATCTTATTGAGTAGCGGCTCTAATGTTAGGGCGAACAATAAAGGTGACATCGGGCACCCTTGACGCGTGCCATTTGTAATCCCAAAAGATTTTGATATTAATCCGTTCACCTTAACCGCTGCTTGAGGTTTGGTATATACTCCGGCTATCCATTTTATCATATGGTCTCCCATACCCATGTGTTTAAGCACCTCTAGCATAAATTTCCAATTTATTCTGTTGAATGCTTTTTCTGCATCCGTGCTTAGGAATACACATGGGGTATTTGTTTTATTTGCGTATTGGACCAAGTTAAGTACCTTGATAGTATTATCCCTCGCCTCACGGGTCGGGATAAACCCTACTTGGTCCATGTTTACTAATTGGGGGAGCAAGGTTTGTAAGCGGAGGGCCAGTACCTTAGTAAAAAGTTTTAGATCGACATTTAATAATGAAATGGGTCGATAACTGCCGCACTCTGCCGGGTCCTTCCCCTCCTTTGGTATCACTGATATATGTGCCAATAATGTCTCCGGCAGGAATGCGGCAGTATGTCCCACTGCATTAAAAACCTTTGTCATCTGGGTACCCAGAATTGCAAAGAATTCCTTATAATACTGTGTTGAAAATCCATCGGGTCCTGGGGCTTTCCCCGCTTTCACTGTTCTCAGCGCCATGTTTACCTCCTCACTAGAAATAGGTTTCTCTAAATTCTGCCGCATTTCCGATGTTAGTCGCGGCAACCTTGCGGAACTGAGGTATTCCTCCAACTTTGTCGAGGGTGCTAATGCCGGGTTCAAATTATATAAGGAAGAGTAATATTCACCAAACCTCTGGGCTATATCTCTTGGCAGTGAAATTATTTGTCCCTTCCCTCCTTTTATTTTAGATATATATGTTGTTCTACTTCTTTCCTTCAATTTCCCGGCAAGTAGTTTACTGCATTTGTCTCCTAGTTCATATGTTGATTTTTTGCCTACTTGTATCGCTGCCTTTGCCCTATACCGGAGGATATCCGTAACCTGTCGTCTTAAATGCGCCAATTCCCTCCCTACCGGCGGTGCCTGTGTCTTCTTATGCTGTTGTTCTAACGCCTGTATTTCTTCTAGCAACCCTTTTATCTGTTTTTCTCTCTCTTTCTTCAGTCTGGATCCATGTTTAATTAAAATCCCCCGTATCACTGCTTTATGCGCCTCCCATATCGTGCCAGGGTCACCCCCCGGAGTGTCATTTATCTGGAAATATATTTTAATTTCCTTAGCTACATCTTCTCTGATTTCCTGATTTTGCAGCAGACTTTCGTTTAATCGCCACCGCCACTCCGGGGAGGGAGCCGAGCACGACACGGCGAGGCGCATCATTACTGGGGCGTGGTCTGACCACGTTATACTTCCTATGGATATCTCCCGTACTGAAGAAAGCAAATGGTGTGGGATCAAAAATAAATCTATGAGCGAGTATACTTGGTGGGGGTTAGAAAAGAAAGTATAATCTCTTTCTCCTTCATGAAGGAGCCTCCATGCGTCTACTAGCCTCAGTTCCTGTAGCTTCTGCACAATATTCCTCCTAGTACCCCTTGGAATTGATGAACTCCCAGAGGAGGTGTCCACCCCAGGGTCCAATGGGATATTCAAATCCCCCCCTAGGATCAACTTTCCCTCCGCAAACCCCTCCAGCTCCAATAAAACTTTCCGCAAAAAGACATCTTGACGTACGTTCGGCACATACACTGTGGCCAAAGTTACTTTTATGTTTGCTAAGTGGCCCTTTAAGAAGAGATACCGACCATTTATATCTTCAATTTTACCCATAAGAATCCATGGCACCCGATTTGATATCAAGACCGATACACCTTTAGATCTTGCTTTCTGATTGGGGGCATGGTATGCACACGGAAAAAATCTATTCTGTAAAAAGAGGAGTCCCCCTACTTTGAAATGGGTCTCCTGCACGAATGCCACATCCGTCTTAGACCTTCTCAATTCATTAAGCAGCATCCTTCTTTTTTCCGGGACATTTAGTCCCTTCGCATTTAGAGTAATCACTTTTATCTCTTCCATTCTCGCCGAGAGACAGTGGCACACAAAAAAAAAAAAAGGAAAGAAAAAAAATTCTAAACCCCCTCCCTCCCTTATTCCCTCCCCACCATCTAAGTCCCTTAGGAAAAAAATTGAAAATCCCCACTTATGAACCACTATTCTTGGTTCTTGTGGGTTCAAACCTATATGGGGGATTTACCTGAATCTAATGGGAAGCTCTGCTCCTCCCCCCACCCGTCTGTCCTCCTATTTTATTTCCTCTGCCTTCTTGCCTCGTTATGTTTTCCAATTACCCCCTCTCTTCCCACTCCCCCCTCTCCCCTCCTCTCCACCCTCCTCCCCCCTCCTCCCGCTCCCCGTCTCCACCCTAAACTACCCTCTGCTTACTGTTATAAGACCTGTTTAAAAGATCTAACCCTCCACTATTCCGCAGGGGGTAACTATTACAGGGGTAGAAGGTCGAGGCGAGGGTGAGGATTACCTCAATCTGTCCCTCGGGCCTAAGTGAGGGAGTGGGGAAGAACACTGAGCGGATGAGAGGACGGGAGGCGAGGAAAAATAAGAGCACTAAAAGGAGAGGGGAGAGGAAAAAAGGGAAAAGAGAAAAGACAGAAAGACAAAGCAGGGGGGGGGGACTTTCTCCCCCCTAACTTCCATATACATATGATTTCATATGGTTTCCTGACGTCTTGTCCTCTTCCTGACATTCGTATGCTTTCGCCTCTACCTTCTCCCCTCCTCCCACTCTCCTCCCTCCACCGGGCTCCACCTTCCAACCCCCTCCCTCCACATTCTTTACCCCCCCTCCTACATGGATCAAGAGTAGAAATTGGGGGTTCTATTTCCTCCGCATCTCCATATAACTACCACCTCTGAGAATAAATACATACTTAAATAAATTCACAAGGGAAAACAATATATATAAAAAAAAAAAAAAAAAAAAAAAAAAAAAAAGAACCCGTAGCTAAATAAATACATAAATAGTAAATGAATAAATAATTACCTAAAAAATGAATAAATACATAAACTGAATCTCCACATTCCGCTTTTTCATTTCCAGTACCTAATTCCATACTACTTATTATTCACAATTCATAATCCCCACAAGTTTACATATATCATACATCATGGAGAGGAAAAAAAAAAAAAAAATGAACTTGATCAGGAGGAGATTTTACCTTTCTCAAAGTGCAAAGAAAACCCCCTTTCTCTTCTTTTAGTGTCATTACTTATTCTAATGTGATTCAGTGTGTTTATATTCCCCAAAAACAAGCAAAAAAAAAAAAATAAAATAAAAAAAAAAACCCAAACAAAACAAGAAAAACCCCTCTCCAAAGAAAAAAAAAGCCAAGAAAAGGGGAAAAGGAAGGAGTTGTATATATATACTCCCCTCTCTTCCCCTTTATTTCCCCTATACCCCCCCCCCCCCCCCCCCCCCCATGTGAAGTTCTGTTTTCCAATTACTTTGTGGTGTAATCCCCCCCAAAAAAAAGGTGATATTGTATTATATTATGGAAAAATGTATTACCCTGTGTCTTTCCCTACCCTACCTAGTACCCCTCTGTGTACGGTGTGTATTGTGCCTAGTGGTATCTCACTCACTTAGTGGGTTTTACTTAGTGGACCAAAAAAAAAAAAAGTGAGAAAGGTATTTGAAAGGGGACCTCCCCCCTATAACCCTCCTAATCATCCAATATACTACAAAAAAAAAGGGGAGCAAAAAAAAAAAAAAAAAAAAAAAAGGTTTTCTTTCCCTTTTCTTTTTTCCCTTTAAAAAAAAAAAAAAAAAGGAATGGATAATAAATGCAAATCAGATCGTTGTCCCCATGTGCTGTACAGCGAGAGACACAAGCTCAAGGAAGCTCCTCCACCTCACGCGTCCGTATGGCTGTATGAGAGACTTTTTCTTGTTTTTCCCATGCTAAGAAAGAGAAAAACCCTCAGTTGTCCCTTACCGTAGAGCGGGATGAGGAGGAGAGACAGTGGAGAGAACCGGAGGTCTGTGCAGCCTGAGATTCGGCAGTGCTTTCCGGGAACCAGGGCAGCAACTTCTCGAGGTCGTGCGGCAGAGATCCCCGTGTCCGACAGCAGAGCGGGGAGCAGTACAGGGGAGACCCGAGCAGAGAAAGTAGGAGTGGAGACCCGTACAACCGGAGGCAGGGTCGCGGACCGACCAGCTGTGAGCCGAACGGAGAGCCGGGTTGCCGGAGGCAGAGGGGCGGACCGATCAGCAGAGAGCCGATCGGAGTGCCGAGCAGACGAGACCCAGGTAGGGGAGACCCGAGTAGAGGAAAGCCGATCGGCTATAACTCTAGCTGGGAATCTGCCAGCACTAAAGAAATCAGCGGTGATACGAGCTGACATAGAGGGGAACAAAAATATAAAAGAGAACAGAGTGAGTGAAAGCCCCAAAGTTGCAAGAGACCCCCAGGTGTTCTCTCCTAGTTTGAGAGGAGAGAGGGGGGAGTTGGGCAGGTTGGAGAAACTAACAATGGAGGCAAACAAACAACAAGGGGAGGTGGCCCCAGAAGTCGGAGAGACAGATCTGAGAGCAATATTACTGGCACTCCCGACACGAGCTGACATAGAGGAGATAATCGCAAGGCATATGGAGGCACATGGCAGGGAGCTGAAGGGGGTCCAAACGGAGGTGCAGCAACTTACGGAGAAGTTTGAAGCGGAGAAAAACATCCTCACCAACCTGGAAAAACGGGTCGCCCATCTGGAACAGGTACAGACTATACAATCTTTTTATGCTTCCCCAATTCAGCTCCGTATGGAGGAATTTGAGGACCGTAGCAGACGCAAGAACCTCAGGTTTAGGGGGATCCCGAGGCAATAGGGAAGGAGGTACTGCAGTCTACAATCACCGCTATATGCCAACAGCTGGCGCCCTTCCCCCCTCAACAGGCCCTAGAATTCGAAAGGGTACATAGAGCTCGGGGCCCCCCCTCAATAGACCTAAATAGACCGAGAGACGTGATATGCTGTTTCCACCGTTACGTGCATAAAGAACTGATTAGTCGCAAAGCATGGGAAGTAGGAGAGATCTCACATGAGGGGTTCTCGGTGAAGATTCTACCGGATTTGTCAAGAGCGACCCTACAACGTAGGGCAATCCTACGTCCGTTATTAGACAGAATTAAAGAGACAGGAGGCACATACCGATGGGGCTTCCCGATCTCCCTGAGTATAAAAAAGGGTCCCCAAGTATTTAATATGAAACAACCCACTGACATTCCAGACCTGTTTGACTTTTTGGGGGTGGAAGCGATAGAAGTACCCAACTGGTTACAACCTAATCCGGGGTTGGGAAGATCAGTGAGGCCTCCGCAGAAGACACAGGATGGAAAGACTTAGAAAGAGAGGTCTTCTTTTCTCTGCCCAGCATCTCCTTTGTTTGCCCCTTTATTTCGTCCCCCTCTTTTCCCCCTTCCTTTTTTTTTTTTTTTTTTGGCTCGTTATCTCTGTACACCTCGTCAAACTAAGTGGAGAGGTTAAGAGTGAAGATATACTGTGTATTGAACAGTTGGAGACCACCTCTGACACAAGGGGTCTGGATACTTTCCTAAATGTACATAATATAACTGGGTACTGACATTTATAGGTAAAGTTGATCCAGGGAAAATTGATTGCCTCTAGGGGGATCAGGAAGTGATTTTTTCCCCCTGCTGTAGCAGATTGGAGCATGCTCTTTTGGGGTTTTTTTTTGCCTTCCTCTGGATCAACTGTGGGTATAGAATGGGGTTTATTGGATTGTACGATATATTTTATTTTTATTTATTATTTATTTTTTTATGGTTGAACTGGATGGACTTGTGTCTTTTTTCGGCCTAGCTAACTATGTAACGTACTTACCAAGGATTACCAGTAAATGTGTAGCTGCTGTTAACGACCTTCATGAAGGTCTGAGGGACCTGTTGTCCCAGGAAGTTATGAGGTTTCCAACGACACATCAGTGTCCAGGATTACAAAGAAATTATGCTCGGAAGTGTGTCAAGCACATGCTGACTGATGGCTTACATCAGATGAGACCTAAGTTGTTTATTTGCACAAATTTGTTCCAGAGCGGATGGAGTACACTATCAGAGAAGTAGAGGAACAACTTTTTTCCTGATTGGCTGAATCATCACTTGACAATGCGGCACAAGCATGGTAGGAGGGCTCCCTGCCCCTGCCCATCTGGGAATATGCGTTATAAGCAGTGGTCTCCCCCTGTAAGTTTTCCACTTGTTGCTTACAGATGACGACTGTGACAGTACTCTCCTGGAACATTAGGGGACTACAAGACTGACAGACCTAGCTGGGACACAGGCTTTTTAAGAGGACTGAATGCGAGCCTCTTGCCGACTGATGATGGGCCCTGGATTTTAAGGGGCACATGGTGAATGAGAACCCCACTATAATCTGTGCTAGTCAGATTCAATGCTGTCGAAATGTGTATATATATTGTGTGTTGTCTCATGCTGTTGGGACACACACCGTCAGATGCTAGTGTCATGAACTCAAGATGTTAATTGAGAGAGCTGATCACATTGTCCTCTGTACAATGTAGTAGACGGTCCGTCTGTTACTGGTGGTCTCCTGCTCGTGATAAAATGTCTTGTGTTTGTAATTATGATAATGTATAATCTACTGTGTGAAGCTCGGTGACAACAAGTCTGACCTGTAGTGAAATCCTGATGGCCACAGAGTCACATCGGCTGCTTAAAGGGATTAGTTATTTAGCTCATGTTAATTTGTTACAGGTGTATTGTTAGAGTAATATGAGCAGGAGGGGGGGGGTCTCCTTCTACTGTATTATAAATACTGTCATTTTGGTTCTAATAAAACAGTCCATGTTAGCACTAAGCAAGTCTCGTTTTGTGCTTGGGAGCAGTTGGAATATCTGAGATCTATATTCAGACTGGAAGGAAGTGGTATATGACGAAAGGAGGAGTGTAGGGAAGTTTCGTCACAAAGACCCTCTAAAACGAACCATGGTATCGTCCTTGATGAGGAAACGTCTCCCAGACATTTGTGCCCTACAGGAGACCCATCTCACGGCTGACTCTGACATGCCTCAATTATCGATGGGTGGGCAGAGTTTATCATTCCACTTACACCTTGTATTCAAGAGGTGTTGGTGTGCTGATCCATAGCTCCATAGATTATGAGGAGCTAGGCTCAGAGATTGACACAGAGGGGAGATATGTCTTTCTTTTATGCAGGTTGTTTACGCTTAAATGTACTCTTGCCCTTGTGTATGTACACCCCCCTATAATAACCAGGTAGTAAGAGCTTTGGTAGACTTCCAAGTGAGATTCCCGGAGGTGCCATTGTACGCCTTCGGGGACTTCAATAAATACACAGACCAACTATTAGACAAACATCCCCGTTGGTGGGAGGGGGCCGAACCGTACAGCTCTTCAGAAATTCATAGAGGAAGTGGGGTGGATGGACCCGTGGAGAGATAAAAACCCTGATGTGAAACAATTTTTCCTGGTGCCTCCATGGCAGCATACATGTGATAGAGCTCCGCCTCTACTCCGCCTTCAGGACTAGTGAATAGCATAAATTAAAGGGCATAGCCCCTCCCCCAACATTCTCCTTTTTTCCTCATTCCTCTTGACTGGTGAAGAGTAGCAGTATGTATGTCCATACCTCTGCAGTCGGCAGCGTCCGCCGGGTTAAGCCTCTCCCGTGCGCAGTCCCTGTTCTTGGGTCCGCTCAATGCACTGATAAGACTGGGAACCCCTTCTGAGGATCTTTTGGGGTCTTGCAGAGTTTCCTCATAGGAACGCAGTCTGCTGAATTTCCAGAAAAACGAATGCTGGTGATGACGGCGGGAGGATCAGATTCTCTTCCTTCTTGGTCAGGTTAGGTTTTCCTTTTGCTTCCATGTCTGCACTGTTTTTGAGCCCTGGTGGTTAAAGCTTATAGGTTTAAAAAAAAAAAAAAAAAAAAAAATGTCCCCTTTAAGACATTTATTCCTGGTCTGCACATGTGCAGAACGGGCGTTTCCTTGCTATTTCTGAGGTTTTTTCTCTAGCTTTTTTGTTCTACCCTTCAGGGTTCTCACTCTCTTGCCGTGGCCTTGGTTTTGTTTCTTTTTTTTGCCAGTAATAAGGTAGGTCCTTTTTAATTAAGCTGCTCTCCCTTTTTAGCTTTAAAGTGCTGGCTCTAGATTGGACTCAGGGCTGCTCTGCATATCAGGTGTATGCCCTGCAGTCCAAATTACTTCAGCATTACAGGTATGTGTGGAGCTGGCCATTCACCATGCAATTTTCTTGTTCGATTTCCATTAGGTTTGCCTTCAACTGTGTGGTACAGGGGCCTGCCTGATTGCATGCAAATTGGGGGTGATTAGATTTGACCACATATTGTATGTTTTTTTATAGATCTGAGAGAGATCTATAGACGGGGGTTGGGTAGTGTATGGCCAGCCTTATACTTTTATCTCACTCCTATTGCGTTGACTTCGTTTAAAAATTTGGTGTGCAAATAGACTCTATTTCTTTTTGCTTCTTACTTCGCCTTACTACAGCTGATCCTCCTGCCCATTATTTACCATGAGCCATTCGTCACAAAGCCAAGATCCTCTCATATCCAATAGGTATGTGGACCACCTGTACGTGAGTATTTAAAAAAAAAAAAAAAAGAGTGCGCCACTGACAAACTTTGTTTGTTTCAGCCCTGTTCCTTCAAAGCGGTCCAGAAAGTCCTCAAGGCGCTATGACAATGACGATAGTCCTGAGCGAAGACCGCCCTCTTCTCATCATAAATCTTCCAGAAGATAAGGATCTTGTAGACGTCGTCATTCGCCTTCGCCTCCACCGCGGGCGTCAAGGAAAAAATGTTGGGCCTGTGGCGCGGTTCCACTCCCTGATAAGCTCGTCTGCAGAGACTGTCTCAGGGACTACGCAGCTAACCGGGAATTAGAAGGCCAGCAGGTGGTTGACCTGCTTAAGCAAACCATGAGAGACTCTCTTTCTGAACTGACGGCCATGATTCCAGCTCACCCGGTTTCACAAGCTGCCCAGGTGTTGGATTTGGACCCCGACATTTCGGGCCCATCAGCTGTTAGTACCCCTTTGCCTCCATCAGGAAAAACAGCTAAACAAATCCCACCGGTAGATTCATCCGAGGAGTCCTCAGATGATACAGAACTGTCTGGTTTCAATTTCTCCCTGGTTCAACCCTTTGTACAAGCGGTGAGGAGCGACATTGCCTGGGAAGACCCGGAAGGGCCTCCTCAAAATCAAAAACCTATTTCTCATTCCTCAAGAGAAACCAAATCTTCTTCCCATTAATGGGGGAGATCATAGAGGATGAGTGGAACAAAACTGATAGAGTTTTCTGTAGCACGTTTATGCAAAATGTATCCACTGGCAGATTCGGATACTCAGTTCAATGACTGTGGTTGATGCGGCTGTAGTGCGTCTGGCAAAAAATGTAACAATGCCAATGGAGGATTCAACGTCTTTCAAGGATCCCCTAGATGGCTCCATTTGAGGTCTAGATCAATACATCTATCTAGAAGCAGGGGTGGCTTGCAGACCAGCCATTGCGCTGACATCTGTTTCCAATGCCATCAGGGCTTGGACGGAAAATATTGAGACATCCCTGCACCAAGACGTTCCCAAAGATGACATAATCAAAGCTCTGGAGGAGCTTAAGTTGGCGGATTTCGTGGGAGAAGCTGCAATTGACTCAATCCGGTGTTCAGCCAATTCAATGCTGCAACTCTGTTATGGCAAAGCGGGCCTTATGGCTAAAAGCCTTGGACAGCCGATCTAGCATCAAAGCAGAATTGGTGCAAGATTTCCCTTGATGGAAAATCTTTGTTTGGCGAGAAACTCGACAAAGTAATCTCCAGAGTAACAGGGGGCAAATCTGGCTTACTTCCTCAGGACAGGAAGGTCCGGAGAACAAAGGCCTATTTATCACGATTCCGGCAATCAAATTCTAGAGACTTCAGGCAGTCTCGCCCCTTTAGGGACAACAAGAAATCGTGGAGAGGCACCCAGACTTCTTTTCTGGGAGCCAGAAAGTACAAGTCCCTCACTGCTCCCCAGGAGGGGACAAAATCCTTTTGACGTCAGCGGGGAGGAAACGCCCCCAGTGGGAGCCCGGTTAAAAAAACGTTTTCCCCATCTGTGCCTCCAAATGTCAAGACCCATGGGTCCTAGCAACGATCCGATACGGTCACTTCTGGACTTTCTCTCAGCAGCCTCCTCACACGTCCTTCAAAGAGACAGTTACCAGCCTCCCCACAGAAGGCACTGGCCTTAAACCATTTTTTTTTGGAGTCCCTGCAGCGTCAAGGGGCAGCAATACCTGTCCCCCCATCAGATCGATTTTACAGGTTTTTCTTCCACCCTTTTCCTGGTGCAGAAAAAAACAGGTGACTGGAGACCTGTAATAGATCTGAAAAAGCTAAATCAATACATCCATCTCGAAAGCTTCAAGATGGAGTCACTCCAAACGATCATACAAACCATACAACCAGGAGATTGATTAATCTCGATAGACCTGCAGGATGCGTACCTCCACATCCCTATTCTACCATCCTTCCAAAAATACTTAAGGTTCGCAGTGGGTCATGTCCACCTGCAATTTCAAGCTCTGCCCTTAGAGCTATGCACCTACCCTCTGGTGTTCACAAAAGTGTTGATTTCTGTCTTGGCCCCTATGAGAGAGAGAGGGGGTTAAGAATTTATCACTAACTGGACGATATCCTCTTGCTGTCAAAAAAAAAAAAAAAACTCGAGCCACCTTTTAGTCCACAGGGAGATTCTTCTCCAGTCGTGGTCGGAGTTCGGGTGGCTGGTGAACCATCGGAAGAGCCAATTAGTTTCAACACAGCAGATGGTTTACTTAGGGGCAATGTTCGGTACGCTCCTAGGCACAGTCTCTTTACCCCAGATGAAGATGGAGGGCATCATTCAGAAGGTATCCAAGGTCATAGAGATCCCATCTATCAGCCTTGCAGTGTCTGAGCCTTATTGGCACGATGTCCTCGTGCATACCTCTAGTTCCATGGACTCACTAGCATCTGAGACACTTCCAGACGGGATTCTTAATGCAATGGAGACGACAACATCTGTCTCAGACAATCCGTTTAACAACGCTAATAAGCAGTGGTCATTACACTGGTGGATGAATCGAGAATCTCTCCCGGCTCTATCATTTGGGTTCCCACTCATGGTCCACAATTACGTCAGATGCGAGTGGCCAGGGGTGGGGTGCCCATTGCAGAGAATTCAGGGAAGATGGTCCTTGCCCACCAGAGGGACAGTGTCCAACGTCCTAGAAATGAGGGCAGCATTTCTAGCCTTAACCTCTTTTGCATCTCAGGTCAAGGGACAGAGAGTACTTCTATGTTTTGACACCAAGGTGGCGGTCTCGTACCTTCAGAAACAAGGGGGCACCCACAGCAAGACACTTCTGAGGGAAGTGGAACCTGTAATGCTCTGGGCAGAGAGGAACCTGGTAGACCTCAGGGCAATGTATCTCCCAGGCAAGATGAACACAGAGGCAGATGTCTTATCGAGGAGGTTTGGGGACAACGAGTGGTCTCTACATCCCCATGTGTTCATCCAAATCTCCAATCTAGGGCAGACCCCACTGGTGGATCTTTTGCTACGCATGAGAATTGCAAAATCAGGAGATTCTTCTCTCACCTTCCACATCCACAGGCGGAAGGAGTAGATGCGCTATCTTGTCCTTGGACCTTCAAGACAGCTTACGCCTCTCCTCCTCGCCCACTCATTTTGAGGTTTCTCCTCAGACTCCTGAACGAACCAGTTAAAGTGCTAGCAGTGCTACCCTATTGGTCGAAGAGACCGTGGTTTCCACTAGCCATGCACCTCAGTGTGGATCATCCGATCAGAATTCCTCCCTTTCTGCAGTTGTTGACCCAGGGCAGGCTGGACCATCCAGACCCACAGAAGCTGGATCTTTGTGTATGGAAGTGGAAAGGAGGAGGTTTGAATCGTTAGGCTGTTCCCAAGAGGTCATATCCACCCTGTTAAAAGCTAGAAAGCCTACAACCAACACAATCTATGCAAAAATTTGGGACAAGTTCTTATCCTATGCCCCATCTCTCTCTTTCCACTGCTGATGTTCTGAGTTTTCTGCAAACTGGTCTCGATTTGGGGCTTAGCCAGAGTTCCCTCAAGGTACAAGTTTCCGCAACTTCTGCAGCAACTAACACCAGGGGGGCAGAAGACCCTCTAGTGGTTACGTTCCTCAGGGGAGTATTGAAGATGTGTCCCCCATCCAGACGTTCCTTTCCAAAGTGGGATCCTCCTCTAAAATTGGAAGTCCTATCCACTCATCCGTTTGTACCGGTTAAGAGGTCTCAATTTGTAACTTGATTTTAAAAACAACTTTTCTGTTGGCTATTACATCCGACAGGAGGATTTCGGAAATCCACTCCCTGGGCATTGGGGATGATCACATATCCCTTTTTTTTTCCAGATAGGGTAGAACTTCGCCCTCTCAGAGGTTTCACACCCAAGGTCACCTCAATGGCAAACCTATCAGAACCATGGGCGTTACCAGTTTTCATGGACTCAGAATCAATCTCCTCTTATGAGTTAGATATATCCAAAGTTCTCAGGGCCTACTTGGAAGCCACAGCAAGTTTCGGCTCAGGTGAATGCTCTTTCAACAAGAGCAGTATCGGCATCTTGGGCAGCGAGGGCAAATGTTTCTCTTGAAGCATTAGGCTTGGTCTTCCCGACACATGTTCCTCAAACATTATCGTATTGATCCCGGGGCTCTTACAACCGTAGAGTTCGGGAGTAAAGCGCTTCATGCTGCTATATCTGTGTTTGATTAAAGTTTATTTTTTGTTAAAGCATTAAACCCACCCATGTGAGCTAGTTATTTATCACATGTATGCTGCCATGGAGGCACCAGGAAAACGGAAAATTGTATCATACTTACCGTAATTTTCCTTTCCTGGTGCCAATCCATGGCAGCATAAACTCCCACCCTCGGTATTCTATATTACGAAGAATGTTGGGGGAGGGGCTATGCCCTTTAATTTATGCTATTCACTAGTCCTGAAGGCGGAGTAGAGGCGGAGCTCTATCACATGTATGCTGCCATGGATTGGCACCAGGAAAGGAAAATTACGGTAAGTATGATACAATTTTCCGTTTTCCTGGACCTCCCCATGTCAGCCTACTATGCGTCAGCTCCACCCCCTCTGACCCCTCCAGGAGCACCTTTTTCCTAGCCCATAAAGGGTGGCTGTCTGCCCACACCAGTGTTCTTTTTTCGTCCTCGCTCCGGACGCCTTTTAAAGTTTAATTTTAAATGCCCGCAAAGAGGTTTCTAATCAGCACTCCAGCCTCAAAGGAGTAAAAAGGAAACTGGACATGACAAATCGCAGAGTCGCATGCAACTGGAGAGACGCCTGTTGTCGCTGCATTCCAGATCTCCCTCACCCTTACCTCACTTTAGTCGCTCGGACTAGAGCCAAGAGAGGTCAAGACGTCAGAAAGCCTCTAGAAAGAGCATATCTGGGCGCAGACAGAGAAGAAGATCCTCTTTTTTGGATAGATCTACATCGCCAGCCCAGGCAGAAGAAGGATCCTGTTGGGCCTGCTCAGCTGAGGTCATCAGAGGAAAGTGGGTTTGTGTATCTTGCTTCAAGGAGGCGGCTCAGGACAATGCTGCAAATGCACGCCAGTTTAAATCCTACAGGACACAGTCAAGGAAGGGTTAAACAGCCTTTCAATGAATCCTGCTCATCCTGCAGTATCTTTAAGCATCGGCAGATTCAGATCATGTGTTTTCAGTGCGTTTTAACTCTAAAGTCGATATCGATTCGGATCCATCTGAGGCTGTGATGGTCTCGGAATCGCATACGTTTGATTTTTTGCACTGGTTCCCCCCTTGGTGGAGGCTGTTAAGTATGCGATGAAGTGTCAGGAAGAATTGTCCCCTCCAAAGAAACAGCAGAGATACTACCCGTATTTAAAGAAATCATTACCTTCCTTCCCATTAATTTCTGAAATTAAAGAAGTATTTGATGATGAGTGGGCGAGGCCTGAGAAGGGGCTCAATGTGCATAATAGAGTATCGAGGCTGTAACCCTTGGGACACTATGCCTAAGTTGGATACTTCATTGCGTAGATTCGCCTGCCACATTCCACTTCCGCTGGAGGATTCGGATGCCTTTAGGGATCCTATGAATCACAGAAATAAATGCAGACCTGAAAAAAAAAAAAAAAAAAAGAAGTTGTATAGTTTGGCCGGAGCAGCCTGCAGGCCGGGGGTAGTGCTCACTTCTGTGGCAGAAGCACTTGGGGTGGATTCGCACCTGTGCGTTTTTATTTTTATTTATTTTGGTGCTTTTTGCAGTTTTGCTCTACCATTTATTTACCGTGGTTTCCTAGGGGACGTGTTCTGTGGTGCGGATCTGCGGAATACAGGGATGCATGGGTGTGAATCCAGCCTTAGACTGGGGGTAGCGGAGCTGGTGGATGAATGTTCAGATGAAAGTCTGGGAAGTGGCAGTTCTTCTCTTGCAGTTTTCAAGACTGCTTTAGATTTTGTGGCTGAAGTGACTGTTGACCAGGTCAGGGAGCTGGTTCAAAAATGAAAGCAAAGATATTGGCTCATTCCGTCACAGCCCACAGAGCCTTATGGTTGAAGCATTGGTCAGCCGATAAGGCTTCTAAGCACCGTCATGTTTCATAGTTTCATAGTTAGTAAGGTTGAATAAAGACATCAGTCCATCCAGTTCAACCTGAGCGAGTTTCTACAATTGTCCCCATCCCTGTACATTGCACACTCACATCAGTCCCTACCCTCAAGGAGCCCACAATCCAAGGTCCCCATTCATATACTAGGGCCAATTTTTTTTGGACAGAAGCCAATTAACCTACCTGCATGTCTTTTGGATTGTGGGAGGAAACCGGAGTACCCGGAGGAAACCCACGCAGGCACAGGGAGAACATGCAAACTCCAGGCAGGAAGTGTCGTGGTTGGGATTCGAACCAGCGACCCTTCTTATTGCTAGGTGAGAGTGCTAACCACTACACCACTGTGCCGCCCCTGTGTTAAGTTCCATTCGACGGGAAGCTACTATTCCGGAAGACTTAGAATCAGCAATTCAGCGGGTTTCCAGCGGCAGATCTAGCCTAATCCTGCAGAAGAGAAAAAGACAACAGCAGCCCTTGCGGTTTAACAAGAGATCCAAAGGAGGATTCAGAAGCCAGTGCTTACAGACAGTTTTTCAGACAGTGGAAGCGAGCCGGTTCAACCTTCCAGAATCCTTCCAAGCCCAGGGCCAACGAAGCTCCTAAGGCTTCAAATAGGTCCTTCTGAAGGTGTCTCCACTTGACCCTCTCAAGTAGGAGCAAGACTAGCCCAATTCTGGGGGGGTTTGGGCGGACGAATTACAGGATGCCTGGATTGTAGCCATCATTTGATCACGTTATCATCTCAAGTTCAAAAAACAAGGCCTCCTCAGACCTTGTTTGTAGAAGCTGGGCTTCCTACGGATGTTTGTGAGGCTATATAGGGGAGCTGTTGGCAGCAAGGGCCACCCTTCTGGTTCCAAGGCACGAATTGTGGCAAAGAGTATGTTCCCCTGTTTTTGGTCCCAGAGGCTTCAGGGGGTTTTGGAATTCTTACATGAAGGTACCACTATTCAAAATTGAGTCATTGGACTCAGGGGACTGGATGGTTTCCATCAATCTGGTAGTGCGCGTCTTCTTGTTTCCATAGACGCATCTCACCATCGATTTCTCAGGTTTTTCCGTGGAATGCTCTAATTTTCAATTTTAATGTCTCCCACTCGGTCTTTGCACGACTCTGAGAATGTTCTCAAAGCTATTGTCTGCTGTCATTGCGACTCTCAGGGTCAAGAGGAGTGCAAATATTCCATTATCTAGACGACATGCTACTTCTGGGTCCGTCAAATGAGCTCCTTCTACTTCATGTGAATTTCACCTGTAAAACACTAGCTCATTTCGGTTGGTTGTTCAACTCTCGGAAGAGCCAGATGCATCCGACCCAAATGTTGGAGTATTTGGGAGTACAATTCCACACAGATCGGGGGGGTGTTTCTCTTCCTCAGAGGAAGGTCCAGGAGATTCAGTCTTAGACAAAAGCAGTGATAGCCAGGCCTTCTATGATGGTGAAGCAATGCATGCAGTATCTGGGGGTTCTATCAGCCACAGTTCCAGTAGTCCCGTGGGTCAGGTGGTGCAGAAGGAGGTTTCAATGCAACTTTTCTTCAGTGGGATCGTCACTCCTTGTTCCAGAAAATCTGTCTGCCAATTCCGATAATCTGGTCCCTGGTTTGGGGGTCAGTAGCTTGCAATCTTTCCCCGGAGTTCCATTGAAGGCCTCAGAACCAGTAGTGCCGACGACCAATGCCAGTCTGGCAGGCTGCGGGGCACACTGCCTGGGACAGCAGGTTCAAGGCCAATGGAACTTTTGTGGGGTGAAGAGTTCAAATTTCCTGGGATTGGATGCTGTCAGACGCGCTCTCTTAGCGTTCCAACCTATGTTGCGAGGTCGAGCTGTCAAAAGTCTTTGAACAACTACGGTGGCTTATGTGTCTCATTAAGGGGGCACAAGAAGTCGCCCTCTCCTTCAGGTGGCATGTCAATCTACCTATGCGCAGAGAAGAATCTCGGCTCTCTTACTTCATCTTATCTCCCAGAGCCTGGGAATGTTTTAGCAGATCACTTGAGTCGAGGCTTTGAGGATCACAATGAATTGGGCCTCAATCAATAGATCTTATGGCATTGGAGGAGAATTGTCAACTGTCTTGCTTCTCCTCCCAGACCTGGCATCCATAGGCGTTGGGTCGGGGTGCTCTGTCCAGGTCTTGGAATTTCCCCTTGCTATATGTGTTCCTGCCGCTTCCATTGGCTCTCAAAATCCTGCTGAAGATTCAGCGAGAAAGGATCACAGCAATAGTAGTCTCACCTTACTGGCTTAGGCAGCCGTGGTTCCCTCTGGCTTGAAGGATAAAGTTGGGCTCACCAATCCCACTGCCTCCTTGCCAAAATATTCTTTCGCGGAGTGGGGCCTGACACCCCGAACCGCAGGAGGATAAAGTTAATAACTTGGAAGTTACATCAGTTACATGGCGGTGACTGAGATGGGGAGGCAGGACGTGAGGACGTAGGGCGGGGATGCATCGCAGAGGGAGGGGCGGGACCTAGGGAAAGACGGCCGGACGGAGCAGAGGAAGTGTACGCCGGGTGAGAGACGGCGTGACACACGCGGATGAAGCCCAGCGTCGGAGAGGAGTGCGGGATCCGGCTAGGCTAAGCGGGGATACAGAGACGCTCGCTACGGACAACAACACAGAGGCAGTAGCCGGATCGATGGGAGCGGGTCCTCGCTCTGCCCCCCACTAGCTACCCTCACCTCCCCACCCCTCACCTTGTCGCCTGTAAGGCGCCGACTCGCCCAGAAGGAAAAGTGAAAGGTAACCCTGGCCAGCTACAACATAAGCAGAGAGGAAAACAATGTGGAAGGGTAAGACCCCATTGAAGGGGGAGAAAAGTAAAATAAAATGCTTCTCCAAGAGGGGTAAGTGAACTCTCCTTACTTGAAACTTTATGGCTGAGTAACTTTAAAGTGAATGGATAAACACTGAGCACAGACATACCAGCAGCAATTACGGAAAATGAGAAAGCAATTACCATATGTAAAAGGGGGGGGTGTACAACTGCGCAAACCAAAAAAGGGGAGGGGGGGGAGCTAAAATTAAACAGCTAATCAGCAATAGCAACGACTGCCGCAGCCACCATCAAGGTGTTCACACACCAGCAATCAGTGAGAATTAATATATATATAAATATATAAATAATGGGGCGCTAGCATAAAAATGATAAGAATATAAAAGGCTAATTAAAAACGTAACGAGTGCATTAAAATTAGTAATCGGATAAAAAATGTGGCGCTATTAAAAGTCCACCACTCCAAGGGGGATCGTCCAACAAGGGTGGCTCCAGACACAGCGTCCAAATAAATTAATGAAATAAAACAAGGCGTATAGCATCAAATAGTGAATAGAGCTATACAAACAGCATCAAACGAATAAATCAAACAATAAAAATCCACATCCCATGTGTCAAAATAAATGGATAAAAATAGTGCAATAAAACTATGAGTGGCAATAAATATTCAAGTGAAAAATAAATAATATATAAATAATGAGTAGCAAATAACATGTAAAATGCAATAAATAAATAATGAGAACACTATGTGCAAAAAGGCAATCCGTGAATGA
The DNA here is from genome assembly GCA_028564925.1 of Lithobates sylvaticus. NCBI lineage: Eukaryota > Metazoa > Chordata > Amphibia > Anura > Ranidae > Lithobates > Lithobates sylvaticus. The sequence goes on from CM053033.1 coordinate 149,278,023, forward strand.
ATAGACCTGTGCATTTAAAGACAAAAAGCACAAATAAACCTGTGTTCAATAAATAAATTGCCGTGAGTCCAAGATAAAGGTGTTAAAATTGAAAACAAGTCCTGTGCAATCAAACAGGTATTCCCATATAAAGTGCACAATTCATAAGCAATCTCCAGGTGAAGTGGTGGGTTTTGTATTCGTAATAGTCTTTAAGAGTTAAACGTGGTGCTCCTTTTCATGCAGATGTCCTAGGCTGTTTCCCCCAACCCCTTACCTTACAGGTAAGGAAAAACAACCTTACTAGGCTTGGGCATCCACCTCCTCCGGATCTGATCCTCTGACTGCGTCCCTGCCAGCTCCTCTCAGGCGGACATGTGAGCAAACAGATTGAAGCGCTCCATTGTGTAGTAGTTTAACAGATTTATTAAATAAGCAGCAAATAACTTACATTACATGCAGAGTCAATGCAGCGGTGGATAAAAAACAGTGTGGGCTCCCGGCCGAGATCCCACACAACTAAACGTCACCAGGCTCTGGCTCTCCTCTCCTCCTCCTGTTTTATTTCATTAATTTCTTTGGACGCTGAGTCTGGAGCCACCCTTGTTGGACGATGCCCCTTGGAGTGGTGTACTAGAAAGCAATTACCACTACCACTACAACATTGAGAAGGGGGAAGGAGATTTGTAGTCACCCGAGGAGAGAGGGGGGGAGAGGGAAGGAGGAGGAACAGTCGCCTCTACCATTGGGGAGCAAAGGAAACAATATTGAACAGTGTAAATGCTGGGTTTCATCGTTCGGAGGAGCGGACGAGTATCCTAACCTGATGCCGGTTTTGTTTCTTTTTTTTCTCTTGTTTTTCTTCTCCTTAAATGCTGCATTATCTATATAAGTGGGCCTCAGAAATATATAGAGGACAGAATAAGGGATAGAGGAGAGGGAGAGATCCCACTCTTGTTTTGGGCCCCCCCCGTGCCTCATCCCTTTCCCTCCCTGCCCCCCCACCGGGGATCCCCCCCTCCGCCCCCAGTTTGAGTCTCTGAGTGTGTAAAGGAGGAGGAGTGGGAGAGAGAAAGGAGGGAAGGAATATTGGAAATACAAATGGAAAAAGTGCAATACGTGAACTAGAAACTTGTATGTCCACTTTGTCTGCTATGCTCTCTACATATAACTGGGTCTAACGGCCGATACCTGGTAAGCAATTCAGGGAATATACATCTTCCAACATATGTACACTGAGGACCATGAACAGGTCCAGGGCCAAGGTTGCTATATAAAGAACTGTAACCCAAGTAATAACCTAGTTACTAGGAGAACCATGTGTCAGATGTATACATCCCGCTCAGAGTAGTGCCACTAAAGAGGCCGGATCTATACAGTGGTGTGAAAAAGTGTTTGCCCCCTTCCTCATTTCCTGTTCCTTTGCATGTTTGTCACACTTAAGTGTTTCGGAACATCAAACCAATTTAAACAATAGTCAAGGACAACACAAGTAAACACAAAATGCAATTTGTAAATGAAGGTGTTTATTATTAAAGGTGAAAAAAAATCCAAACCATCATGGCCCTGTGTGAAAAAGTGATTGCCCCCCTTGTTAAAACATACTATAACTGTGGTTGTCCAAGAGTTCAATTTCTCTAGCCACACCCAGGCCTGATTATTGCCACACCTGTTCACAATCAAGGCATCACTTAAATAGGAGCTGCTTGACACAGTAAGGTCCACCAGAAGATCCTTAAAAGCTACACATCATGCCGAGACCCAAAGAAATTCAGGAACAATTGAGAAAGAAAGTAATTGAGATCTATCAGTCTGGAAAGGGTTATAAAGCCATTTCCAAAGCTTTGGGAATCCAGCGAACCACAGTGAGAGCCATTATCCACAAATGGCGAAGACATGGAACAGTGGTGAACCTTCCCAGGAGTGGCCGGCCGCCCAAAATTACCCCAAGAGCGCAGCGACGACTCATCCAAGAGGTCACAAAAGACCCCACAACAACGTCCAAGGAACTGCAGGCCTTACTTGCCTCAGTTAAGGTCAGCGTTCATGCCTCCACCATCAGGAAAAGACTGGGCAAAAATGGCCTGCATGGCAGAGTTCCAAGGAGAAAACCACTGCTGAGCAAAAAGAACATCAAAGCTCGTCTCAATTTCTCCACAACACATCTTGATGATCCCCAAGACTTTTGGGACAACATTCTGTGGACCGATGAGACAAAAGTGGAACTCTTTGGAAGGTGTGTGTCCAAGTATATCTGGCGTAGAAGGAACACTGCATTTCAGAAAAAGAACATTATACCAACAGTAAAAATATGGTGGTGGTAGTGTGATGGTCTGGGGCTGTTTTGCTGCTTCAGGACCTGGAAGACTTGCCGTGATAAAAGGAACTATGAATTCTGCTGTCTACCAAGAGATCCTGAAGAAGTATGTCCGACCATCTGTTCGTGTACTCAAGCTGAAACGAACTTGGGTTCTGCAGCAGGACAATGATCCTAAACACACCAGCAAGTCCACCACCGAATGGCTGAAGAAAAACAAAATGAAGACTTTTGAGTAGCCTAGCCAAAGTCCTGACCTGAATCCTATTGAGATGTTGTGGTATGACCTTAAAAAGGCCGTTCATGCACGAAAACCCTCTAATGTAGCTGAATTAGGACAATTCTGCAAAGATGAGTGGGCCAAAATTCCTCCAGGACGCTGTAAAAGCCTCATTGCACGTTATCGCAAACGCTTGGTTGCAGTTGTTGCTGCTAAGGGTGGCCCAACCAGTTATTAGGTTTAGGGGGCAATCACTTTTTCACACAGGGCCATGATGGTTTGGATTTTTTTTCACCTTTAATAATAAACACCTTCATTTACAAATTGCATTTTGTGTTTACTTGTGTTGTCCTTGACTATTGTTTAAATTGGTTTGATGTTCCGAAACACTTAAGTGTGACAAACATGCAAAGCAAAACCCAAAACCAAACACAAAAACAAAACAAACACAAAAACACACCAACCCCCCAACACACCAACCAACCACACAAACAACACACCACCCCCCCCCCAACACACAAAAAAAAAAAAAAAAAAAAAAAAAAAAAAAAAAAAAAAAAAAAAAAAAAAAAAAAAAAAAAAAAAAAAAAAAAAAAAAAAAAAAAAAAAAAAAAAAAAAAAACACCACACAAACAACAAAAAAACAAACAAAAAAAAAAAACCAAAAAACAAACCCACCCCAACAAAACAAAACAACAACACACAAACAAAAACACAAAAAAAAACAAAAAAAAAAAAACCAAAAAACAGAAGAAAGGAAAGAAAGAAAAAATGAAGAGAGGGAAGAGAAGGAGAAATAAAAACGGAGAAGAAAAAAAAAAAGATAAAGAAAAAAGAGAACAAAAGGAGAAAATAAGATAAAGGAAAAAGAGAGAAAAAAAGAATAAAAAAAAAAAACACAAAAACAACACAACAAAAACCTAAAAACAAAAACAAACAAACACACACACACAAACAAACACAAAAAACAACACAAAAAAAACACAACACAACAACAAAACACCACACACCAAACCACAAACACACACCCCCACCCCAACCCACAAAAACAAAAAACAAACCCACCCACACACACACACCACACCACCCCAACACAACAAAAAAAAAAACAAACACACAAACAAAAAAAAAAAAAAAAAAAAAAAAAAAAAAAAAAAAACAAAACAACAAAAAAAACACACCCACAAACACACACACACCACAACACAAAAACCACACACCAAACCACAAACCAAAACCCAACCACAACAACACACACACACACAAAAACCCAACCACCCCCCCACCAACCACCATCACACACCCACACCACCCACCACAAAAAACCAAAAAACAACACACCAAAAAAAAAAAACACAAACAAACCACAAAAACCAAAAACAAAAACAGAACAGGAAATGAGGAAGGGGGCAAACACTTTTTCACACCACTGTAGCTGTGGTAATTGAGATCTATACACAGTAGATTACCTACGATTGCTGTCCCCTCCTCGTCTTGATTTTCCTTTTTTTTTTTTCCTTCTTTCCGCTCCCCCCTCCACCTTATAAGATTACATAAAACGGGGGAAAAGGAAGGCCCTAAAGAACCAGCTTAGTATGAAAGGTAAAACCACCAAAGGAGTGGAACCTAAAACACCGAAAGAAAGAGCTAATACTAATACTAGTACAATTAAACAATACTTGGTTCAGGGATTGAGCCCCAAAAGTCCAGTCATGGAAAAACAATCTACGAAACAGGGGAAGAAGGAGGCGAATAAAAAAAGGGAGGAAATTCTTGAGGCTTCGGGAGTAAATACCAGCACAGAGAATGAAATAGACAGTAGCAGGATGGAGGAACAGGGGGAGAGTGCCCAACCGCTAACCAGGACAATGCTGGCAGAAATGCTGATGAAAATGGAAAAATCAATCAAAAATGATATAGTAGCACTACGAACAGATTTAACACATTTGTTGACCCGAGTAGAGGAGGTGGAAAATAACGCAGATAGACATACACATGAAATATCTGAGCTCAAAGACCAACTTAGAACGATTAAGATAAATCAAAGGAGGACCCTGTATAAACTTGAGGAACAGGAAAATCAGAGCAGAAGGCAGAATTTAAGAATACGATCTCTTCCAGAAGAAAATGGGGAAGATCTTAGAAAGACGACAAAGGAAATATTTAATCCGTTATTGAATAAAAGCCAAGAATGGGAATTGAAAATCGAGAGGATACACAGAGTCAGGAAACCCCACCACATACCAATAGACTCCCCCAGAGATATTTTGGTCAGATTCCAGAATTTTGGAGAAAAAACAGAGTTATGGTCTAACTTGAGAGGAAAACCTCCCCTAAAATTCGTTGGAGTAGAACTTCAGATCTTCCTTGACCTGTCACCGGAAACATTGGCCAGGAGACGGTTACTCAGACCATTGTTAAACCAGATGCGGACAGATAATGTAAAATATAGCTGGGGGTTCCCGGCGTGCCTTATAGGATATAAAGAAGGAAGATCAGCAAGGCTAAGATTTCCTGAAGAATTAACGGAATTCTGTAGAAACTTAGATCTACAAATAGAAATCCCAGAATGGTTGGAGAGGGAGGGTCTGAAGTGAGAAATGGGGGAGGGGTGTGAGACACACTCTGAAAAGTCCGTGATCTCTCGCTTTTCCTTTTTTTTTTTTTTTCTGTTCTCTCTCCCTCTCTCTCTTCGGCTGTAAGAGGGAGGTCAATGGTGGGGCATTAGCCGTAGAGTTGGTTGACTTTGCAGGCTGGGCGGGGTGGGGGTGGTGGGAGGGGGGAGAGAGGGGAGTTGTTGAGACCTGGGCGGAGGTCCTCTCTGTCCGAGGGACCATTCTGCCCCCCCCCCCATTGCTTGGGGGGGAGAGGGGTAGAATGGGGAAGGAGGTCCGAGCCTAACCTCTGAGAAGGAAGCCCAGAGGCGGAGAGGAATATTTCTGACCCGCCAATGGTCTGGAGGTCAATATTGACCAGGAGAAAGGGGGAGGGAGGGGGAGGGGGAGGGAGAGAAGGGAGGGGAGAGAGGGTGCCTAAAGCAGGGGGGGGGATGAGGGAGGGATAGGAAGGAGGGGAGGGGGGAAGGGAAGGATGGGGGAGGGAAAAAAAAAGAAAAAAGGGGAGTCTCTCTCTAAGAAATAAAAAGAAAAAGGAAAGTTCCAGATTGTTTTTAACATATAATGTCCGGGGTTTGAACAATCCCGCCAAAAGACATACAATATTAAACAGCACCCGGCAGATATAGTGTTCATCCAGGAAACCATCTCTTCCAAGGATCCAATATAAAATTATACTCTAAAAAATACCCTACCTGGGTATATGCGGATTCAACTACTAGAAAAGCCAAGGGAGTGGCGATAGGATTTTCAGAGGGACTACGGTTCAGAGAGGAAGAGAGATTAGTAGATCCAGAAGGGCGGTTTCTCCTCTTGAGAGGACACATAGGGGATACACAAGTCACTTTGGGAAATATATATGCACCAAATAAAAAGCCAACGGAATATATGAAGAAGATGATACATATTCTTACCAACTTTAGGCAAAGGATGGTTATAATGGCAGGAGATTTGAACTTGTGCATGAATCTGGATGAGGATAGTACATCCCGTGCGCGGGAGACGGGAGGTGTATCGATGAAACAATTGAAAAAACTGCTCCACCAAAATCAATTGGTGGATGTCTGGAGAACTATGAACCCAAAAAAACGGGATTACACCTTTTTCTCCCCCACGCACGGGACGTATACACGCATTGATTACATATTTGCAGACCACAATACACTGTCAAAGGTCACTGAAGCCCATATAGAGATCTTTTTTTTTTTTCTTTTTTTTTTTTTTAAATTCTTTATTTAAAGATGAGACACAGATACAAACATACAAACATAAACATAAAGGAGACTTCGCGTTACATTTAGGCTGTGACAAACGCGTCAAATAAAATAGCCAAAATAAAGCAACTGCCTATTAATGAGGGTCGCTTTTCAGTCTAACCACTGTTACTTGCTGAAGTCTAATATAGGGTAAACATCAACATCAGTGCCCATCGCTTTTTACGTCTTTTTATACTGAAAGGGAAAGATAGTGGGGGAGAAGAGAGAGACAGAGAAAGATAAAGGGGGGAGAGATTAAGAAAAAGTGTTGTATACATACACACACACATACAGGGAGGAACGGGAAGGGGTGGAGGAGGGGGGGGCCTAGCCCCCCGGGAGCCGGGTTTGGTATTGCTGGGCTGTCTATAGTGATCCTATACAGAGGATCCTGCCGTATATTGGAGGAATTCATCAGAGAAACGGAAGAGGTTCCAGTGAAACCATCTGGAGCTATGTTCCTCCGACTTGTCTCGCAGCGCCGAGGTCAGATCTTCCATCTGCTCAATGTCCTTCACTCTTGCGAACCACTGGGCTACCGTTGGAGCAGACTGCTGCTTCCAAAGAGGTGGGATGCTGGCCCGGGCTGCGTTAAGGAGGTGCTTGAGGAGGGATTTGTGGTAACGTTTCCTTGAAAGAGGAGTAAGGTTAAGGAGGACCGCAGCTGGGTTATCCTGGAGGGAGATGTCTGTAAGTTTCTGTACGATCTTAAGAACTGTCTGCCAAAAAGTTTGGAGTACAGGGCATTCCCAGAAAATGTGTAGTAGAGTGCCTGGGTGTGAATTGCAACGCCGGCAGCGGTCTGTTTGCAGAGGGAATATCTTAGCCAGTACCGAAGGAGTTCTGTACCAACGCGTCACTATTTTATATGCGGTCTCTTGGTATTTGCTGCATAGTGAAGATTTTTGCGCAAAGAACAATATGCGATCTTTTTGTGGTTCTGTGAAGGTGACTTGCAAGTCTCTCTCCCATTTTGCTAAGAATGGGGGGTCTTCAGTGGCGTGGAAGTCTAACAAAAATCTGTAGGAGGTCGACAAGGTCTTCCGGATCGGTCCCTCACCCAAGCACAGTTCCTCAAAGGGGTGGAGTTTTCTGGCAAAGTGTGTTGGTTTGGGCAACGAGCCAAGAAAGTGAGAGAGCTGGTTGATCCTCCAGCGGTCTAATCGGAGTGAAGCCTGGCCCGAGAGCAAGCTCTCTGTAGTTAACCAACCTGAGGGACACAGGAGTGATGAGGCTCTCATGAGACCCTGTGGGGCTTGCGATCGGAAGGACGGGTCTGAGAGGCCAGGAATAAAATCCGGGTGGCCAATAAGTGGCGTCAGTGGGGATGGAAATTTTTTTAAAGAGGCTAATCGGAAAAACCTTTTCAGCTCAGCAAGAGTTGGTCCAATCATGGGATGAGTGGTCAGGTGGGTGGCATGAGTCGTCCCCGCCCAGGGTAGACCCGCTAGTGGGGCTCTGGCCGCCTCCTGTTCAAGTGACACCCAAAGCTTCAACTCACTGTGACGGCACCAGTCCACGACTCTGGTCATATGTGCCGCAGTATAGTATAGAGCTGGATCTGGAAAGCCGAGGCCTCCTCTAATCTTAGATCGTAAAAGGAGTGTTCTGCCAAGACGTGGATGTTTTCCGCGCCAGATGAATTTGGTAAATATTGAACGGACGGCGTGGAAGAATGTCTGAGGTATCTTGACGGGCAGTGCCTGCAATAGATACAAGAGTCTGGGCATTGCGTTCATCTTGAGTATGTTGCAACGGCCGAACCAGGAAAGGGCCAGAGAGTTCCACCTCTCAAGGTCGGCAGTGAGCGTAGATAGAAGGGGCTGGAAGTTCAGGGTGACGATGTCTTGTAATTTGGCAGGGATTTTCGTTCCTAGGTATTGTATTGAGCGTGTAGCCCATTTAAATGGGAAGAAGGGGCGTAAGTTAGAAATGGTGGAGTCTGACAGGGAAACACTTAAGGCCTCTGATTTCTGTAGGTTAACCTTAAAATTAGACAGGGAACCATAGCGCTTCAGCTCCTGTAGCAGGGAGGGAAGAGAGGTGAGGGGTTCTGTGATGTAGAATAGAAGGTCATCAGCATATGCTGCTACTTTGTGTTGACAATGACCCGATTGAATGCCTCTTATGGACTGATTACCTCTGATATGCTGTAGAAAGGGTTCCAGGGAGAGAACGAACAGTATCGGGGACAGAGGACATCCCTGTCTGGTGCCGTTCGCGATAAAGAAAGGGCTGGAGTCGCAACCGTTTACGCGTACAGTGGCAGTGGGATTATCATAAATGGCTGAGATCCACGACAGGATGGGGTCTGGCACACCTACATGTTTAAGTGTCTCCCGTAGAAAAGACCAGTCCACCCTGTCGAAAGCCTTCTCGGCATCTGTGGAAAGGAGCAGCAAGGGTATTCGGGAACGCCATGCTTTGTCTATGATATTCAGTGTCCTGGTGGTGTTATCCCTGGCCTCTCTCGTTTGGATGAAACCGACTTGGTCTATTCCAATTAGACCTGGCAATAAAGCATTCATCCTAGAGGCAAGGATTTTTGTGAATAGTTTCATGTCACAATTCAGAAGGGAAATGGGCCTATAGCTGGCACATAGTAGGGGGTCCTTGCCCGGTTTAGGGATCACGGATATTGAGGCGCGCAGCATATCTGCAGGGAGATTGTGTCCGTCGGTCGCAGCATTAAAGGCTGCTAAGAAGGATGGGGCCAGCGTGTCCTGGAACATTTTGTAATAGGGGAGGGTAAAGCCGTCCGGTCCGGGGGCTTTACCGGGCTGCGTGTCCGCTATTGCGGCTGCAAATTCCTCTTTGTTAATAGGTTTGGACAGGGCCGCCCGCTCCTCTGCCGTCAGCATAGGAAGGTCAACTTCCTGGAGGTAATTACGGATATCCTGGACCTTTCGGGGTAGCAGCTGTGGGGTGGAAGTTGGATCCAAATTATACAATTTGGAGTAAAAAGCACGGAAGGTATCTGCAAGTTCCGGAGATGAGTGAACTCTGGAACCTGATGGCGAGAGAAGTGCGGGTATATACGTTTGAGAGCACTTTGCGCGTAAGGCGTTGGCCAGTAATCGACCACATTTGTCGCCGTACTCGTAAAAAGAACGGCGGGCCTTCAGTAGTATATGCTTCGCCTTGTACATAGAGTGGTCTCGTATAGCTTCCCGAAGACGGAGCAGTTCCGTTTCGGTGCCATCGTTTGGCCGGTTCTTATGTTGGCGTTCCAGAGTGTGGAGTTGCGTTAAAAGGTCAGATAAGGTCTTGGCGCGACGTTGTTTGGCCGCATGTCCGTGTTTAATTAAAATGCCCCTGATGAAGCACTTATGCGCTGACCACACAGTGGCTGGGTTGTTGACTGAGTCTATATTGACTGCCAGATATGATTTAAGTTCCCTGAGGACGTCTGGTGCAATATCCTGGTCTTTTAGGAGCGCCTCGTTAAGTCGCCACGTGGTCGTTCTGTGGGCCGCTTGCGTAATAGCCAACTCCAACAGGATCGGGGCATGGTCGGACAGTGCTATATGACCTATATCTGCCTTGGTGACAATAGGGATGGCTGAGTGTTTTAGGAAGAAAAGGTCGATTCTGGAGTAGGACCCATGAACGGTAGAATAGAAGGTATAGTCCCGCTCTTGTGGGTGGACTATTCTCCAGATATCAACTAGTTGGTGCGAGTGTAAAAGATCTTTTAGGCGTAGTCGGGTGCCCCTAGGGAGCGACGACAGGTTCGAGGAGGAGTCCTTATGAGGGTCTAGTGTTAGGTTGAAATCTCCCCCCAGAACCAGTGTTCCTTCAAGGAATGCGTCGAGGGTGGATAGGAAAGCCTCAAAAGTGGGGAGCGGATTGGAGTTCGGGAGGTAGATGTTCGCAAGAGTGAAGGTCTGAGAGCAAATTTTACCCTTTATGAGCAGGAATCTGCCCTCTTGGTCGCGATACTCATCGAGGAATTGCCAGTGGAGGGACTTCGAGATGAGTATACTAGTCCCTTTAGATTTAGAGGATGATGACGGGCTATGGTATGCCGTCGAAAAATGTTTGTTCGTCAGCTTAGGCACCTTGTCTGCCCTAAAGTGAGTCTCTTGGAGAAATGCAACATGGGCTCTTTGTCTCCAGAGCTCGGCAAGACAACTGGTGCGTTTCTCTGGGGAATTCAACCCCTTAACATTCCAAGAAAGGATCTTGACAGTCATATTGCCTGAGACTATGTCAGCCTATGTCGGCTCCCGGGGTACAAGGGAAGGGGGGGTGGGGGATGGAGAGGGAGGGGGAGAGCGGTAGGAAGAGAGAGAGAGAGAGAGAGAGAGAGGAAGAAAAAAAAAAAGGGGGGGGGGGAGAAAAGATGCGAGGGAGAGAGAGAGAGAAGAAGTAGGATAAGGAGAGATATAGAGATCAAAAAAGGTTAGCTCCGCAGAGAATAACTACCACCTAGTGAGAGAAGTGGTAAGGCACAGCTAATTTCCGGGCCCCGGCCACGTGGACCCCTATAGCCTATGTGGTCTTGCCGTTAAGGCACTCTTGTTAAAACCCGGCTGGGGGAAAAAAACAAAAAAACAAAACAAAACAAAAAAAAAAAAAAAAAAAATATATAAAAATCCTGTAACCCAGTTGTAGAACCTGTAAATATCAAGGTAGTAATTAGGTGAGCAGGCACATCCTAACATTTACACACAGATATACATACAAGAACGCCCTCGCTGGTACATACAAAAACCCTAAGCAAATATATATCTGTGTATGCATCATCATAGGGGGTAGTATAACAGTACATCGAGTCTCTATGGCAAGAGCAATTATGTTGAGTGACCACAATACCACCATCCGGGTGACACAGTCTCCTCGTTTGTCTGTGTGCAGTAGTTGTGGAAGGCACAAAAACATATAAAAAAAAAAAAAAAAAAAAAAAAGAAAAAGGGGGGGGGGAGGGGTTAGAGGTGTGCCCTCGGTTATGTGGGGTCAATGATGCCTTCATTCACCCATGGACCAGGGTGGGCTGAGTAGTACACTGGAAGGCCTTCAGATCGCAGACCTTGCATATAATGCTATCGGCGTCAATCCCGTGAGTGGCAAAAAAAGAGTTATACTCAAACTGCAACTTGGGAAACATGAAGAAAAATGAATGCTGCACTGCATATGTGTTTGTGATTTGGGCATGTAGAATCATCCCGCCGCTTCCTCATTATTCAGTGATTGTGAGCGGGAGTTCCTCCCTCTTCTAGCTTGAGAGTGGTTCCCCCGACCGCGTCGGCTGTAGTGGGCCCTTTGTGGTCTACCCGAGGGGGCCTGACGCGTCGGTTCTTTAGCGATTACAGTCAGCAGCCAATTGGGTACCGGTATCGGATCCATGTCGGCAAAGGCGAACAGGTCTGGGAGCTCTGAAGGATGCCGCAGAGAGAAGGTTTCTGGGCCTTTGCGGACTATGAGGTGGAATGGGTGACCCCACTTGTATGTGAGACCCTTCTCCCCAAGACCATCCAGCAGAGGCTTGAGCGATCGTCTCATGAGGAGGGTCTTTCTGGAAACATCTGGTAGGAGGTGAACAGCTGCGCCATCAAATTCCAAGACTCCCACCCGCCATGCCTGCTGTAATATAGCTTCCTTGAGGGTGAAGGAGTGCAAGCAACATAGGACATCCCTGGGTCTGTCGGATGGCTCTGACCGTGGGCCCAGAGTTCTATGTACTCTGTCGATGGTGATCTCAGAGTCTGGTGGGCGGTCCAGGTAGCGGTTAAAGACATTAACCACTGTCGCACGTAATTCCGTATTTGGCACACTTTTGGGCATTCCCCTCAGCCTGATGTTCTGCCTGCGGCTGCGATTCTCCAGGTCGTCTTGGAGAAGGTGCAGCTGAATGATCTGGTCAGTCAGTTCAGATTGAGAAGTTTGCAGTGCTTGCACAGATTGTGATTGTATAACCTGTTCTTGCTCTACTACATTAATGCGGGAGTCCAGGACAGCTGTATCCTGCCTGATAGATTGTATCTCGCTCTTCATGGCTGTCTCCATTCTCTGAACAATTGACTCCAGATCAGATCTAGTGGGTAATTGCTGCAGGAAATCCCACAGTCTTTGTTCAGAGGATGCATGGAGAGGGATACCCTGTGAATGCTGTGTGCTGTAGATAGTACTCACTGTGCTCAGATGTGTGGGGAGATGCCTCTGTTCCTCCATTACTTCTGGGCTGTAATACAGAGCGCTGGGTGGGATGGGAGCTGAGGGTGAAGCTGGAAGCAGGCTGCCATCTCTGTCGGGTGAGGCTGCCAGCGATCTGGGAAGGCAGGGTGAGAGGTCGCTGGGTGGTGAGAAGGGCGGCATGGTGTGATCGTCCGCCGCCTGAGGGGAAGGCTCAGCTACGCTGTGAACCTCCGCTGTGTGAGTTGTATGGCGGGCCGGCGCCATCTTGGCGGCTGCTGGTGTGGAGACCGCCGGCTGCAGAGAGCGGAGGTAACGATCCATGACGGCCTCCGGAGCGGGCGGAAGGCTCTTGGAGTTCCCCGAGGGTCTGGGGGGACAGGTCGGTGCCGGTAAGTGCCGGTAATGTGGGGTATTGTGCCGCTTTGGGATTCACTGGCCGGGAGCCCTGGAGAAATGCGTCCTTACGCCGCCATGCCTAGGCCACGCCCCCATATAGAGATCTTTACCCTCTGACCACGCACCAGTTACGATCACTATAGAAGAACTTAAGATACTTAGACCTTGTTCTAATTGGCGATTAAATGAAGCGCTTCTTGCTGAAAAGCAAGATATTGAAAAAATACAGGAAGAACTAACTTTTTTTTTTTGAAAATAACGAATCAAAAGATATATCAGACTCTACACTTTGGGAATCACATAAGGCATATATTAGGGGTATCTTTATCGCAATGGGCTCAGGGAAAATAAAAAGAACAAATAAAATGAAAAAGGTATCTGAAGAAATATTTAGATTAGAGCAACTCCATAAGAACTTAGACGGTCAACACCAGGACATATACCATCGCCTTATAATAAAAAGAGAAGAACTAAAAGATATACTGACGCAAGATAAAAAAAGGGTTTTTAATGCAATCCTGAAAGATAAATATATATGGGGGAATAAAATCAGAAAACATCTAGCCAAAACTTTAAAGAAGAAAAAAGCCAGGAACTATATTGAAAAAATTTGCAATAAACAAGGTGACCTGGTTTTTAAGTCCAAGGACATTGCAGAGGTCTTCCAGCACTATTATAAAACCTTATATAATGTGAACAAAGGTAATACAGATACAGAAAAAAAAATAGAATTCCTAAAGAACTCAGGAATTACCCGAATATCCCCCGAAGAAAAGATAGACCTGGAGGCCCCCATTTTGGAAAGTGAGCTCCTTGGTGCCATTGCAGATACAAAGTCTGGGAAAAGTCCGGGACCGGACGGATTCCCGATTTTGTATCTCAAAAGATTCAGTAAGACCCTGGTGCCAAGATTATGCAGATACTTTAACGGTTGGGTGCAGAATACAGACTGAGTCGAGATGCACAGAAAGCCCTAATAACCCTTATCTTGAAAGAGGGGAAGGACGACAGCTGTTGTTTAAGCAATTAGACCGATATCTCTACTCAACTTTGATACAAAACTATACGCAAAAATCCTTGCAAATAGGCTAAAAAAATCTTATGAATGATTTGATTCATGTAGATCAGGTAGGCTTTGTCACCTCCAGGGAAGGACGGGACAATGGTATTAGAACGCTATTATTACTACAAAAATTAAAAACAGAGGGGCCCCCAGGTCTATTCCTGTCGATAGACGCCGAGAAGGCATTCGACAGGGTAGACTGGGGGCTAATGATGGAAACCTTAAAGTATATAGGCTTAGGGACTAGGATGCTACGGAGAATCGGAGTTCTCTACGAAAACCCAACTGCAACAATAAAAATCAACGGGGACCATTCAGCCCCCTTTTCTATGAGCAACGGGACAAGACAGGGCTGTCCCCTGTCCCCGCTATTTGTTCTTTCATTAGAACCATTGTTGGCAACCATTAGATCGGATAATAACATAAAAGGAATTAAAGTAGGGGACACCGAACATAAGATAGCAGTGTTCGCAGACGATCTATTGTTTTATGTGACGGAACCTAGGACATCAATGCCAAAATTACTCGAGGTATTAAAAATATATAGAGAGGTATCGAACCTTAAAATAAATGTTAATAAGTCAGAAATCTTAAATATAAATATAGGGAAAAAAAGACGCTCTTGTGTTACAAAGAGAGTTTCAGTTCCCATGGAAAAAAAAGGGGTTAAAATACCTAGGGATCAAACTAGCAAATTCTATAGAAAAGTTATACAGTGAGAATTTTATCCCGCTATTAGATGAAATAAGAAATTAAATCAAAAAGATCCACTACAGGCCCCTCTCGTGGGTAGGTAGAATAAATACGGTGAAAATGCTGCTTCTTCCCAAAATTACTTATAAGCTCCATATGATCCCAATCCCCCTTCCTGATTACTACTTTCAAACTCTAACATCTATTATAAACAAGTTCCTTTGACAAAATAAGAAACCCAGGATATCACGAAACATCTTGAAACAAAATAAAGACCAGGGGGGCCTTGGGGTCCCTGACATAAAAAAGTATTATCACGCTGTGATACTTTCAAGAGCTGTAGAATGGTCACGGAAGGAAAGCCAAAAACAATGGGTGCACCTAGAAAAAGACATAAGTGAAGTGGATTTAAGGGTGGGGATTGGGAGTAAATACACAAAAAATCACTAGGCACGTGTTTAAAATTTGGGATTTAGTTCACAAGAAACATAGTTGGAGCTACAACTCACCATTAATGGCATTAAAAAATGATTATTTCCCTCCGGGAAAAAAAGAAATGGGGGGACACTGGATAGGAGAAAACACACAATTAGGCGAGTTGATAGAGAAAGGAAAAATAAAACCACGGTTAGAAATACAGCAGAATATAGCACATATAAAGTTAAAAGAATGGCGCTACCTCCAGCTGACAAACTTTGTAGGGAAACTCCCACATCCAATTAGAACGAAGAATAATTATACACCTTTGGAGAAAATATGTGTAGCAAAAGGGGTAAAAAAAAAAAGATACATCCCATCTATACAAAATGCTTCTCGCAGAAGGTCGACCGGAGGTACCCCCATTCTTCACAAAATGGGGAAATGAATTGGATTCACACGGATATAAGCACAACTTTAAAAAAATACTGAAGTTAACACATAGAACAGCGACGGACTGTAGAACCGCGGAAACAAATTACAAATGTCTTTCAAGATGGTACATTACACCGAATAGAAAATTTCAATTTCAGCATGGGAACTCGCAAGATTGTTGGAGAGGGTGTGGTCAACGGTGTACAATGGCCCATATTTGGTGGGAGTGTCCAAAAATTAGGGAATATTGGAAAGTCGTTTTGGATCTTATAAATGAAATCACTGGCATTAAAATAAATGATGACCCTTGGATATGTCTATTTCATAATACAGCAGATTCAATAAAAATATATGTGAAGACTTTAATCCCGCATATGCTGAACGCCGCAAAGGCACTGATTCCTAGGAGGTGGCAACAAGATCAACCACCGACGGATCTCGAGTGGGTAGGAAAGATGGGCGAGATTTACCATTTGGAAAACCTTCGGTATAACGGTGAAGAAGAGGGAGAGGATGCCATGACTAAATGGAAATGTTGGCAGGACTTTAAACAAACCTGGAGGTATGCTGAAATAACTTAATCAGGGAAAGACTAGATAATTTAAAACATAAGGTTAAAGTTAGGGGACTAATGAGAGAGACTCCGAGGGTGGGATGGGGAAGGGTGAGGGGGGGGGGAGGAAATTAGGATGATTGGAACCTAATAAAGATGTTAAGGAAAGGTAGGGGGAATATGTCTTTGACGTAGATGAATATTTTTTTTTTTTTATATCTTTCTCAATAAAAAAGAAAGTTCCACAATGATGATTATAACGTAAGAGATATAAATGAATGTTAAATTGAACAAAAAATCTCTTTAATGTTTTCTGATGTGGACAAAAAAAAATAATAAAAAAATAAAAAATAACTTGGAAGTGAGAGGGAGGCTTTAGCTGGCTTGGGTCTCTCGGGCCGTATAGTTGAGACATTACAGGCTCGTAAGAGGTCCACGATTGTAACCTATTACCAGATCTGGAATACTACAGAAGGGGTTTGGGGCCTTGGATCTCCTTCGGTATCTAACATTTTGGAATTTCTGCAGAGTGATCTCTTAGTGTTAGCTTATAATTCCCTGAAGTGTCAAATCCCTGCTTTGTTAGCTATGTCATGTACAAGATATGCTCTATATCGTTGGTGATCCAATTTTTAGGGGCAGCCATAGAAATTAGATGTCCATTGAAATTTTTTTTTTCCAAAAGAGGACTTAACTCTAGTCTTGGGAACATCGCTGGTTCCTCCGTTTGATCAAGCTTTCTCTTGTTCATTATTTCTTTTAACAGTTTTTTTGTTTTTTACTAGCCGTTGCCTCGACCAGAAGTGTCTCTGAGTTGTGCGCCTTTTCGTCTAAAGAACCATATTGTTTGGTGCTCCCAGGCAAGACAGTCCTTAGGCCGATACCCAGCTTACTACCTAAGGTTGCCATATAATTTCGTAGGAACTGGGAAGTCGTTCTCCCAGCCTTTCCGGCGGATACACTTGATGATTGGAGTAGGTTAGACCTGGCCTCTGCGATTTCAACCTACCTGGAATGGACTAAAAGCAGATCAGTTGTAGTTTTTCCCAATGGGCCCTAAAAGGGTATACAGGCAACATCCAGAGTTGTGTCTTCCGGATTTGTCAAAGACCATACATATTACATACAAAACGCTGGGCCTTCCTCCTCCTTCAGAGTTCAAAGCACATTCAATGAGGGGTATGGCAGCATCCTGGGCAGCATATGTAAGGGTCGCCCCTGAGGTAGTTTGCAGAGCAGCAAGCTGGAGCGCACCCAACACCTTTTATTAGGCATTACAGGCTTAATTTGGCTTGTCCACCTGAGGAAACATTTGGCTCTATGGTTATTACGGTGGCTGTTGCCCATTAAAAATTTGAGTAGCATTACATTGAGGGTTTGGCTTATTTTTTGTCTTCCCTCCCTTTTTAATGTTGCTTGGTACATCCCATAGTAGGCTGACATATTCTGCTTCTCCAAGAGTTATTCATCACTGTCAAGGATAGATTTATGCCTGTGAACGATACATTTCTGGAGTGACTTACGCTCTCAGGAGTGTGTTGGATCACTCCCCGTTGGTTGTTACCGTGGAGGTGCGCCCTCCTTCCACGGTGGCCAAGGCTCCGTGGAAAATGAATGCATTTGGGCTAAAACTCTTCCCTTCCCATGAGCAGATGGAATCTCACATTTCAGACTTCTGACGTATCCACACCGCCAACGAGTCTGTGGCCACGACCTGGAAAGCCTTCAAGGCTGTTGTGAGGAGCCTCTTCATTAACGAAATCCAAGCCATTAAAAGAAAGACAAATGCTCAGAGGGAGGGAATAGAACAGATGGTGGAGGACCTAGAAAGTACATTTATTGCAAATCCAACAGAGGTTAACAGGGAGGCGTGGCTCTCGGCGCAAGATGCGCTGTCCCGGACCACGACCTCCGCAGCGAAGAGAAAGAGGTTTGTAACGCCGAGCGCTCCGGGTACCTCCTCCACCCCGGAGCGCTCACGGCGTTCTCCTTCCTGCAGCGCCTCGGTCAGCTCCCCTGACCGCAGGCGCTGCTTTGTTTCTGGGATGCGATCCTCGGTCTGCCCGGGGATCGCATCCCACTCCTCTCACCTGTCCCCCGCTCCTTCCGGCGTGCGCGCGCTCCCGCTCCCCAGGCGCGCGCGCGCGAGTCTTCCCCCACTTAAAGGGCCAGCGCACAATCAATTGGTGCCTGGTCCAATTACTGTTTTTCCCCAAAACCAATAAAAACCCACTTCCCCTTCCTGTCCTCGCCGGATCTTGTGTTGCCTTAGTGCCCAGTGAAAGCGTTAGTGTGTTTTGCTCCTACTGTGTATCCAGACCTTTTGCTGTTGCCCCCGACTACGAACCTTAGCCACCTGCCTTGACCCTTTGCTACGTCTGACCTTGCTTCTGCCTAATCCTTGTGTACCGCGCCTGTCTCAGCTGTCAGTGGGGTCGAGTTGCTATTGGAAGACACGACCTGGTTGCTACCGCCGCTGCAAGTCCATCCCGCCTTGCGGCGGGCTCTGGTGAAAACCAGTAGCAACATTAGAACCGGTCCTCCAATACAACCCGTGCTATCGCCCCATTGACATAGGGGATCCACCTCCTGTTCTCCGCTGTACCCGGAACGTGACAGTAGATCCGGCCATGGATCCCGCTGAGGTCCCGCTGCCAAGCCTCTCGGATCTGACTACGGTGGTCGCTCAACAAGGACAGCAATTGGCGCAGTTGACTGCTATGCTACAGCAGCTTCTGCCATCTCCACCCCCACCTCCTGCATCTCCTCCGCCACGAGTTGCTGCTGCTAGAGTCCGCCTGTCCCTTCCTGACAAATTCAATGGGGATCCCAAGCTGTGCCGAGGGTTCCTATCCCAGTGTTCCCTCCATCTGGAGATGTTGTCGGACCAGTTCCCCACAGAACGGTCAAGGGTGGCGTTCGTGGTCAGCTTACTATCTGATAAGGCCCTAGCCTGGGCTACACCACTTTGGGACCTTGGCGATCCTGCCACAGCTTCTATTCCAGCCTTCTTCTCTGAGGTCCGCAGTGTCTTCGAAGAACCAGCCCGGGCCTCCTCTGCCGAGACGGCTCTCCTGAACCTCGTCCAGGGGAATTCTTCAGTGGGCGATTACGCCCTCCAGTTCCGCACCCTGGCATCTGAACTCTCCTGGAACAATGAGGCCCTCTGCGCGACCTTCAAAAAAGGTCTATCCAGTCATGTCAAAGATGTGCTGGCCTCGCGTGAGATTCCTGCTACCCTGTCTGAACTCATCCAGCTAGCCACCCGCATTGACATGCGTTATATCGAAAGACGCCTAGAGCTACGCCAGGAGAAGGACTTTGGTCGCGTCAGGCGGTTTCCTCGCCTGGCACCTCTCTTCCAGAATCCTCTACAACCCGTTCCTGCTCCTCCTGCTGAGGAGGCTATGCAAGTGGATCGGTCACGCTTGACCACGCAAGAGAGGACTCGCCGCCGAGATAATAATCTGTGCCTGTATTGCGCCAGTCCCGACCATTTCTTAAAGGACTGCTCTATCCGCCCTCAGCGTCAGGGAAACGCTCGCACCTAGCCAACGTGGGAGAGGCGCTGCTAGGTGTGGATTCTTCCTCTCCACGTCTGACCATTCCGGTGAGGATTTCTCTGACCAAGAGATCCTCTTTCTCCGCTGTGGCCTTTCTGGACTCTGGTTCGGCAGGAGACTTTATTGAAGCTTCACTCATCAACAGGTTTAATGTTCCAGTTACCCGTCTCGTCAAGCCTTTTTTCATCACCTCTGTAAATGGTCAAAACCTAAACTGTGTCGTGCGCTATCGCACTGAACCTCTTCTCATGAAGATTGGAGTTCTCCATCACGAAAAGATTAGCTTCTTTGTGTTACCCAACTGTACCTCTGAGATCCTTTTGGGCCTACCCTGGCTCCAGCTACATTCTCCTACCCTCGACTGGGCCTCGGGGGACATCAAAAGTTGGGGTCCCTCCTGCCACAGGCATTGCCTCAAAGCGGTGCCCACTAAACAAGTTCTCGTCGCTACCCCTCTGCCTAATCTCCCCCAACCCTACCGGGACTTTGCCGATGTATTTTGCAAGAGACAAGCTGAGGTCCTGCCGCCACATAGACCCTTTGATTGCCCTATTGATCTTCTTCCTGGCACCACTCCGCCCCGGGGCAGGATCTACCCTCTCTCCATCCCTGAGACACAAGCCATGACAGACTACATCCAGGAAAACCTCAAAAGAGGTTTCATCCGCAAGTCTTCTTCCCCTGCTGGTGCAGGATTCTTCTTTGTCGCCAAAAAGGACGGGTCCTTACGTCCCTGCATTGACTATCGTAGTCTTAATAAAATCACTGTAAAAAATCGTTACCCGCTGCCCCTTATCTCTGAACTTTTTGACCGTTTGCGCGGAGCAAGAATTTTTACCAAGCTGGACCTCCGGGGCGCATATAATCTCATCCGTATCCGTAAAGGCGATGAATGGAAAACCGCCTTTAACACCCGTGACGGACACTTTGAATATCTCGTCATGCCTTTCGGTTTATGTAATGCTCCTGCGGTTTTCCAAGACTTTGTTAATGAGATTTTCAGGGACTTGCTGTACTCTTGTGTTGTTGTCTATCTGGACGATATCCTGATTTTCTCCTCTAGCTTGGAGGTGCATCGTCTTCATGTCCGTCAAGTACTCCAACGGCTCCGGGATCATCACCTTTACGCCAAACTAGAGAAATGTCTCTTTGAACGCTGCAGTCTTCCCTTCCTAGGTTACGTAGTCTCTGGACAAGGTCTCCAAATGGATCCTGAGAAGCTTTCCGCCGTCCTAAACTGGCCACGTCCTACTGGACTGCGGGCTATCCAGCGGTTCCTCGGATTCGCCAATTATTATCTCCAGTTTATTCCTCACTTCTCCACCATTGTGGCGCTAACCAAAAAGGCTGCAAATCCTAGGTCCTGGCCTCCTCAAGCTGATGAGGCTTTTAACCGCCTTAAGTCGGCCTTTGCCTCTGCACCCGTTTTATCCAGGCCTGACCCTCTCAAGCCGTTTCTCCTGGAAGTCGATGCCTCCTCTGTGGGAGCTGGAGCTGTGCTTCTTCAAAAGGGTTCTAAGGGCAAAAACATAACCTGTGGGTTTTTCTCTAAGACCTTTTCTCCCCCCGAGAAGAACTATGCCATCGGAGACCGTGAATTATTGGCCATTAAGCTGGCACTTGAGGAATGGAGACATCTCCTGGAGGGATCCGTTCACCCCATCACGATCTTCACGGATCACAAAAATCTCTCTTATCTCCAGTCTGCCCAGCGATTAAACCCACGTCAAGCTAGGTGGTCCTTGTTTTTTGCTCGCTTCAATTTTGAGATCCATTTCCGTCCCGCGGACAAAAATGTCAGGGCTGACGCCCTATCACGTTCCACCGATACTTCCGAATCCGACTCTCCGGTACAACACATTATACCCCCTGAGTGTCTGATTTCTTCTGCCCCTGCCTCTTTGGTGCAGGTTCCTCCTGGGAAAACCTTGGTCCCCCCACGTCTTCGGCTTCAGGTCCTCAAATGGGGTCACTCCTCTCATCTGGCTGGTCATCCTGGAATCAAGAAATCCTCCCAACTGATTTCCAGGTATTACTGGTGGCCCTCCTTAAGAAAAGATGTGACGGCCTTCGTACAGGCCTGTGCCATATGTGCTCGTAACAAGACCCCTCACCAGAAGCCGGCTGGTCTTCTTCACCCTCTGCCTGTGCCTGAACGACCCTGGGCCCACATAGCTATGGACTTCATCACGGACCTCCCTCCTTCTCACGGCCACACCGCCATATGGGTGGTCGTGGATCGTTTCTCCAAAATGGCACATTTTGTCCCGCTTCCAGGGCTTCCCTCGGCACCTATACTCGCAAAACATTTCTTCCTTCAGATTTTCCGTCTTCATGGACTTCCATCCCACATTGTCTCAGACAGAGGCGTTCAATTTGTATCTAAATTCTGGAGAGCACTCTGCAGTCAACTGAAAGTCAAATTAGACTTCTCCTCTGCCTACCACCCTCAGTCCAATGGACAAGTGGAGAGAGTCAACCAGATCCTTGGGGCCTACCTGCGACACTTTGTCTCGGCCCGTCAAGACGACTGGGCTGACCTCCTGCCCTGGGCCGAATTTTCTTATAACTTGAAAGAGTCTGAGTCTTCCTCTCAATCACCCTTCTTTGTGGTTTACGGCCGTCATCCTCTTCCCCCCCTACCCATCCCCACTTCTTCCGGAGTCCCCGCTGTAGACGAAGTCACCCAGGAGCTGTCGTCCATCTGGAAGGAGACCCAAAGGTCGCTTGCCCTGGCCTCTTCTCGCATGAAGAAACATGCTGACAGCAAAAGAAGACCTCCTCCGGTATTCTCCCCTGGCGACAGGGTGTGGCTCTCCTCCAAGTACATTAGGTTCCGCATCCCCAGTTACAAGTTGGGTCCCCGCTACCTCGGCCCATTCAAGATCAAGGCTCGGATCAATTCCGTGTCCTACAAACTGCATCTTCCTCCTTCCCTTCGCATTCCCAACTCCTTCCATGTTTCTCTCCTCAAACCCTTTGTTCTTATTCGCTTTTCCCCCAAGGTCACCACTCCTGCTCCGGTCACCGGTTCCTCCGACATCTTCTCCGTTAAAGAGATCCTTGCCTCTAGAACCGTCCGAGGTAAACGTTTCTATCTTGTTGACTGGGAGAACTGTGGGCCTGAGGAGAGGTCTTGGGAACCGGAGGGTAACATCATTGACAAGGATCTCATCCGCAGGTTCTTGGGTTCCAGGAGGAGGGGGAGGCCCAAAAAGAGGGGGAGACCCAAGGGGGGGGTACTGTAACGCCGAGCGCTCCGGGTACCTCCTCCACCCCGGAGCGCTCACGGCGTTCTCCTTCCTGCAGCGCCTCGGTCAGCTCCCCTGACCGAAGGCGCTGCTTTGTTTCTGGGATGCGATCCTCGGTCTGCCCGGGGATCGCATCCCACTCCTCTCACCTGTCCCCCGCTCCTTCCGGCGTGCGCGCGCTCCCGCTCCCCAGGCGCGCGCGCGAGTCTTCCCCCACTTAAAGGGCCAGCGCACAATCAATTGGTGCCTGGTCCAATTACTGTTTTTCCCCAAAACCAATAAAAACCCACTTCCCCTTCCTGTCCTCGCCGGATCTTGTGTTGCCTTAGTGCCCAGTGAAAGCGTTAGTGTGTTTTGCTCCTACTGTGTATCCAGACCTTTTGCTGTTGCCCCCGACTACGAACCTTAGCCACCTGCCTTGACCCTTTGCTACGTCTGACCTTGCATCTGCCTAATCCTTGTGTACCGCGCCTGTCTCAGCTGTCAGTGGGGTCGAGTTGCTATTGGAAGACACGACCTGGTTGCTACCGCCGCTGCAAGTCCATCCCGCCTTGCGGCGGGCTCTGGTGAGAACCAGTAGCAACATTAGAACCGGTCCTCCAATACAACCCGTGCTATCGCCCCATTGACATAGGGGATCCACCTCCTGTTCCCCGCTGTACCCGGAACGTGACAAGGTTCTTTCAAAGGGTGGCATTCTATGAGGAAAGGGAGCACACTGGTCGCCTGCTAGCAACTATAGCCCACTCCCATCAAATGTCCCCCTCAATTGGGGCACTGCGGACCCACTTGGACGGGGTGGCCAACTCCCCAGATCAAATTATGTCAGAACTTGTGCGATTTTATTCCTCATTATATGAATCGAAGCAAACATACTCGATAGACTCTTTAACTGAATACTTAGACACAGTCCTCTTACCTAGTATAACAGCCTCATCCAGGGAAATGCTAGCTGGCCCCCTAACCATGAAAGAGCTGCAGATGGCGACCAGTTTGTTCCCCAATTCTAAGGCCCCGGGGGATGATGGCCTCCCCATTGAAGTATATAAACAATACGAAGAACATATACTACCACACTTATTAAAGGTATTTAATGCAGCGATAGAGACAGGTAACCTCCCACAATCAATGACCAGAGCGAATATAGTATTGATACTTAAGCCAAATATAGACCCCCTTGACCTGGGATCATAGCGATCTATATCCCTTTTGAAAAATGATGTAAAGATCCTAGCCAAAGTTCTTGCAATACGAAAGAATAGCGTTATTTCCACTATAATACACTCGGACCAATCCGGGTTTATGCCCCAAGTCGACCGCGATAAACCTTCAGAGACTTTTCCTCAATATCCAATCCCAAGCAGACAACAGGGGGGACCATGCACTGCTATCATTGGATGCCCACAAGGCGTTTGACAGCGTTGAGTGGGAGTATCTGTGGGCAGTAATGAGGAAATTTGGAATTGGAGACAGGTTCATTGACTGGGTACAACTTTTATATTCATCCCCAATTGCAGCTAAATGGAGGGGGGGGGATCTCACCACCATTCAACCTACACAGAGGCACGAGGCTGGGGTGCCCCTTGTCTCCCCTCCTATTTGCCATGGCCATCGAACCCCTAGCTGTCCTAATACGTGCCAACTCCACAATACAGGGATTCCAATATGGGGACCTTCAGGATGTTGCTCCTCGGGGATACATCAACTTCATTGACAGAAGCGATGAAAGTCATAAGGCAATTTGGGAAGTACTCTGGCCTAGTTATTAATTGGACCAAGTCCTCCCTCCTGCTCCTAGACCACAAGCCTCACCCGGCCCAGCGGACACTACAGGATATCCCAGTGTCCACATCTTTTAGATACCTGGGTATACTGGTCACAGTGAGTCCGCTGGCCTATATAAACTTAAATTTGACCCCTCTGATCAATCGCTGTCACGATCGGGTCAAGGTGTGGAGTAGGCTGAAATTGTCCCCAGTGGGAAGGATAAATCTGATAAAGATGATCCTTATGCCACAATTACTCTACGTGCTACACAACTCCCCAATGGTCATCCCTTTGAGAAAGTTTAGAATTATTAACTCAATTTTTAGATCACTCATATGGCTCACGAATCCTCCTAGGATCAAACTTGAGCAACTACAGTGCCCAAAAGATGCAGGTGGTTTAGCGCTACCCAATCCCTGGCTATACTATCTAGTCTCACAATTACAGCACATCGTACGGGTGGTGTGACCTAGGCAGGATTTAGAACTGAACTTGCTGGACTCTTCTGCCCAACTACTCAGTTTCACGACCAAGGGCGGAGTAGCAGATGGTCTAGAGGCCCTAAAATATAATAAATCTAAAACTATTTCCAACATATACCCTTATGCAAAAGATTTGGAATAAGGTCAGGACTTCAGGGAGTGAATGGTTCACCAAATATAGCCATATTTGGGAGAATAACCATTACCAGGAAATAGCGAAACTACCATATGGCCTGAAATGGAAACAATATGGTGTGTCACACATGATCCATATTTTTAAAGATGGCAGATTGAGATCCTTTCCGGAGCTTCGGGAGGCCTTTCAGCTGCCAGCTACTATGTACTTCTATTACAGGCAGCTAAAACATGCGATAGATGCTCAGAGGGGCATGGATATTTGGGCCTTGGAGCCTGCATCTATTTTCAACTACCTGTTGTAGTGATATAATATATAGTTCGTAGATGGTATGTAGTTATTAATAAGTATTGTCCCGCAGCAAACCCAATTCTCCCAGAGAGACGCACTTTATTGGCTTTCAAAACAGAACAGTCTTGCAGATGATAAAAATCCAACAGAGTACATATGACAAGGAATATTTTCCCTAGACCTGTGCATTCATAATCACAAACCCTTCTCAGAGACAGATTAGACTGAATGCCAGCCTGAATGTCTTCTCAAATACTGGTCTGACACGGGGGGGGGGGGGGGGGGTTTCTGCTAAGTCAACCAAATGTTTACCATGAATACCCACTCAAGTCTAATTACCATCAATAAATACTTCCTTTGAAATGTTCCTCACACACCTAGGTAGACTTGCATAAGATTTACACATCAAAGGGTCTTCAGCTGTCCCTTTGATATGTTTAAATTCAGTTGGGTTTGACAACTCAACTGAATTTCTGGTCAATATGTTACTTTAATACAATATCCTACATAAATTGGCATTAACACATTACAACATATACCCCCACTTTGGTCGTTCTAACTACTAGAACTGACCCATAAATCAAGCAACAAACATATCATTACGATTTGAGGTAATGGATGCTTCACAAAGGCTCATATGAAATATAAAGTTGAAACTGGTTACATCTCTCTTCACCAGCCGCTAAAATATCCCCATGAAACAGTCATTAGATAATATAGCTTTAGACCATGACTGGAAAAGGATTCGGTAAACATCCATGGCCCATATAGCTGTTAGGCCTTATTATATCACATCAAGATCTTGAATATTGCACAAAAACGAACTGATGTCACAGTCCATTCTTCGGTGTGACTTTTATCACATCTCTCACCATCTCACATAAAGTAAACTTGGTATGCTGTGGGAGCGCTGATCCACATAAATACAGGATTCTCTCATTTCCAGGCTCAAGGTTTTCATTTTTAAAGATGCTTTTGCACAAACACCAGCAAATCCTGAAATTCTACTTCCATCTTTATAGTAAGAAGAACCATCAATGTACCAGCACTCACTTTCAAGTTCAAAAGGTTTGGATACGACAGAAAAAAACGTGCTGCAAACTATTTCCTTGCACTTGACATTCATGAGTCCATCTTGCAAGCATTTTACAATTCACATCTTCCTATTTGAGCAATGATGACCTGTTGTGTACCTGTCAAGTACCTGAATTTGTTGATTGCCAGCCACAATTTGCTTCTTTTTTTTTGTTGTACAGTCCATAATTCCACCTAAATGGTATACCAATCTATAATCCATATACCCCCACTTTCAGATACAATCAGCTTGACATTAGTGTTTATCGGATCTTCTATCCAGACAAAGCAGCAGTGGAAAATCTTGCCAGTAAAGTTAGGTCTTTTTCATCCATATATGTTATAGCCTTTAGCATATTATCAACGACTGATTCAACAAAGTTTCAAATCATGACTGGAGTGATGAATTTCACTCACCCCTCTTATAAATTTAGGAAAACCACCCAACATACTATAATTTATGCTATGCCAAGCCATTGTGCAGCATCTCACCTTAGATGTCAAATATATTGATCAATATGCAATATGTAATATGTACAGGTGTTATGAAAATTATTTTAGGTTTAAATGTTTCGCTCTGGTTTTAAGATAAAGTTCAAGAAATAAAACAAAATAAAATAAAAAAATAAAAATGGGAAAGGGTGAAAAAAAAAAAAAAAATAGGGAAAAGTCCATTGACAAGAAAAAAAAAAAAATGGATGTTCCAAAAAAAAAAAAAAAAGGGTCCATTGCTTGATGAATATTGAGAGAGTCCATGATATTGTCCATTCAGCGTCTCCCCCACTAGCCAGCTATTTCAGACTGTCCTATTATTCACATGCAGTATCTCCAATATATCTGAAAGACAAAAAAACTCTCCAACAAAAAACTAATTAGCAAGGTCCTTAAACATTGTTTGAAGTTATTTACACATTTACAGTTTGAAACTAATTCATCCCCACTGCTAGAGAAGTGTCATTTGCATTCAAAAACAGATCTGGAGAATGTACATCTGCATTTATGACACCCGGGTTTCTGTTCAGCTGTTCCAACAATGTGTAATGTTCTATTTTCATCTTATCATACTCAATCTTCAGGTGGTCATATTTCTGTTTTAACTGAGAAAACGGTATCCAGGTCTTGGACATTTTCTTATTATTATTTTGGTCAGCTCTGTTTTTCATATTAATATCACCTATATTTGAACTGGTGTCTCCTCTTTGATTGTTATCATAAGACATTATCTTTTGATCTTTATGTTAGGTATTTCATAGTTTCATAGTTAGTAAGGTTGAATAAAGACACCAGTCCATCCAGTTCAACCTGAGTGAGTGTCTACAATTGTCCCTATCCCTGTACATTGCACACTCACATCGGTCCTTACCCTCAAGGAGCCTACAATCCAAGGTCCCCATTCATATACTAGGGACAATTTCTTTTTGGACAGAAGCCAATTAACCTACCTGCATGTCTTTGGATTGTGGGAGGAAACCGGAGTACCTGGAGGAAACCCACGCAGTCACAGGGAGAACATGCAAACTCCAGGCAGGTAGTGTCGTGGTTGGGATTTGAACCAGTGACTCTTCTTACTGCTAGGTGAGAGTGCTAACCACTACACCACTGTGCCGCCCTCTATTTGCCCTAAACAATGTGGCTAAATCAATTTTGACAGCTTCCTCATTTGACTTTCTCCATAAATGGTCTGCTCTCAACAACACGTCTTTTAAATCATGAGGATTTGGGGTAACTAGTAAAATATTTTGTTTGATATCTTCATGCAAAGCATCTAGAAACATACTCATGTGTATCAAGCCACCACGCTCAAATGCAAGATTATTACTGACCAATAATTCCATAATAGTTGCTATACTGTGTGACAATTCAGAGGGAGATTCACTTTGCATTTATTTGATCTTCCCATGAATAGTAACATCAGAACGCACACCATACAAAACACATAATTGCAGTAATATGTCCCGTGTCCTCAGAGGCTGAATACAGATATGTTTAATTCTCATCCAAAGACTACTTCCTATAGAATGTTGTATAACTCTTTCTAAATCAGATGGGTTGAGATTGTACACATCTCTGACATTCTGCAAGTCACAAAACCATTTTAAAAATCTGTTTAAATCATGGCAGGGAATCATTCCTATTTCTTTAAGAATTGCAGCTAATTCTTTTGGTTTCAAAGGCTTTGTTCCAAGCTGAACTTCATCTGCATTATTATTATTGTTATAAACTGTGGTGGTCACAGTGGGTGCAGCTGGCAATGAATTATCAGATTTAATATGAGGTTCTGTTTCATTTGATAAAATGTTTGTATTTTTCTGCAGATTGCTGAATCCAAGATTTGATGCATATCTGCATTCCTGAGATCTCTTCTCTAATTCCATAATTCTTAATTTCAATCTCTCATTTTCCTCTGATAATTCATCACAACGTTTAGATTTCTCAAGCAGAGCACCCCCAATGGTAACTGCATGCAATTTTAAATTTACGGTCTTAGATTCTGATTGGTTTTGTAACCTCTGCCAAACCTTGTTGCTATTTTCAACTGCACTCTGTAACTGGGTAATTTCCTCAACCTTATCCTTCAAAGAACTTTCCATTGTTAAATAGCAAGATAACAAGCCCTGTACAATACAACCTTTTCTTTTACTTTCTGAAATTTTGCTATCAAAAACATTTTTCTCTAAAAATTCATTCATCATAGTCCACGTCTGCTTACATTTTTCTGGAATTTCATAAGGACCGCCATAACGCTTAATACATTTTAACACCCATCTGTTAAATTTATCAGAACTGACCCTAGCTTCACACTGAGTAAGCATTTTGACTATATTATTAATAATTTAAAAAAAAAAAAGGAAATATTTTACTCACCGCATTAGTAACTCTTTCAGCTTTCAGCTCAGGTCTTCTGGTACACGATACAGTCCTTTTTTTGTTGTTTCCAGTCTCCAGAGAATAATTCTGGGGTTCCAAACTTGTTTGATTTTGTAGATCAGACTCTCTTATGTCACAACCAGACATTAGAGTCACAGCACAGGTCTTGGGTCTCCATCAAACTTCTGTCCACCTCACAGGATTGTGGTCACCACCGACTTCTGTTACTAAGTGCTGAAAATGCTCTTCTGGTCACTTGAACGGCACCAATGTAGTGATATAATATATAGTTCGTAGATGGTATGTAGTTATTAATAAGTATTTTCCTGCAGCAAACCCAATTCTCCCAGAGAGATGCACTTTATTGGCTTCCAAAACAGAACAGTCTTGCAGATGATAAAAATCCAACAGAGTACATATGACAAGGAATATTTTCCCTAGACCTGTGCATTCATAATCACAAACCCTTCTCAGAGACAAATTAGACTGAATGCCAGCCTGAATGTCTTCTCAAATACTGGTCTGACACTGGGGGGGGGGGGGGGGGGGGGGGGGGTTCTGCTAAGTCAACCAAATGTTTATCATGAATACCCCCTCAAGTCTAATTACCATCAATAAATACTTCCTTTGAAATGTTCCTCACACACCTAGGTAGACTTGCATAAGATTCACACATCAAAGGGTCTTCAGCTGTCCCTTTGATATGTTTAAATTCAGTTGGGTTTGACAACTCAACTGAATTTCTGGTCAATATGTTACTTTAATACAATATCCTACATAAATTGGCATTAACACATTACAACACCTGTTTGAAGTAAATACCTACAAGGGGTTTATATCATGCTGTTACACCATGATTTTGAATCGCTTCCTAAGGGACGCACCTTTGAAGGCTGCGTCTCAATGGGAGCAAGATGTTGGGGCATTCGAGGAGGAGCAGTGAGAGGAAGCTTTGCAGGCTGTACCCCTGTGCTCCCTGAATGTGGCACAGAGATTATCCCAGCTTTATATACTCCTTAGGGCACACTACACACCGGCCAGACTAGCCCGCATGGGGGTGAGCACAGATTCCACCTGCACTAGATGTTGCAGAGATCATGGGGATCTCATCCATCTCCTATGGCGATGCCCCAAACTACATTTATATTGGAAGGAAGTCATAGACACTATTAACGGAGCTTTCCATGTCCTGATTCCCTTAGACCCTAACGTATATATCAGCATAGGGGCAAAAGCACGAAGTACGAGAAACTCTGGGCAGAATGGTTGGATATTCCTGGACTAGAGCCAGTAGACTTGGTATATGATCGTATATTTTAAAACCCATATAGGGTAAATTGAACTAAAAACACATGTAGGTCAGGATGTCTGGATGTAATAAATGAATAATGGAACAGATGGTACTCGCTTGTAATAAAAAAAAACCCTGTGAGGCACTTAGCCATGTGTGAGAGAGTGAAATACATTGCACGAATTGTCTCCTCCTCTGTATAATATAATTTGCCATTTACATGTATTGAATACGCTCTGGAATTGTCTGTTACTTCCCATTTGTTAAATAAACCTTTTTGTTTGAGAAAAAAAAAAAGTTCAAAAATAGGAGACAGACAACCCCCTAAACTAATGGCAGCCGTAGGCGAACAATATATAGTCTGTAACCAGTGAATAAATACCAGGGGAAATCCCATTCTCCGAAGAGTCTCCCACAGGAAAGGCCACTCAATCCAGTCAAAAGCCATCTCAATATCAAGAGAGGCAACCACTCTAGTACCCCGATTGTCATGTCTTGCATGTAGGTTAGTAAACGATCTACGAAGATTGATGTTAGTAGACTTATGGGACATGAACCCGGTCTGATCTGAGTCAATGAGAGAGGGGAGTAATGAGTTAAGTCTAGTGGTGAGAAGTTTAGTTAGGATTTTGAGGTCCGTATTAAGGAGTGCTATAGGTCTATAAGAGGCACATAATTTGGGGTCTTTACCCATCTTGAGGATGAGGACAACATGTGTGTGTGCCATGGAGGGTGGGAGAAAGCCCCGTTCCAGGCAATGTGTAAATAGGGCGGCAAGCGTGTTACTATTTGTATCACGTACCTTACAGCGGAGTCCGGATGCTGGGGATGGCCTCGTGCACGGTTCCGGTCCCAACACCCCTGGTGGTGGGAACAGGGTGTGCTGGGGCACGAAAGGGTGCAAGTGCCTGCGGCTGGGAGACTGGTGCTTGGAAGTACCGGTTCTTCTGGAGAGCTGGTGTATCGGTTGGTAACCAAGGCTGTACTCAGTGAAGGCCGAACAGGTGGGTGTAGGCACTGCGAGGTCAAGACAGGAAACAGGTCGGCAACTGGCTGGCAAACAAGGTACAAAGCGGAAGGCAAGTTCGTGGTCAAAGGCAGGCAAAAGGTTGGCAAGTGATGAGGTACCAAGTCGGAGAGCAGAGACGTAGTCCAGGATTCCAAGCCGAGGTCAAACCAGAGGAAACAGTCAATAAGCAGGGTCAATCCAGGAAGGGTAACAGGGAAACCAGGTGAATCAGGAACAAGGTAGCAGGTACTTCAGGCAGGTATTCAGGACATAAGACTGAAGACGATCCAGCACTGACACCATGTGAAGGCCCTGTTTATATAGGGCGCCTTGTGCTGGGATTGGTGGAGGTGAGGGTCCGTGCGCGATTGCGCACACACGTTCGTGCTGACGTGGGAGTGCGTGCCCTCGTTCGTATTGGTAAACGAGGACGCGCACATGTTAGCGTTGGTACGCGGGTACGCCCGCACGTTCGGTTCCGTTGGGAAGGCTGCGCATGGGTATTGGCGTTCGTAGAGTGGGGATTCACTCCTACTGGACGAGGACGGGCATGAAAAGCGTGAGTTCTCTGACATTGCCCCCTCCTTAGGGGCAGCCTCCGGATGCCTCTTTGAAACGAACCCTGGGAGCGGGAACGGTGAAAAGCCTGTATGAGTCTCTGGGCATGAAGATTCGTTCTTGGTTCCCAGGAATTTTCTTCTGGGCCAAAACCTTTCCATTTAATTAAATATTGGTCCTCTCCTTGCCGTTTTCTGTGGTCCAGGATAGCTTCAATTTCAAATTCTTCTTCCCCATTCACTCTGATAGCTTCCGGAGGCCCTACTTCACGATCTGGGAAGGAATTTGGAACATCAGGTTTAAGTAAGGAAACGTGAAATAGGCCACTGGGTTGACCTTTCTCTTGACGGGGAAAGGGCCCAAGTATCTAGGTCCCAATTTCTTGGAGGGGCACGCCAGTTTTAAATTTGTGGTAGATAGCCACACACGATCTCCTACCTCCAAGTTCAATTCTCCCCTTCTTTTCTTGTCGAAATATTTTTTATCATCCTCCTGTGCTTTAGCAATAGTTTCCCTGAGCACCTGGTTGTTGGAGGAAAGGAAATCCAATCTATCCTGGACAGCCGGTACAGAGGATTCGGGCACAAGTGCGGGTAGAAAGGAGGGATGGAATCCGTAGTTGGAGAAAAATGGTGATTGGTTCGTGGTGGAGTGGATGGAATTGTTAAATGCAAATTCTGCCAAGGGAAGCAGTGAGGCCCAATCCTCTTGGGAAAACGAGGAGAAGCAACGTAGGTATTGTTCCAACGTTTGGTTGGTACGTTCGGTCTGCCCGTTGGTCTGTGGATGGTAAGCTGAAGAGAGACTACATTTAATACCTAGTGCCTTGCATAATGACCTCCAAAACTTGGATGTGAATTGTACTCCACGGTCAGAGACGATGTCACTGGGGATTCCATGGAGTCTGACAACTTCTTTAATGAAGATCCTGGCGGTTTCAATAGCTGAAGGTGTCCCTTTCATGGGAATGAAATGTGCCATCCGGGAAAAGCGGTCTACCACCACGAAAATGGAAGAGAACCCTTTAGAGGGGGGAAGCTCCACAATAAAATCCATGGCGATCTTGTCCCATGGCCTTTCGGGAATGGGCAGTGGTTTCAGCAGGCCCCATGATTTATTTTTACTGCTCTTGTTTCTTAGACAGACCAGACAAGAGTTGACATAATTCCTGCAGTCCTTGGCCAGATTTGGCCACCAGAAGTGTCTCTGGATTAGATCCACAGTCTTGTGGCCCCCAAAGTGACCCGCCAGAGGATAGTCATGGCAGGCCTGTAAGACGGGGGTGCGTAGATCTTGAGGGATGAAAATTTTATTGTCTAGCCAAAAAAGCCCATCCCTCTCCTGAAGGTTGGTGCCCGGAGGTAACTGTGTCTTCACGGAGGCTTGGCGGAGCTGTGTCATGAAACTGGATTGGGTCAGTAGGAAATTCCCTGCTTGCAGGATAGTATCCGGTGGAGACGGGGTTTCAAATTCTGTGAACATTCGGGATAAGGCATCGGGTTTAACGTTTTTGGATCCAGGGCGATAAGTAATATGAAAATTAAAACGGGAAAAGAAAAGAGCCCATCTGGCCTGTCGGGGTCTAAGGCGTCTGGCAGTTCTGAGGTATTCTAAATTTTTGTGATCTGTGAAGATCAGTATCGGATGTGCTGCCCCTTCCAGGAGGTACCGCCATTCTTCCAAGGCTAGCTTTATTGCTAGGAGTTCTCGGTCACCTACATCATAGTTCCTTTCCGACACACCTAGTTTTCTGGAAAAGAAGGCCACCGGATGCATTAGAGACTTGGGTCCTTGGCGTTGAGACAGGATGGCCCCTACTGCACTCTCCGAAGCATCGACCTCAAGAGTGTAGGGTAATGCAGGGTCAGGGTGTTTTAGTACTGGGGCGGAGGTAAATGCCCTTTTTAATTGGTCGAAGGCGGCTTGGGCCGCTGTAGTCCACTGGAAGCGGCTTTGCTTCTTGGTGAGCTGAGTGATGGGTGCGATGATCTTGGAGAAGTTCTTGATAAACTTTCTATAAAAGTTAGAGAATCCGATAAAACGTTGTACCCCTTTCTTGTCATTTGGGGGCGGCCAGGACATGATGGCAGAGACCTTCTGGGGATCCATGGCTACACCCCCAGTTGATATCACCAGGCCGAGGAAGTGAATGGTCTGGCGTTCGAATTCGCACTTTTCGGCCTTTGCGTAAAGTCCATGTTGCCTTAGTCTGCCCAGAAATTGTTTTACATGATCACGATGTATTTCTAAAGAGGTGGAAAATATCAGGATATCGTCCAGGTAGACAATTACAAAGGAATCTAGAAAGTCTCTGAAAATATTATTAACAAAATGTTGAAAAGTGGCCGGGGCGTTGCATAGTCCAAATGGCATGACTAAATATTCGAAGTGGCCAAAACGTGTTCGGAATGCTGTCTTCCATTCGTCCCCTTTGTGTATCCTGATCAGGTTATAGGCCCCACGTAGGTCCAACTTCGTGAATATTTTTGCTGAGCGGAGTCTCTGAAATAATTCCGGGACTAGTGGAAGCGGGTACCGGTTTTTAATTGTCACTTTATTCAGATCCCTGTAATCCACACATGGGCGGAGCGAGTGATCCCTTTTTTCAACAAAGAATATTCCGGCTCCTGCTGGGGAGGAGGAATGTCGGATGAACCCCTTTTTGAGGTTCTCATCGATGTACTCCTTGAGAACCAGGAGTTCGGGTTCGGACAGGGGAAAGATCCGCCCGAAAGGAATTTCGGCCCCAGGTAGTAGCTCAATCGGGCAGTCGTAGACCCGATGGGGAGGAAGGGTGTCTGCTTTCTGTTTATCGAACACGTCCAAGAAGTTGTGGTACACTGGTGGCACCAACTCTTTGAATTCAGAGTCCGTTTTTAGGCACCCAATGACTGGTGGAATATGGTGGAAGGTTTTGAGACCGTTCTGTAGACAGTAAGAGGACTGAAAAGTCACCTCACCGGTGACCCAATTGACCTGGGGATTGTGGGCCTGTAGCCAAGGCATTCCTAGGATGACAGGGAACAAAGGTGAGGAGATGACATCTAGACGGAGTAGCTCCTGGTGACCTGGTGGGATGCTGGTGAACAGGGGTTGTGTCTCCAGAGTAATAGGCCCGGACTTGATGTTTGACCCGTCTGCTAGCCGTATGGAGAGTTGATGCTGCTTAGGTGTTAGTGGGATGTTATGTTGTAGAGCGAAGCCATGATCCACAAAGCAGCTACAGGCGCCAGAGTCAATTATAGCCTGGACTCTGAGTATTTTTTCTGGGAGCTGTAAGGAAATAGGAACAGCGATGTGAGCGGCTTTTATTAGAGACAAGGCGAAAGGCACACGGGATGATGAATTGAACTTGCGGATCTTGTTCGGGCATGTGTTGGCGTAGTGCCCAGCTTCCCCACAGTAGAGGCAGAGGTTGTTCTGGCGACGCCGCTGTTTCTCCTCGGGTGATAATGGTGAGCGGAGTAGGCCGATTTGCATGGGCTCTGGTGCTCCTGAGGGTGCAGCAGGCACATGGGAGACGGGAGTAGGAGGGTAGTTGGGACCTTTGGGTAACACCCATGTGGGGCGTGTCAAGCTGGACCTCTCGGACCTCCGCTCTCTCAAGCGACGGTCTATCTGGATAGACAGATGAATCAAATCCTCCAAAGAACTAGGGATTCCCACTCGGGCTAGCTCATCCTTCAGTGCTTCGGAGAGGCCTATGCGGAATTGATAGAGGAGTGCGGCGTCGTTCCAAGAGGTGTCGGAACTCCACCGCCTAAAGTCTGTTACGTAGTCCTCTACTGGCCGGCGCCCTTGTTGGAGGGCATGGAGGCTGGCCTCTGCTGTTGTGGTGCGCTGAGGATCATCGTACAGTTTGGCCATTTCATCCAAAAATGAGTCCAGGGTATCCAGAAGAGGGCTGGCTTGTTCCAACATACGGTGGGCCCAGGTTTGAGGCTCCCCTTGGAGTAGGGAGACTATGAACCCCACCTTAGTGCTCTCCAGGGAGAAGGTACGGGGTTGTAGCAGGAAGTAGAGCCGACAAGCATTCCTGAAGGAGCGGAACTTGCTGCGGTCCCCTGAAAACCGTTCCGGTGGGGGCACACGAGGTTCTGGGGGTGGCATCATTACTGTGGGTGCTGATGCAGAGGTTGCTGAGCCGGAAAGCCGGGATGTCAGGGGGGCCTGATGAGTTGCAGAGCCTGGGGACATGGATTCCACTCTCTGTTCCAGTTGATGATAGCCATCTCGCAGGCCCTGGACTGCCTGGGTAAGGGCCGACATCTGTTGGCACAGAGCTTCCAAAGGCGAGGCACCCCCTTCGGACTCCATTCTGGCTGGATCGTACTATCACATACCTTACAGCGGAGTCCGGATGCTGGGGATGGCCTCGTGCACGGTTCCGGTCCCAACACCCCTGGTGGTGGGAACAGGGAGTGCTGGGGCACGAAAGGGTGCAAGTGCCTGCGGCTGGGAGACTGGTGCTTGGAAGTACCGGTTCTTCTGGAGAGCTGGTGTATCGGTTGGTAACCAAGGCTGTACTCAGTGAAGGCCGAACAGGTGGGTGTAGGCACTGCGAGGTCAAGACAGGAAACAGGTCGGCAACTGGCTGGCAAACAAGGTACAAAGCGGAAGGCAAGTTCGTGGTCAAAGGCAGGCAAAAGGTTGGCAACAGGCAAGTGATGAGGTACCAAGTCGGAGAGCAGAGACGTAGTCCAGGAATCCAAGCCGAGGTCAAACCAGAGGAAACAGTCAATAAGCAGGGTCAATCCAGGAAG
Source organism: Lithobates sylvaticus (assembly GCA_028564925.1). Classification (NCBI taxonomy): domain Eukaryota; kingdom Metazoa; phylum Chordata; class Amphibia; order Anura; family Ranidae; genus Lithobates; species Lithobates sylvaticus. Next base: position 149,315,158 of record CM053033.1, read on the forward strand.
GGTAACAGGAAAACCGGGTGAATCAGGAACAAGGTAGCAGGTACTTCAGGCAGGTATTCAGGACATAAGACTGAAGACGATCCAGCACTGACACCATGTGAAGGCCCTGTTTATATAGGGCGCCTTGTGCTGGGATTGGTGGAGGTGAGGGTCCGTGCGCGATTGCGCACACACGTTCGTGCTGACGTGGGAGTGCGTGCCCTCGTTCGTATTGGTAAACGAGGACGCGCACATGTTAGCGTTGGTACGCGGGTACGCCCGCACGTTCGGTTCCGTTGGGAAGGCTGCGCATGGGTATTGGCGTTCGTAGAGTGGGGATTCACTCCTACTAGACGAGGACGGGCATGAAAAGCGTGAGTTCTCTGACAATTTGCTACATAGAAATCAGTCGGGAGACCATCTGGGCCAGGAGCTTTGCCAGTGGATAGGGAGTTAATTACATCATGAACCTCTTCCACAGTAATTGGAGCAACTAGTTGAGATCTTTCGGAAATCGGAGATCCCATCGGAGATGCCAACCTCTCTGGGTCTAAACCTGAGGGTAGTGTGGTGGTATATAGAGATTGATAAAAACCATGGAAAGCTTGTAAAATAGACTCTGGGGAGGAGATGGCCTCACCTGTGGGAGAGGCAAGTTCAGGGATAACTGTATTAGGGGTGTCATGGTGAGACATCATTGCCAACAGCCTGCCATTCCTGTCCCCCTGTTCGAAGAACTTTTGCTTTGTGTTATACATTTCAAGTCTAGTAACCTCTGTTAAATGAAGATGAAGACTGCGTTTAGATGCCTGCAACGCATCAAAGTTTGAGGTGGAGGAATCCAATCCATATTGGTCAGAAGCCAACCCCACCTCGTTCTCCAATGCTGTTGTGGCAGCAGTTTGTTGCAACCTGACCGCCTTGATGGCCGAGATGTAATGGCCCCTTGTATATGCCTTGAAGGCATCCCATACTATCTCAGGAGATACCCTTCATTAGAATCCCAGTAATTGCGCAATGCCAGTGGGGTTTTATCAGCTATATCGGGTTGGGAAATCCATTGAGCACCTAGACGCCACATAGAGCCACTACGAGAGGCAGAGGTGCGCAGGGTGATCTCTAGGGGGCTGTGGTCAGCCAGGCCGCTGGGCAAATAGGCAGCTTTTAGAACGTCTGTCAGCATAGAGCAGTGGTTCTTAACCTCAGTCCTCATTACCCCCCACCAGGCCATGTTTTGGGAATTTCCCTTAGATAAAATAGCTGTCCAAAATACCAAGCCATTGACTTAGATTTAAAGCACCTGTGCAAGGGAAAAGGAAAGCCTGCAAACATGGCCTGGTGGGGGGTAATGAGGACTGAGGTTAAGAACCACTGGCATAGAGGGTGTAACAAAACGTCCCTACACTTGGCTTAGGTGCTTTTGTCATATACCACTTCCTCCCAGTCTGAATATAGATATTCCAACCGCTCCCAAGCATAAAATAAGACGACACTTGTTTAATAAAAATGTGGACTCATTTATTAGAACCAAAATGACAAGTATTTATAATACAGTAGAAGAGGAGGTCCCCCCTCCTGCTCATATTACTCTAACAATACACCTGTAACGAATAAACATGAGCTAATTAACTAATCCCCCTTAAGCAGCCACTGTGACTCAGCCCGTCTCCTACATTGTACAGAGGTTAATGTGATCAGCTCTCAATTAACATCTTGAGTTCATCAACAAACTAAGAATACTCTTTACATATATCCTGGGATATATTGTGGATAAATATTACTCAATTACATTTTAAGTAATCCAAGATATATTTTCTCACTCACCCTGTGCCAGGATAGCACAGGGTGACTTGGACATAAGAGGTGCAAACATGGGTTTTCCTAGGGATTCTGGGTTCTGCGTGCCCTCCCGTCACATCTCTCCCCTTTCGGCAGAAGACTAACACAGGAGAAGACCCCAGACGGGTTGACTCCGAAGTTAGTCCATAGTTCCAGTCCTCTAATGCCTGTACCCAAACAGTACCACAAACAAATTGTTTCAAACAGAGCACTACTCACCCAGCCAACCTCTGCCTCTCTCATAGAACATACCCGCTGCTGGGGGGAAGGGCGGACTGGTCCTTCCTCCTGGAGTCCCTTTAGCCGCAGGAGAGAAGACAGGGTAGCTGGGCTCTGTCCGTCATGCTGTTGGGCATCTGAGCCTACTGCCCAGCATCCCTGGGGTATACAGGTGGAGACTGAAGTCCCATCCACCTTTACAGGAAATCTGTCCTCTGTTAGTTGTGGGCAGAGGCCAGCAGCGCTCTGTTCCATTGCCAGCAGTTCAGCTGGGCGTAGGAGCTTCCCTACATCATCTGCTCCGGCTAACTGTTGGGGAGAGAGGCCGACTGCTCCAGCTCCCTGGAACTCCGCAGCTGTTAACCGTGCTGGGCAGAGGTTGGTAGCACTCTGCCCGGTTACCAGCACTTCTGCTGGTTTTCTGTTAGTGGAGACCACAGGCCCATCCACCGACACCAGATCAAGCTGCAGTTGTGAGGTGGCGACTGCATTCTCTCCTTGGATCCTGATCTGCAACTCATGATAGACTGACACCTCCTCACCCTGGGCCTCCAGAATTGCTGTAGGTGTGGGGCAGAGGTCTTGCTGGGGGTTTGCTAGGTGGTTCCTCCTCTACAGAAACATCTATTAAATCCCCAGTCTCTGGAATTGCTAAGTGTGGGACAGAGGGCTTGGTCCCTCTGTTCAGTTACCAGATCTTCAGCTGGAGAAGTTTGTTGTAACTCCATAGAAGCTGCTGGCAAAAAAACACATGTCCCTGTCAGTGTTGTGGGAGAAAGGCTGACTACCTCTTCTCTCAAGAAGGCCAAAGCCACTGTTGGTGCTGGGCAGAAGTTAGCAGAGCTTTGCCCTATTGTCAGCACTTGCGCTTTGGGGACGTCAATCTCCGGAGTTTCCACTGCCGATTCTCTGGCATGCTGCTGATCGTGTTCTAGCAGTTTCCTGTATGCCCTTTCCAGATGCTGTTCCTTCCTTAAGATATAGTCCAGATCAGGTTTAAGCTCTGAGACCCCTGCAAGACCGAGCATGGCCTCTCTATATTCTCGCAGGTCCTCAAGGGTAGGTTCCCCTTCATCACCAAGCACAAAACGATCTGTAAGGCTCTACCACTGCAATCCAGGGCCTCCAAAGTCATATCCCTCTGGAGAGCATTCTGTTGTCTCCCCTAAATATCCCTGCTCTGCATGCCATTGCAGAGCCTGATAATGATTTTCCAGCTCTATCTCATGCTGGACCAGCCTGTCCAAATCAGTCACCCATTGCTCCTGGGGCCGCTCTCACAGGAATGCTATCTGCAATGCCCGTTGGTCACTGGCCTGTTGCTCTTGGGTTGGAAAGCACTTGTCCTGTTTTATACCAGCGAGCTGGAGGGCTCCAATCCAAAGCTCCACCTGAATCTGCTGCCTGAGCTCCAGGTATTCATCCTCAGACACAGTCCTGGTGTATGCTGAAAGGACGATCCGCAGCAGCCCTGGGAACTCTGATGCCAGGTCCATATCGCCGCTGGGGTGACCGAAGTCTGCTATCCTGATCTTGGATCCTGGTGGAGGTTTGGATGTCCCAGACTGCAGGAAGCACGATCCCACTGCTTGACACCAATGTGACGAAACGTCCCTACACTCGGCTTGGGTGCTTTCGTCATATTACACTTCCTCCCAGTCTGAATATAGATATCATATATTCCAACCGCTCCCAAGCATAAAAACAAGATGACACTTGTTTAGTGATAATGTGGACTCATTTATTAGAACCAAAATGACAAGTATTTATAATACAGTAGAAGGAGATCCCCACCCCCTCCTGCTCATATTATTTTTTTTTTTCTTTTTTTTTTATATTTAGCTCTAGCGGCTGGCGTTAGTGGACATGTGTCTGCTGACATTTGCTGCTCCATAGAGGAGACTGGTGGGTCCGATTAGGTCCACCTAAAAAACTGACTGACAGACCTGATTGGACAGCCCATGTGAAAGGGCCCTTAGGCGATCCCTGAAAACTCATCTCTTCAGGGAAGCCTATCCTGCCTATCCTGCCTTCAGCTAATAACTAAATCTTCTATTTCTCCCATCAGTTCATTCCTCGCAGTTGCTACCTTTTGTTCCACCAACCCCTCCCTAGTTGAATGTAAGCTCGCAGGAGCAGGGCCCTCCTAACCCTATTGTATTGAATTGTATTGTTGCTGTATTGTCTCCCTTTATATTGCAAAGTACTGTGCAAACTACTGGAGCTATATCAATTCTGTATAATAATAATAATAATGTGTATCCAAATATGTACCTTTATAATATTCTTATTTAAAATTTGTTGTGTTTTTTTTTTTTTTGTTATCCTTAGTATGCTCACGTTTTCCTGTGCTGTATACTCAACGGGTTGAATATAGGAAGACTCTGGCTGACAAGGAGTAGGTACGTGTGTAAATCTATACGTATAATCTATGTTGTAATCTTTATAAAGCAGAGTTTTTTTTTTTCCTGATATCAGAGGAATGTCTGTTGCTCAGAGCTTGAAAAGTGACAGTGCTTTGGGTTTATCCGTGAAGTTTGAATGTCTGGATTAGGTCACTTAACTCCTTTATACTTCTTTTTTTTTTTCTTTTTGCCACCTCAGAAGAACTGTTAGTATAGGACTTTATCAGCGAAGCCGTGGCCTCTGTCCCATCTTTGTCTTAACATCATAGTGGCCTGAGCATTTAAATTATTCACATAATCTATTGAATCCCACTTACTATTATTATTGTGGGACCTTATTGAGTTTACAAAAACCAATCCCCCTCAGTGTTGTGCTGGCTTAAGACGGTGGCCTCAAGGCATTTCCTTCCAGAGGAGGGGGAACCCCCCAGGTCTTCCTCTTTGTTCCTCACTTATTTTTCCCCCTTCTGAGCCCTTTCCCTTTTCCCTTTTTTTTCCTTTTTTTTTTTCTTTTTTTCCTTTTCCTTTTTTTTCTTTTTTTTTTTTTCTTCCTTTCCCCTCCCCCCCTTCCCCCCCCTTACTTCCTTCCCCCCACCTCCCCACCCTCCACCTAAAACCCCTCCTCCCATCGCTACTTTTTTTTTTTTTAAACAGATTAGATCATTTATGACTCCCTATGTTCTGAAGCACCTCCGCGTAACTCCATGTTCTTTTGAATTTTTCCCAACATTCCCATTTCCCCTTGGGATGCATATCTACATCATGATTGTCTTTCACACATTCCAGCTTAAAAGTCACTTCAACTTCATCAATCCATTCTCCAATGGTAGGGCATTCAGACTCTTGCCACCTCCTAGGGATTAATCTTTTTGCAGCATTAAGAAGGTGTGGGACCAGTGTGCCCCTGTACTGCCTGCATCCCATCTCTGTTGCATGTAAGAGGACTACCCACGGATCTTTCTTCACTTCTATTTGGGTTATTTCTTTGATGTATCTCAAAACTGTCTCCCAATATTTTTGAATTCTCTGACATTCCCACCATAAGTGGCCCATGGATCCTCTCTGATTGCATCCTCTCCAACAGTTTGGGGATCTCCCTTCCTGAAATTTGCTTGTTATATCGGGGGTAGCATACCACCTTATTAAACATTTGTAATTCATTTCCGCTGTTCGCATGTCTACTGATGAACTATGTGTAAGCTTCATTATTTTTTTTACCATCCCCGTGCTTATCTGTGACCCCAAATCCCTCTCCCATTTCCCGATGAATGGGGGGACCTCCAGCCTGTCCACTTCAGTCAACAGCCTATATATTTTAGAAATAGTATTTTTGGTGTTTACTGCTGTGCATATCTGCTCTAGCTTCGTCAGGTCTTCAATTGATCTGATCGGTTGTGGGAGCTTTTTAACGAAGTGGCATATCTGGAGGTACCGCCACTCATCCATTTTAAATAAATCTACTTTTTTTTTTAATTCTTTTAGTGCCAGTGGTTGTCCCAGAGATATCACTTCCCCTAGTTGTGTTTCCTCCTTAATTATCCAATCCCCTCCTATCTCTTTTTTCCCAGGTGGGAAAAAATCGTTCTCCTTAAGTGCTACTAAAGGTGAGTTGTAATTACCATTCAACTTCTTATATAATTTATCCCATATTTTAAACGAGTGCCGTGTAATAATGTGTGTGTGTTCCCCTAGTGCTCTGAACCCCGGGGGGTTCCAAATAATCTTTCCCAAGTGAACATTACTCAAAGCCATTTCCAAGTGAACCCATCTTTTATTTGTGTTTACTTTCCCCCATTCTGGTATTCTTATTAATGCAATTGCGTGATAATAGCTGATAATATCGGGGACTGCCAGTCCCCCCTGATTCTTACCCTGTTTTAAGATTTGTAAAGAGGTACGGTGTTTTTTATTTTTCCACACAAAGTTCATCATTATTGACTTAAGCTTCCTGAGATATTGATGGGGCAAGGGGAGAGGGAGCATTTGTAACTTATACGTTATTATTGGGAGTATCATCATTTTTACGGTGTTTACTTGCCCGATCCAAGATAGGGGCCTGTTAATATACTCATTGCACTTTTTTTTAACCTCATCCAACAAAGGGAGATAGTTTATTCTGTAGAGTTTTTGAGTTGAGTTGGCTAGGTCTATGCCCAAATATTTTATTCGCTTCTTCCATATAAATTTGTAATCTCTTTTTATAGCCTGCTGCTCCGTTTTATTTAAATTAATGTTAAGCATATGAGATTTTAATGAGTTGATCCGAAAATTTGAGAGGGCTCCATATGTTCTAAGGATCTCTAAGAGGGTGGGCATCGATCTTCGAGGCTGGCATACATAAAACAGGACATCATCGGCGAAAGCGGCCAACTTGTGTGACTCGCCTTCCACCCTGAGCCCCTCAATACCTGGGTTTCTTCTAATCGAGGACAATAGAGGCTCTAAGGCCAAAATAAATAGAAGGGGAGACAGGGGGCAGCCCTGCCTCGTTCCGTTCCTCATTTCAAAAGGTGCGGAAAGGACTCCATTAACCTTGACCTTTGCCTTCGGATGCCCGTATAGAGCTTTAATGTGGCGGATAAATATCGGGCCAAACCCCATATACTCCAATGTACTAAACATGAACCCCCAGTCTACTCTGTCAAACGCTTTCTCTGCGTCTATTGACAAGAGCAGACTGGGGGCCCCTAAATCCCTCATTTTTTGGAGGGCCAATAGAGTCCGCACTCCATTGTCCCTCCCTTCTCTCCCGGGAACGAAGCCCACTTGATCGGGATGGATCAGTGCCCCCAGATGCCCTTTCATTCTCTCTGCGAGAATTTTAGCGTACAACTTAGTGTCGGAGTTTAGCAGAGAGATGGGCCTATAGCTGGAACACACCGACCCATCCTTCCCATCTTTTGGAAGAACAGTTATGGTTGCTAGCAGGGAAGCCTCCCCCATAGCATATTCCAAACCCAGGCCGTTCATATATTGTTGAAGTCTAGGGATCAGGATCTCCTTAAAAGTTTTATAGTATAAAATAGAGAAGCCGTCAGGGCCTGGACTTTTCCCTGCCGAAGAGTTCAGCAGAGCCCTCGTTATTTCAGTTTCAGATATTGGCTGTTCCAACGCCTCTCTATCCTCCTGACCCAGGGTCTCCAGCCCTGCTCTACTCAGAAAGTCGAATATTTTTTTTTTGTGATTCCCTTTTTTACCCACTTTAGAGTCTACTGAATAAAGCTCTTCATAGTACTCCTTAAAAGACGTATCAATGTCATGCGATGCATATTTAAACTCTCCATTTTTGCCTTGAATTTTTTCTATGAAGTTTTTTGTTTTTTGTTTTCGTACAATTCTCGCTAAGTGCTTACTGGATTTATTCCCCCAAATGTATCGTTCTTTTGCTGTCCTATTGAGTATCTGTTTCGCTTCGTAATCGACGCAGTCTTTTAGTTCGTCTCTCTTTGCTAACAATTCTTGATAGATTTCCCTATTTTGAGCCGAAGCTGACTTGTGTTTTTGTTCCAGGCTATTTAGTTCATTCGTCAATTCCTGCACTTTCCTCATCCTCTCTTTTTTTTTCCATGAGGCTTTCCCTATCAGAATCCCTCGAATAAATGCTTTGTGTGCCTCCCAAAGATTAGCTCCATTGACTTCCCCATTATCGTTGTTAGAAAAAAATCCTGTCAATTCCCTTTTCACATACTCCACCACTTCCCCGTCTCGTAATAAATCCTCGTTCAATTTCCAACCGCATGATGGTTTTTTATGTTCCGGGAACGCAAGAGTCAGTGAAACTGGGGCGTGGTCGGACAGTGTGATTGTCTCAATTTTTGTTTGTATTACCCTGTCTAAAATTCCATGCTCTAGAAATATGTAATCCAATCTCGTGTACGTCCCGTGGACAGGGGAGAAAAACGTGTAATCCCTCTTCTGCGGGTGTTGGATCCTCCAAACATCCATCAATTGCTTATTCCTCAGTTTATTTTTTATCGAGGTTAGTTGAACGTTCCTTGTCCCCTGTCCACCGGACGAACTGTCTACACACGGGTCCATGGTAAAGTTGAGGTCTCCCATGAGGATTACATAGCCCCCCCTGAAGGCCCCCAACTTACGTAATATCTCCCCCAGGAATTTGATTGGATTTATATTTGGAGCATATACATTTGCCAACGTATAAGTTGTTCCATACATAGTTCCCTTCAGGAACAAGTACCTTCCCTCCGGGTCTACTATTCTGTCTTCCAACTTAAATTGAGTATCCCCCGCAAAGCCTATAGCAACCCCTTTCGATCTACTGGAGGGGGTATCGGCATAGTACCAGATAGGGTATGTTTTTGAGAACAGTTTTGTATTTGTGTTGTGAGAAAGATGTGTTTCTTGGAGGAAAACCACACTGGCCCCGTACCTCCTCATCTCGTCGAGAATTATGTGCCGTTTACATGGGGTATTCAGACCTTTGACATTATATGTTAAAAATTTTAGTGCCGGAGTCATTATATCTTTATGGCTTTAGATTCCTATTTAAAAGGTAACGATGGGAGTCTCCCCCCTAACCCCCCCCTCTCCTCCCCCCCCCACCCCCCCCTTTTCCCTCCCCCCCTCCATCCCCCACCCTCTCCCTCCCTCCCTCCCCCCCCCGACCCCTTTCCGGGTCTCTATTCCAAAGTGGACCCTTTTCATGGGGCCCACTTGAAACAACTAGATCTAAGGTGAGGTGGGGTTCTTTTTCCGTCCCCTCCCACCCTCGATTTCCCAGTTGGCATTGGGATATGGTGGGCTAGGTGGATGCCAATATATATGATCCCGTCTTGACTATTTTCTGTGGTTAATTCCCCCCAGACCCCCCCCCCTCATCCCCCCCCCCCACACCGCAGATTCCCCCTCCCAGTTTTCAGTCCATCCCGGTAGAGCGGGAATAGGGATGTCTAGGCATTTGCAAAACTCCTGTAACTCCTCTGGGAACCTGAGTCGAACTGATCTTCCTTCTTTTATGCCAATGAGGCACGCTGGGAACCCCCATTTATATTTAATGTTTTCTTCTTTACGCAGAGATTCCAACAGGGGTCTTTGAAACCGTCTTCTTTCCAGTGTTCGTGCCGAAATATCGGCGTAAAGCTGGATTTCGAAGCCTTGGTACCTAAGTGGGGTGTTACCCCGAGATTTCTGCCAGATGTTCTCTTCGGGAACTGCCCCTCATCCAGCCCCAGGATAGGGCAAAAAATGTTTCTAACTATTTCTTCCAAGTCCTCCCCCTTTAGTTCTGGAATCGCACGTAATCGGATATTTTGTCTTCTATCTCTGTTCTCGTGGTCTTCTAATTTATAAGACATTTCTCTCTGGTTCAGTTGACACCTTTTAAGTTGAGTCTTTAAATTATTGATTTCATAGTCCATTTTGTCTACTTTCTCCTCCACCCCCTCCACTCTAGTCAGCAAATGGCCCAAATCCTCTCTTAGGGTATTCATTTCCATTTTAATAACATTTTCCACCTTTAGTAACATTTCCTCCATTTCCCTTTTTGTTGGTAATTGATCTCCGCGATACTGATCTTCCACCCCACTCGTCTCTACCTCATTTTCTGTTATAGAATCATCTCTGGTTTGCTCAGTTGACCCTTCCACTTTCTTGGTGGCACCTTTGTTTTTCTCCATTGTGGTTTTTAATTGGGGGCTGCTCACCGGGGTTTTTGGGGATGCTCCTTGTTTTAAGTATTGTTGAATAGTACTCGTGTCCCCTTTCGGGGTTTTTGAGACCCCTTTTTTGGACGTTTTGCTTGTAGTTTTACTCATGTTTTCCCTCTTCACCCCTCTTATTCTCCTCCCCAGCTTGGACTCGCCTCCCCCACCTCTGCCGCTGTATGCCACAAGGGTATGTTTGGTTCCGTCCTATCCTTTTCTTCTCCCCCTCACCTCAGTTTTGCCCCAATATTCTATTGAGCTGAGTGCCCTATGAGCCCTTATAGAGGATTCCGGGGGGAGGCCTTCACAAGAAGAGTAGGGCAACGGGGATAAAAAGCCTGGCAATGTAATATATCTGTGGATATGTCTCTAGGGGTATCCAACTGTTTAACCTCCTAGTGGTGGAGAGATAGAGGTAAGGGGGACTGAGGGAGGCCGAGCGCGGAGGAAAAAAATAGCGTGAGCACCTCTGCTCCTCGTAACGCTTTAACCTGCGTGCATTGGGTTTGGGCTGCACATACACATTTAAAGTTGGATCGAACGATCTTGCTGCTCCCCCTCAAACTAAGGTTTATACCACCTGAGGGGGTCCTCCTGGACCAAGGTGTATGCACCACTTTTGGGGAAAAAGAGGATAGGAGATAGGGCAGAGAAAAAAAAAAAAAAGAAAGTCGGAAGGGAGTCCCCCCTTCCCTTTTTCTTTTCTTTTGCGTGAGTTATGGGCGGCAGGTGCCGCTATCAGTTGCAAGTATATCGGAGAGTTTTTGCCCTATCCCGCCGGCCCTTCATCCCTTATGTGCCTTTTATGTTGTTAGCAGGGAGGGAAAAAGAAACACAAAGAGACAACCAACACAAAACAACAGAACAAAAAAAAAAAAATGGAACAAATAAGCACAACAGTCCAGCTCGATGCCGCTGAATGGGGTCTTCTTCTGATATGCCCTATTCTCTCAAGTCTTAGATCAGAGACAAATGGTGAACACCAAAGTTACCAACATGCGAAACAGTGAGAAGTGAAAGTTATTCCCCCCTTTTTTTTTCCTTCCCCCTCTGCTTAGCATCTGTCGTAGCACATTTTGATAGACTTTTTACTTTTTACTTGTCTTCAGGGCCCAGTGTCATCCTCCCATTGGCATATGATAATCAGTATTTCTGGCTTACCTCCAGGTATCATTGCTTTCTTCCACGCTGTTTGCTGGGTGTATACTCACGGTTTAAGGCGGCTTTACCTCTGCTAGATCTCTACGTTCTGTGCTAGATTCTCCCTAGCCAGCGATACACGGCATGGGAAGGAGAGGAGAGAGCTACGGCTGGCGGGGGGGGGAGGGGAAGGGCCCGAGGAGACAAGGATGGCCGCATAGGAGACCGCCCCAGCCCGGCCAGCACGGGCCGGTTCCCGGGGTAATCCGTTCAGCAGCATCCCCCTCAGATGTTGTCCCTTTGGCTGGTCATTAGCGCCAAGGCGGTCCCGGCTATTTCTGCTTCGGAGTGCGCCTGCTTCTCCCGGAGCCTCTCACGCTCCGTGGTGATCCAGCGTCCTCCTCGCCTCGCATCAGCTGACATCCACCCGCGGGCAGACCCCTCCCTCCGTGCCTGCGTCCTACGTCAGCACGTTCATAGCCCTTGCAGGGCCGTGTCAGGCACCCAGTTGCTCATATTATTTTAACAATACACCTGTAACAAATTAACATGAGCTAATTAACTAATCCCTTTAAGCAGCCGCTGTGACTCTGTGCCCATCAGGATTTCACTACAGGTCAGACTTGTTGTCACCGAGCTTCACACAGTAGATTATACATTATCAACCACAAGACATTTTGTCCTAATAGCAGGAGCTCCACTAGGAGTCGGGCCCGTCTCCTACATTGTACAGAGGACAATGTGATCAGCTCTCTCAATTATCATCTTGAGCTCATCAAACTAAGAATAGTCTTTAATATTTATCCACAATATCTCCCAGGATATATGTACTTACTTACATTTTAAGTAATCCAAGATATATTTTCTCACTCACCCTGTGCCAGGATGGCTGACTTGGACATAAGAGGTGCATGGGGAGTTGAAACATGGTTTTTCCAACCTTTCCAAGGGATTCTGGGTTCCGCGTGCCCTCCCGTCAGAGGGGTTGGCAAACGCATAGTCAATTCTGGAGGCGGTTTTGTAGGAAGTAGAAAAAACACGAAAAGCTCTTGGTGGATGTGAATTTCCACCTCCAGACTTGACCCCTGCCAATAACACCCAGTTTGACAACTCCCCGGTGAAAGACTTAGGTGGTGAGGGTCTGTCTAGGTCTGGGGAGAGGATGGCATTAAAATCGCCCAGTAGTAACATTTTTGCAGGACAATAAAAGGCGATTCTCTCCAGTATAGTATATAGAATTTCAGCTTTAAAGGGCGGCGGCACATATATGCCAGCAAAGACATACCTGTGCTGCCATAGCATGAGTACCAGTATCACATACCTACCCAGCGGATCTGTGTGAACCACTTCTATGACACACGGTAGAGATCTATGCACTAATATGGAAACCCCCCCTTGCGTATGTCGAGTAAGAGGCATGAAAAGCCTTTTGTACCCAAGGCCTGTTCAGAGCCCTTAGCTTACTGCCCACCAGGTGTGTCTCCTGCAGAACCAGAACAGCTGGATTATATTGTTTGAGATATTGAAAAAGAAGCGCCCTCTTAAACTTAGAGTTGAGGCCACGCACGTTCCAGGACACCACAGAAAAGGTGTCCTGATCACGTGATGCCATATTCACATCGGCCATGATAATTAAAGGAGATTGATAGTAGTCGAGCAGGTGAAACCCGGTGAACAGCAGTGGAGCAAGAGCCATTGTACGTGAGACACAAAATACACATATATAAATACAATTCAACCAAACTTCTGGTGCCTATGGAAACCAGTTCCCAACACCCCCAGAACATCATGGGGAAGGCCGGGAAGTTGGTTATGCCCAAAAACAAAAAAACAATGCCTGTAATAGCAGTTTCAACCTTTGTAAATAACACCCTACTACTTCGCCAATACCCCAACATAACCGGGCTTGTAGTTTAATCCATACATTTTTATAGCAACAAAAATCGCCTATGTGAGGTCCAAAGTTCCAGGGAGGGTCCGTCAGTGTCTGGCCTTTACAGCAGGCGAGTGCGGGGGGACATGGATCCCATCACAACCAGTGGGGAACCGGATAATCCACGATACCCTACTGGGGCATCGTGTCTTCGAGAAGGTGTGTTGAATTGTCTTGCTATAGCTTCGATTGATAAGGATCAAATAAGATCAGGGGAGAGTATTGCCCCAAGTGGGGGGGGGGGGGGGGGGGGGTCGCCTGTCATGGAAGGTGCCCACAGTGAGATTCTGGGCATTGCTTCACACAATTGAGATATACAAAATTGGGCAGACCGCTATGAAACAAGAACAAACGATCCCTGGAACAAAAAAACAACAGACAGGATTGTAGGTTGGAGAGAAAGCATAGAAATCAGGGTAGAGATGCACCGCTGTATTCGCAAAGTGGAGGGTGGGATGTTTGCGGGCCCCGATGAGGATGTGATCACGGTCTCCAATTAAGAAACCTCACCAGGAAGGGTCTTGGCGGGGACCCTGGGGTTGCTCTGGCCAGTTGGGACCCTGTGGGCCCTTTCCACCACATAGGTCGGTGGGACCTCGGTCAGGTTCAGGAGTGACTTAAAGAAGGCCTCCGCAAACTCGGCTGGGCGATCCCCCTCTGTCCCCTCTGGGAGTCCCAAGACCCTGACATTATTCCTCCGAAGGCGGCTTTCGGCGTCATTAGATTTGGCCACCAAGGATTAGATGGTGCGCTGCAGTGTATGGAGGGCATCATCATGTCGGGCAGTAAGATCTTGTGTGGTAGAGATCCGCGACTCAGTCTCAGAAAGTCTGCTCTGGAAATTTATCCAAGTCTGCCCTGATGAGGTTACATTCCTCAGCCAGATGGTCGATGCGGACCAGTAAGGCGGTTCTACTTAGTTCTATAGCTGCGAGGACGACATTGGTATCATTTGCTTGCTGTGACACCTGAGGGGGTGGAGAGGATGCCGGGTTTGTTGCCTGTTCCATGTCTGCAAGTAACACCCTAAGCTTGTCCAAAATAGTGCTGGGACACTGGGCAGGTTGTGCTGGCGCCTTCTTGGTCGCAGTTTTGCTCTTTGAGGGCATGAGTAAGTGCTGTGGGGAATTGTTTGGATAAAATTACAAGGAGGCGTGTATGCCCCTTTAGGAAATTGTGGTGTGCAGTGTGGGAGACTTCTAAGTGGTGATGGCAGGCACCTGAGGCTGTTGTAATGTTGATTATCCACACTGAGGCCCTGTGGGACCAGCTGAATGTTTCTGGCTATTGTGAGGCCTGTCTGCCCTCTCCAGATATGATGACCCAGGGCTAGGGGTGTGGGGGGGCTTCTGTCCCCACAGTGCAAGGCACTTGAGCAGGGAGGATGCTGCAGGCTTCACAAGCCTCAAAATGGAAGCAGGCCGTGGGAGTGTGGAGCAGGTGTTTGGGACCCTCTGGCAGCCCCCCAGATCTGTGCTCTTAAACAGTCCCCTCAGGAGAAGATGCCCCTTGCTGGATGAGGAAGGGGATGACCACTCGTTCCACGGATTGCGGGAACCGAGCTCGGAGGCTCTGCAGGCCTCAAAATGGCAGGGGGCCGTGGGAGTGTGGAGCCGCGTCTGAGACCCTCTGGCAGCCCCCTAGATCTGTGCTCCCAACCAGTCTCTTCTGGAGGTGATGCCACGAATGGATGAGGATGGGGGTGACCGCTTGTTCCGCGAATCGCGGGACCCGAGCACGGAGGATGTCGGAGGCTCCGTAGGTCTCAAAATGGAATCGAGCCTCGGGTGAGTGGAGCACAGTCGGCCAGCCGAGCGCCACAATACTTGCTGGGATGGAGGCAGGGGATGTCCAGGGACAGGTAGGGCTGTTTTGGAGGCTCACCAGTGTGTCTAGTGTGCAGGATGGCAGTGGATTCTTTCAGGATCAGCAGAGCTCTTAGTCAGCGCGTCCTCCTTGGTCTACATCCGGACACAACCCCCAAAAATACACTTTTCAGAATTAAAAAAGAAAAAAAGAGTAAAGTTAGCCCAAATTTTTTTTTTATTGTGAAAGATAATGTTACGCCGAGTAAATTGATACAACATGTCACGCTTCAAAAATGTGCCCGCTCGTGGAATGGCGACAAACTTTTACCCTTAAAAATCTCCATAGGCGACACTTTAAAAATTCTACAATTGCAAATACTGCAATTTTTTGCGTTACAGAGGAGGTCTAGGGCTAGAATTATTCCTCTCGCTCTAGCAATCCCGGCGATACCTCACATGTGTGGTTTGAACACTGTTTTCATATGCGGGCGCTACTCACGTATGCATTCGCTTCTGCACGCGAGCGCGGCGGGACAGGCACGTTTAAGAAAAAAAATTCTTATTTATTTTACCTTTTTATTTTTACACTGTTTAAAAAAAAATAAAAAATTGTGTCACTTTTATTCCTATTACAATGAATGTAAATATCCCCTGTAATAGAAAAAAGCATGACAGGACCTCTTAAATATGAGATCTGAGGTCAAAAAGACCTCAGATCTCATATTTACACTAAAATGCAATAAAAAAAAGTTGTAATTTAAAAAAATTTAAATAAATAAAATGGCTCTTTAAGAGCTATGGGCGGAAGTGACATTTTGAAGTCACTTCCGCCCTGCAGTGTCATGGAGACGGGTGGGGGCAGACCCGATCGCCTCCGCCGCTGCTTACCGGAGCCATCGGCAGCGGCGGAGGCAATCGGGTCCCCTCTCCCGCCGCAGATAAAAGTGATCTTGCGGTGGGAGACCACTTATCTTGTAGCGGACCGCTGGCCAAACACGGGGATACCGGGGTTATGGCAGCTAGCTGCTGCCATAACAACGATTTCCTCCTTCAAAATAGGGACGTACGGTGGTCCGGAAGTGGTTAAGTATGTAAACAGTAAAAAAAAGGGAGGACAGACCATATTGGCCCCATAAAGAATGAAATCTGGTTACAAAGGATGGGATTTATTATTCTCCTCAGTCTTAACGAGGGAATCGGGGGACTTCAATAACCAAAACTGCAGTGTTTATCCTCATGACACATCACATGAGAAACCTAACATTAATAAATCACCGGGACCGGATGGCTTGCACCCGAGGGTACTTAGGGAACTCATTCAAGTAATTGCCAGAATTCCTAATTTTTACGGACAGTCTACTGACTGGAATGAAACCAGCGGATTGGAGAAAAGCCAATGTAGCACCAATATTTTAAAAAGGCCCAAAATAAATCCCTGGGAATTACAGATAAATTAGCCTAACAATAGTATGCAAGCTCTTGGAGGGGATAAGGGACTATTTACAAGATTTGAGTAATGAAAACTGTATCAGCAGTAATCGGCATGGATTCATGAAGAATCGTTCTTGCCAAACCAATCTATTAACCTTCTATGAGGTGGTGAGTTGCCATCTAGATAAAGGAAGGCCCGTAGACGTGGTGTATCTTGATTTTGCAAAAGCATTTGACACAGTTTCCCATAAACATTTACTGTACAAAATAAGGTCTGTTGGCATAGACCATAGGGTGAGTACATGGATTGAAAACTGGCTACAAGGGCGAGTTCAGAGGGTGGTGATAAATGGGGAGTAGTCGGAATTGTCAGGGGTGGGAAGTGGGGTCCCACAGGGTTCTGTGCTGGGACCAATCCCATTTAATTTGTTCATAAACGACCTGGAGGATGGGGTACAAGTGCAATCTCTATTTGTGGATGGTACTAAGCTAAGCAGGGCAATAATGGCAGGATGTGGAAACCTTGCAAAAAGATCTGAACAAATTAACGGGGTGGGCAACTACATGGCAAATGAGGTTTAATGTAGAAAAATTTAAAATAATGCATTTGATTTTGGCAAAAATTTGAATGCAATCTATACACTAGGGGGGAGAACCTCTGGGGGAATCTAGGATGGAAAAGTACCTGGGGATCCTAGTAGATGATAGACTCAACAATGGCATACAATGCCAAGCTGCTGCTAGCAAAGCAAACAGAATATTGGCATGCATTAAAAAAGGGATGAACTCCAGGGATAAAGCGATAATTCTCTCTCTAAGACTATGGTCCGGCCACACCTGGAGTATACTGTCCTGTTCTGGGCACCAGTCCTCAGTAAGGATGTAATGGAAATGGATATTAGTTATGAAGAAAAGTTGCGAACATTGAACTTATTCTTTCTGGAGAAGAGACGCTTGAGAGGGGATACGATTTCAATTTACAAATACTGTACTGGTGACACCACAATAGGGATAAAACTTTTTTGCAGAAGGGAGTTTAACAAGACACGTGGCCACTCATTAAAATTAGAAGAACAGAGGTTTAACCTTAAACTACGTAGAATGTTCTTTACTGCAAGACCGGCAAGGATGTGGAAATCCCTTCCACAGGTGGTGTTCTCAGCGGGGAGCATCGATAGTTTAAAACAACTATTAGATAAGCACCTGAATGACAACAACATACAGGGATTTACAAGGTAATACTGACATAATCACACACATAAGTTGGACTTGTGTCTTTTTTCAACCTCACCTACTACGCAACTATGATTACAAACCTCTTATAGCTATATTCAAGAAGCCCCTTTGGTGTGCTCCCAAGCGTTTGCAGAGCATGATGTATACATTGCAGCATTACAACCTCAATGTTGTCTACTAGCCCGGATGTGCAATGTACAGTATATCAGTGATACCTTGAGGAGAGCTACGTCAGCTAATGTGGCACCTGGAGGTGAGCATGAGGATCACACAATTTGTCTGCTGCAACAGGAACAAAATGTATTTGCCGACATCAAGCAGACCATCTTAATGCAACTCAACTCATACAGCACACTGATAGTGATGCAACTTTACAAGTTTTGAAGTCTATTGTTTTGAGTGGATGGCCATATGAAAGAGGTTGTTCCTGCAATTGTAAGGGAATATTGGTCCTTTAGAGATGAGATCAGCATACAAAACAGTATCTTGTACAAAGGTCCAAGGTTCATAGTGCCAAAGTCACTGAGAGCAGAGATGTTATTACGTATACACTCCAGCCATATCGGAGGTGAAGCATGCTACAGACAACCTTGCGATACTCTTTACTGGCCCAACATGCATGGTGAAAGCAAAGTCTTTGTCAGTAATTGTCTCACCTGCAATGAATATGCCCAGTTAAAACAAAGAAGCCATGATGTCACATGGTACCTACACGTCCATGGCAGATTATCAGTATGGACTTATTCAACTACGCAGACAAATGCCGCGTACACACGTGCGGACTTTTGCCGGCGGACCTAGTCCAGCGGACAATCCCGCGGGACTTTCCAGCTAGGTCCGCTGGACTTTCCGAGCGTGTGGACGTGCCCACACACGCACGGACTTCTCCAGCGGATAATCCGCCGGCCAAAAGTCCGCGGGACTTTTGAAAATGAACGGACTTGCCCACACACGGAGCAGTCCGTTCATTTCGAACGTAACTTCAGGTTACGTAGCTAGCGTAGGCAGTAAATGCCGCCGCGCTAGCTCCGCAAGCTGGCATGGATTTAAAGGGAATCCCCACGCCGAAAAAACGGCGTGGGGGTTCCCCCCAAATCCAAGTCAGACCCTCATCCGAGCACGCAGCCTGGCAGGCCAGGAAAGGGGTGGGGACGAACGAGCGCCCCCCCCTCCTGAGCCGTACCAGGCCGCGTGCCCTCAACATGGGGGGTGCCCTGGGGAAAGGGGGGCGTGTGGCCCCCCCCACCCCAAAGCACCTTGTCCCATGTTGATGAGGACAAGGGCCTCTTCCCGACAACCCTGGCCGTTGGTTGTCGGGGTCTGCGGGCGGGGGCTTATCGGAATCTGGGAGCCCCCTTTAATAAGGGGGCCCCCAGATACCGGCCCCCCACCCTATGTGAATGAGTATGGGGTACGATGTACCCCTACCCATTCACCTAAGGTGTAAAATGTAAAGTACAAAAACACACACACACTTTTGAAAAAATATTTTATTGCACTGCTCCGGGGGTCTTCTTCCGTCTTGGGGGTCTTCTCGCCGGACTCCTCCGCTCTCTTCTGCTCTTTTACCTAGCTCTTTCACGAACGGAGGAGTCCGGCTACCTTCTTCGTCGTCGCCGCCGTCGTCTGGGGGTCTCGATCCGCCTTCGGGGGTCTTCCGGGGGTCTCTTCTGTTCTTGCGGCGGTCGTCGTCTTCCGCGCCGCCGGCGCCGCCTTCTTCTTGTCCTTCTTGTTCTTCTTCCGATGTTGACCCGTCGCTGTCTCTGCCCGGAATGCCTGTGCCGCTCTGCGCTCGGACTTATATAGGGACATGGGGGACAGGGTCACATGTTCATGTCACATGGTGACCCCGCCCCCTTGCGATGTCACAGTCCCAGCATCCTCCGGGACTGTGACAACACAAGGGGGCGGGGTCACCATGTGACATGTGCATGTGACCCTGTCCCCATGCCCCTATATAAGTCCAAGCGCAGCGCGGCACAAGCATTCCGGGCAGAGAGAGCGTCGGGTCAACATCGGAAGAAGAAGAACAAGAAGAAGGACAAGAAGAAGAAGAAGGCGCCGGCGGCGCGGAAGACGACGACCGCCGCAAGAACAGAAGAGACCCCCTAAAGACCCCCGAAGGCGGATCGAGACCCCCAGACGACGGCGGCGACGACGAAGAAGGTAGCCGGACTCCCCCGCTCGTGAAAGAGCTAGGTAAAAGAGCAGAAGAGAGCGGAGGAGTCCGGCGAGAAGACCCCCAAGACGGAAGAAGACCCCCGGAGCAGTGCAATAAAATATTTTTTCAAAAGTGTGTGTGTTTTTGTACTTTACATTTTACACCTTAGGTGAATGGGTAGGGGTACATCGTACCCCATACTCATTCACATAGGGTGGGGGGCCGGTATCTGGGGGCCCCCTTATTAAAGGGGGCTCCCAGATTCCGATAAGCCCCCGCCCGCAGACCCCGACAACCAATGGCCAGGGTTGTCGGGAAGAGGCCCTTGTCCTCATCAACATGGGGACAAGGTGCTTTGTGGTGGGGGGGGGCGCACGGCCCCCCTTTCCCCAGGGCACCCCCCATGTTGAGGGCACGCGGCCTGGTACGGCTCAGGAGGGGGGGGCGCTCGTTCGTCCCCACCCCTTTCCTGGCCTGCCAGGCTGCGTGCTCGGATGAGGGTCTGACATGGATTTGGGGGGAACCCAGTAACTGCCTACGCTAGCTACGTAACCTGAAGTCACGTGCTAAATGAACGGACTTGCCGATGTGCGGATAATTTTAAAACAAAACTTAAAACTTTGGTCCGCCGGACTTTGGCGCCAAAAAGTCCGCCGGCGCCCACACACGAGGGGATTATCCGCTGGACTTCAGTCCAGAGGATAATCCCGCGGGATTGTCCCTTCGTGTGTACGCGGCAAAAGAATACCTGCTATTAGTCGATCATTATTCAGACTTCTGGAAAAAAAGACCTTCTTCCTGACTTATCCACTGAAGTTACAATAAAGAGGTTCAAGGCTCAGTTTGCATGTCATGGCCAACCAGATACAGTGATCTCTGATAATGGCCCTCAGTTTGCAAGCCTACAATTCAGAAAATGTACCACTGAATGGGAGTTTGAGCATGCTACTTCCTCGCAACATCATCCACAGGCTAATGTCACAGCTGAATCATCTGTAAAGATTGTTAAAAATGTATATAAGAAAGCACAAAGTGATGGTAAAGACTAAGGTTGCCCCGATACCAGTATCGGACCCGATACTGAGTATTTGCAGGAGTACTTATAACTCGTGCAAATGCTCCCAATGCCTAGTCTGATACCTGGACACTCAGGTACAATTGGTGCGGTGGAAGTTATAATCACGATCTCCCTCTGGCTTTCAATAAAGCAGCTGAAAGCCACGGAGGGGAGAAGAGAAGCACACAGGGAGATCAGCGATTATAACTTCCCCCGCAACGATAGTTCCCGAGTGTCCCCTATATCCTCCTCCAGGCTCCCCTCTGTGTTCTCCCTAGGTCCCCCCCTGTCTTCCTCCGCCCCCCCTCCCAGATCTTCTAGGATGGAGTGCGGAGGAAGGAGCCAGTAAATCTGTCATTTACAGGCTCCTTCCCTTTTACGAATGAACAGAGTCAGTGATCACTAACTGTCCATTCATAACTGAGCATTGTAAACGGTATTTACAATGCTTCAGTTTATGAATGGAGAGGAGCCGCTGTCTCCTCTCCATTCATTTTCAGTGCAGGGAATGGGGAATCTCTAGTCCCTTTCCATGTCTCAAAGGGGAGATGTCAGGGGTCTGATTAGACCCCTGATATCTCACCAAAGAGCCCCCCCAACAGGGTTAATTATAAGAAATATGCAATTACCCATGATACACTGTTTTTCATCAAACTAATTTGCCTTAATTTTCTGGCAGGCTTTCATCTATGAATAAGGCCCCTCAGTAGGCTGTTTTACGTCCTTTTGGGAACCGGTCCTCTGCTTCCTTTCCTCTCTTCCCCTTTTCTTCCCTCTTCTCCCCCTTCTTTTTTACTTTCTCATGGTGCACTGTTCCATGGACTGGATGCCTTGTGTTCCCTGGAAGTCCTTTTAGCCATGGTATGTATATTAGCAATTTGCAATGTATTTAAACAATATCACATATGTAGGTTCTTTCGTTTTCAAAGTAAAATGCGTTTTTTAAAATGAAGTGATAATATTGTTTAGATAATGATTTCTGACAGTATGTACCAATTATCTGTATTTAGAGAAAGTACATGGACATAATATTCATTATAATGTACTCCCTAGTACCAATAGGATTCCCTGAAGAAGCTATTGGCAAAACGCGTAGCAACCCATTGGCGCTGATACTGTGATTCCGGTAGTTTGGCCTCCAGTCAGAAGGGATTTGCTTGGACTACAGTGACACCATTTTATGGGCCATCTATGCGGTTTTCTATGTTCAGCCTCCCTCTATACCAGTGATAGCGAACCTTGGCACCCCAGATGTTTTGGAACTACATTTTCCATGATGCTCATGCACTCTGCAGTGTAGTTGAGCATCATGGGAAATGTAGTTCCAAAACATCTGGGGTGCCAAGGTTCGCCATTACTGCTCTATACACAGTGTACTAACCAGACATATCTATGTACTCTTTTTTATCATATGTTTTAATGCAAGTCAATAAATTCTGTTATTTTTATCATAATATGAGACAATCTTCTTTCCTATTGGGATTATATTGGCAACCTTTAAAGTTAATTTTCCCTATTTTTTGTGCTTACATAATAATGGATGTGGTGCCAATCTCTGCATAGTTACATAGTTACATAGTTACATAGTTAGTTAGGTTGAAAAAAGACACAAGTCCATCCAGTTCAACCACAAATTAAACAAAAAAAAAATATATATATATATATATATATATATATATATATATATATATATATATATATATATATATATCATACAATCCCATATACCCCATTCTATACCCACAGTTGATCCAGAGGAAGGCAAAAAAAACCCCAGCAGAGCATTCTCCAATTTGCTAAAGCAGGGGAAAAAAATTCCTTCCTGATCCCCCGAGAGGCAATCGGATTTTCCCTGGATCAACTTTACCTATAAATGTCAGTACCCAGTTATATTATGTACATTTAGGAAGGTATCCAGGCCTTTCTTAAAGCAATCTACTGAGCTGGCTAGAACCACATCTGCAGGGAGTCTATTCCACATTTTCACAGCTCTTACTGTGAAGAAACCTTTCCTTATTTGGAGATGAAATCTCTTCTCCTCTAGACGTAAAGAGTGCCCCCTTGTCCTCTTTGTTGACCGTAAAGTGAATAACTCAACACCAAGTTCACTATATGGACCCCTTATATATTTATACATGTTGATCATATCCCCCCTTAATCTCCTCTTATCAAGGGTGAATAAATTCAGTTCCTCTAATCTTTCCTCATAGCTGAGCTCCTCCATGCCTCTTATCAGTTTGGTTGCCCTTCTCTGCACTTTCTCCAGTTCCCCAATATCCTTTTTGAGAACTGGTGCCCAAAACTGAACTGCATATTCCAGATGAGGTCTTACTAATGATTTGAACAGGGGCAAAATGATATCTCTCTCTCTGGAGTCCATACCTCTCTTAATACAAGAAAGGACTTTGCTCGCTTTGGAAACCGCAGCTTGGCATTGCATGCTATTATTGAGTTTATGATCTACCAAAACCCCCAGATCCTTCTCCACTACGGATTCCCCCAGTTGTACTCCCCCTAGCATGTATGATGCATGCATATTCTTAGCCCCCAAGTGCATAACTTTACATTTATCAACATTAAACCTCATCTGCCACATAGTCGCCCAATTTGACAGAGCATTGAGGTCAGCTTGTAAATTGGAGACCTCCTGTAAGGACGTTATTCCACTGCATAGCTTGGTGTCATCTGCAAAGACAGAAATGTTACTTTTGATCCCAGACCCAATATCATTTATAAAGATATTAAAAAGTAAGGGTCCCAGCACTGAACCTTGGGGTACACCACTGATAACCTTAGCCCATTCAGAGTAAGAATCATTAACCACGACTCTCTGAATTCTGTCTTTTAGCCAGTTTTCTATCCATTTACAAACCGATATTTCCAAACCTGTAGACCTTACCTTACACATGAGCCTTGTGTGGGGAACTGTATCGAACGCTTTTGCAAAATCCAAGTATACCACGTCCACAGCCACGCCTCTGTCCAAGGTTTTACTTACCACCTCATAAAAAGAAATGAGGTTTGTCTGACAACTTCTGTCTTTCATGAACCCATGCTGTCTGTTGCTTAAAATATTTTTTTCCTGCAAGAACTCGTCTATGTGGTCTTTTAATAATCTCTCCAGTATCTTCCCAACTATAGAAGTTAAACTAACAGGTCTATAGTTACTTGGTAAAGACTTTGTTCCCTTTTTAAATATAGGCACCACGTTCGCCCTGCGCCAATCCAGTGGTACTATTCCTGTCATTAATGATTCCCTAAAAATTAGATACAATGGCTTTGAAATTACAGAGCTCAATTCTTTTAGGATCCGTGGGTGGATGCCATCAGGTCCAGGTGCTTTATCCACCTTTATTCTGTCTAAATATTTCTGGACCATATCACTTTTGAGCCATTGTGGATTTAGGGCTGTGTCACTACCACCCCCATTGTGGACATGAGCTCCCCCATGCTCCTTTGTATACACAGAGCTGAAGAAAGTATTTAATAAATTAGCCTTCTCTTTGTCCCCAGTCACCCACTCTAGATTATTTTGTAAAGGGCCTACATGCTCAGACTTGACCTTTTTACTATTAATATATTTGAAGAATTTTTTGGGGTTTGTCCTACTATCTTTTGCAAACTGTCTTTCGTTTTGAATTTTTGCATCCTTGATTTCCTTTTTACATATTCTGTTATGTTCTTTGAAACATTTTAAATGACACTAGTGATCCTTCATTTTTATATTTTTTAAAAGCTCTTTTCTTATAGTTTATAGCTTTTTTTTAACTTTGGCCGTGAGCCACATAGGTTTTATTTTTAGCCTTTTAAATTTATTGCCCATGGGAATATACTTTGCAGTGAGTTCACAAACAGTCTTTTTGAAGAATCCCCATTTCTGTTCTGTGCCCATTGTTGCCAATATTCTCTCCCAGTCTAAGTTCTGGAGAGCAGCCCTCATCCTTGGAAAATTTGCCCTCTTGAAATTAAGTGTTTTTATCTTTCCTGTATGTGATTTTTGCTTACAGCCAACATCAAATGAAATCATGTTATGGTCACTGCTACCCAGATGCTCCTTTATCTGAACATTAGTAATATGCTCTGCATGGTTTGAGATTACCAGATCCAGCAGAGCATCATTCCTGGTTGGGGCCTCAATGAACTGGACCATAAAATTGTCCTGTAATAGGTTTATAAATTTTTGTCCTTTAACTGTCCCAGCAGTGCCATTATTCCAGTCAATTTCTGGGTAGTTAAAATCCCCCATTATTATCACTGTCCCAGCCCTTGCAGCCCTTTCTATTTGAGCAAGGAGCTGAGTATCCACCTCCTCATTAACATTGGGTGGTCTATAACAAACTCCAATGATTAACTTTGAACTACGCACATCTGTATGCAGTTCCACCCATAATGCTTCAGACTCATCACACTCTCCATCCCCCAGGTCCTCTTTCACACTCGCTTTGAGATCACTTCTCACATACAGACAGACCCCTCCACCTTTCCTTTTAACTCTGTCTTTCCGAAAGAGTGCAAAGCCAGGAATATTTATAGCCCAGTCATGTGAGGACTGCAGCCAAGTTTCAGCAATACCGATTACATCATAGCTCTCCTGATGCACCAGAGCTTCCAACTCACCTATTTTGCTTGGCAGACTTCTGGCATTGGTGAACAAACACTTTAATGCATTACTATATTTTGACCAGTCACATACTACCCTCTTGGGTGTTCCGAGATTGCAACTAGGACTTGCTACTATATTTACCTTGGGTTTATGTGCTTTAGTTACCCTACCACTAATGCCCCTAATATTACCCTCTGGAATATGTTCCACGCTGACTATTCCTATCTCTGGCCCCTCCCCCCCATCGCCTAGTTTAAAAACCCCTCTAACTTTTTGGCCATCCTTATTCCCAGCTGATCTGCACCCTCCTCATTTAGGTGCAGTCCGTCCCTTCTATAGTACCGGTTATCGACTGAGAAGTCGTCCCAGTCCTCCAGGAACCCAAACCCCTCCTTTCTACACCAGTTCTTCAGCCACTTGTTTACTTCCCTAATCTCCCTCTGCCTTTCTGGTGTGGCTCGATGTACCGGTAGTATTCCTGAGAATACTACCTTGGAGGTCCTTTTCCTCAATTTAGCTCCCAATTCCCTAAAATCGTTTATTAGGACACTCCATCTGCCTCTGACTTTGTCATTGGTGCCAACATGCACCATGACAGCCGGGTCTTCCCCAGCCCCTCCCAGTAATCTGTCCACCAGATCCGTGATGTGCCGAACCCGAGCGCCCGGTAGACAACATACAGTTCGGCGCTTCAGGTCTTTGTTACAGATTGCCCTCTCTGTCCTTCTAAGAATTGAGTCCCCTATCACCAGAATCTGTCTTTCCTTTCCCTTTGCTCCTCCCCCAATCTCACTGGAGGAGTTCTTCCCCTGGCAGCTAGGAGAGTCCCTCAGCTCCAGCAGTGCTGGTCCCTGACTGGTATTACCAATGTCACTCAATGGAGCATACTTATTGGGATGCTCCAGCCCTGGATCGGCCTCCCTGGCCCTTCCCCCTCTACCCTTCCTGACTGTCACCCATCTACTATTTTCTAGTGCCTTCACCTCTTTTTCTCCACCCATCTCTGTGCTGGCCCCTGCCGGCACCTGCCATGTACGTTCCCGACTCCCCTTTAGTATGGAGGGACTTCTCAGTGCTGACAGTTGCTTCCCCAGATTCAGAACCTGGGCTTCCAGGGAAACAATGTGCTTACATTTTGCACAGCAGTATTCACCCTCGATCAGATGATCAAGGAATGCATACATGCCGCAAGATGTACACCGAGTTGCCTCTCCACACCCGCCGGGCATCGTACCTATAAATTTAATGAGGATTAGAGTTTATACCCAGTCCAAATTACCTAACAACTAGCTTCCTGACACTAATACTCAACAAGACAATACACAGGTACTAACAATCCACACACACTACTCAGACCACACTCAGGTACTTACCCTGCACAGGTACTATGACCCCTGTTACAACCTCCTGTTATAAACTCCTGGTTTTAACTCACCACTTAGACAAGTTCCACTTGGACAGAGTTCAACCAGTCTCAAAGATGAGCAGGCTCACGATGAGCTCTACACAAACTTATATAGGCCTGAAACACCTGGGAGCAATTAGGCACTCCCCTTAATTAGTAAGCTGAAGGAAGGAAAGGAAAAAAAAAAAAAAAAAAAAAATGTTTAAAAAGTGTAAGAAGAAAAGGGTATTAAGAAGATAAAATGGAAAAGGTCCAGAAAGAACCTAAAAATGCAATCCTGCAATCACCAGCAGTCAAAAAAGCAAAATGTGTTCACTCTCCACACAGTGTCCTCACTGTTTGGCTTTCAACCAAAATTCTGGCAATTTCACATGAGCTCTACACAAACTTATATAGGCCTGAAACACCTGGGAGCAATTAGGCACTCCCCTTAATTAGTAAGCTGAAGGAAGGAAAGGAAAAAAAAAAAAAAAAAAAAAAAATGTTTAAAAAGTGTAAGAAGAAAAGGGTATTAAGAAGATAAAATGGAAAAGGTCCAGAAAGAACCTAAAAATGCAATCCTGCAATCACCAGCAGTCAAAAAAGCAAAATGTGTTCACTCTCCACACAGTGTCCTCACTGTTTGGCTTTCAACCAAAATTCTGGCAATTTCACATGAGCTCTACACAAACTTATATAGGCCTGAAACACCTGGGAGCAATTAGGCACTCCCCTTAATTAGTAAGCTGAAGGAAGGAAAGGAAAAAAAAAAAAAAAAAAAAAAAAAATGTTTAAAAAGTGTAAGAAGAAAAGGGTATTAAGAAGATAAAATGGAAAAGGTCCAGAAAGAACCTAAAAATGCAATCCTGCAATCACCAGCAGTCAAAAAAGCAAAATGTGTTCACTCTCCACACAGTGTCCTCACTGTTTGGCTTTCAACCAAAATTCTGGCAATTTCACATGAGCTCTACACAAACTTATATAGGCCTGAAACACCTGGGAGCAATTAGGCACTCCCCTTAATTAGTAAGCTGAAGGAAGGAAAGGAAAAAAAAAAAAAAAAAAAAAATGTTTAAAAAGTGTAAGAAGAAAAGGGTATTAAGAAGATAAAATGGAAAAGGTCCAGAAAGAACCTAAAAATGCAATCCTGCAATCACCAGCAGTCAAAAAAGCAAAATGTGTTCACTCTCCACACAGTGTCCTCACTGTTTGGCTTTCAACCAAAATTCTGGCAATTTCACATGAGCTCTACACAAACTTATATAGGCCTGAAACACCTGGGAGCAATTAGGCACTCCCCTTAATTAGTAAGCTGAAGGAAGGAAAGGAAAAAAAAAAAAAAAAAAAAAAATGTTTAAAAAGTGTAAGAAGAAAAGGGTATTAAGAAGATAAAATGGAAAAGGTCCAGAAAGAACCTAAAAATGCAATCCTGCAATCACCAGCAGTCAAAAAAGCAAAATGTGTTCACTCTCCACACAGTGTCCTCACTGTTTGGCTTTCAACCAAAATTCTGGCAATTTCACATGAGCTCTACACAAACTTATATAGGCCTGAAACACCTGGGAGCAATTAGGCACTCCCCTTAATTAGTAAGCTGAAGGAAGGAAAGGAAAAAAAAAAAAAAAAAAAAAAATGTTTAAAAAGTGTAAGAAGAAAAGGGTATTAAGAAGATAAAATGGAAAAGGTCCAGAAAGAACCTAAAAATGCAATCCTGCAATCACCAGCAGTCAAAAAAGCAAAATGTGTTCACTCTCCACACAGTGTCCTCACTGTTTGGCTTTCAACCAAAATTCTGGCAATTTCACATGAGCTCTACACAAACTTATATAGGCCTGAAACACCTGGGAGCAATTAGGCACTCCCCTTAATTAGTAAGCTGAAGGAAGGAAAGGAAAAAAAAAAAAAAAAAAAAAAAATGTTTAAAAAGTGTAAGAAGAAAAGGGTATTAACCACTTCAGCCCCGGACCAATTGTCAGCTTAAGGACCAGAGGTCTTTTTTCAATTTCGCACTGCACTACTTTAACTGGTAATTGTGCGGTCATGCAATTTTGTAACGAAACGAAATTTGCGTCCTTTTCTTCCCACAAATAGAGCTTTCTTTTGATGGTATTTGATTGCCTCTGTGATTTTTATTTTTTGCGATATAAACGGAAAAAAGAGCGAAAATTTTGAAAAAAAAAGAGATTTTCTAATTTTTGTTATAAAAAAAATCTAATAAACTCAATTTTAGTCAAACATTTGGGCCAAAATGTATTCAGCCACATGTCTTTAGTAAAAAAAATGCCAATAAGCGTATATTTATTGGTTTGCGCAAAAGTTATAGCGTCTACAAACTAGAGTACATTTTCTGGAATTTACACCGCTTTTAATTTATGACTGCCTATTTCATTTCTTGAGGTGCTAAAATGGCAGAGAAGTACAAAACCCCCCCAAATGACCCCATTTTGGAAAGTAGACACCCCAAGCTATTTGCTGAGAGGCATGTTGAGCCCATTGAATATTTTTTTTTTTAGTCCCAAGTGATTGAATAAAGACAAAAAAAAAAAAATATTTTTTTTTTTCTTCAAAAAGTTGTCACTAAATGATATATTGCTCACACATGCCATAGTTATATGTGGAATTGCACCCCAAAATACATTTTGCTGCTTCTCCTGAGTATGGGGATACCACATGTGTGGGACTTTTTGGGAGCCTAGCCGCGTACGGGGCCCCGAAACCCAAGCACCGCCTTCAGGATTTCTAAGGGTGCAAATTTTTGATTTCACTCCTCACTACCTATCACAGTTTCGAAGGCCATAAAATGCCAAAATAGCACAAAACCCCCCCAAATGACCCCATTTTGGAAAGTAGACACCCCAAGCTATTTGTTGAGAGGCATGGTGAGTATTTTACAGCTCTCATTTGTTTTTGAAAATGAAGAAAGAAAGAAAAAAAATTTTTTTTTTTTCTTTTTTCAATTTTCAAAACTTTGTGACAAAAAGCGACATCTGCAAAATACTCACAATACCTCTCAGCAAATAGCTTGGGGTGTCTACTTTCCAAAATGGGGTCATTTTGGGGGGTTTTATGCCATCTGGGCATTCCATGGCCTCCGAAACTGTGATTGGCAGTGAGAAGTGAAATAAAAAAATTACTCCCTTAGAAAGCCTGAAGGCGGTGCTTGGTTTTTGGGGTTCCGTACGCAGCTAGGCTCCCAAAAAGTCCCACACATGTGGTATCCCCGTACTCAGGAGAAGCAACAGAATGTATTTTGGGGTGTATTTCCACATATGCCCATGACATGTTTGAGCAATATATCATTTAGTGACAACTTTTTGTAAAAAAAAAATATATATATTTTTTTTTTTTCATTATTCAATCTCTTGGGACAAAAAAAAAAAATATTTAATGGGCTCAACATTGCTCTCAGCAAATAGCTTGGGGTGTCTACTTTCCAAAATGGGGTCATTTGGGGGGGGTTTGAACTGTCCTGGCATTTTATGCACAACATTTAGAAGCCTATGTCACACGTCACCCACTCTTCTAACCACTTGAAGACAAAGCCCTTTCTGACACTTTTTGTTTACATGAAAACATATTTTTTTTTTGCAAGAAAATTACGTTGAACCCCCAAACACTATATATATTGTTAAAGCAAAGGCCCTACAGATTAAAATGGTGGGTGTTGCATTTTTTTTTTCCACACAGTATTTGCGCAGCGATTTTTCAAACGCATTTTTTGTGGAAAAAATACACTTTTTTTTATTTTAATGCACTAAAACACACTATATTGCTCAAATTTTTGATGAAATAAAAAATATGATCTTAGGCCGAGTACATGGATACCAAACACGACATGCTTTAAAATTGCGCACAAACACGCAGTGGCGACAAACTACATACATTTTTAAAAGCCTTTAAAAGCCTTTACATGATACCACATTAGATTCACGGAGGAGGTCTACTGCTAAAATTACTGCCCTCGATCTGACCTTCGCGGTGATACCTCACATGCATGCTGCAATTGCTGTTTACATATGACGCCAGACCAACGCTTGTGTACGCCTTTGCGCAAGAGAAGGGGGGGCAGGGGTGCTTTTTTTTTTTTTTTTTTAGTTTTTTTTTTATTTATTTAGCTTTTTTATTCTATTTTTAAACTGTTCCTTCCATTTTTTTTCTTTGTTATGATTTTTATTGTTATCTCAGGGAATGTAAATATCCCCTATGATAGCAATAGGCAGTGACAGGTACTCTTTTTTTGAAAAAATTGGGGTCTATTAGACCCTAGATCTTTCCTCTGCCCTCAAAGCATCTGACCACACCAAGATTGGTGTGATAAAATGCTTTCCCAATTTCCCAATGGCGCGGTTTATATCCGGGAGGGGGGACATTCCCTCCTACTGCTTGTAAAAGCAGTCTAGAGGCTAATTACCCGCTAGAATTGCT
The DNA here is from genome assembly GCA_028564925.1 of Lithobates sylvaticus. Lineage (NCBI taxonomy): Eukaryota > Metazoa > Chordata > Amphibia > Anura > Ranidae > Lithobates > Lithobates sylvaticus. Next base: position 149,346,441 of record CM053033.1, read on the forward strand.
TTTACATGAAAGCCGATCACTGGCTGAAAAGAATGATACCAAGATGATACCTAAACCTGCAGGCATCATTCTGGTATAACCATTCAAAGTCCAGCAACATACTGGACATATATTGTAATCTTTTTTTTTTTCATGCAGCCTCTTGGCTGAACGAAAAAAAGAGATTGATTGGTGGGTATGCCCACCATTAGAATACCTCCCTTCATCCACCCACTTCTAATGATGGGCATACATGCACCATTTATATATGCCGATGCATGGGGGCATCCTCCCGCAAAAGTTATGCCGTGTACACACGGTCGGAATTTCGACCGTATGTACGTGGCATTAGGAGCCAATCGCTCCTCCCCGCCCCCTGCTGCCCCCATGCTTCGGCATATATGCTCTTTTTTTTAACTGTGGTGGTGAAATCACCTCCTACAGCGTTGGAGTCGCGGCTTTATGTATCGTGGGAGCAAACGCTGTTGCTGTCAAGATAAATAAATCCGCGCTGCAACTGAATGGCGCACCTGAAAACAAAAAAATGCTTAACACTAAAACACAGTAAACAAAATTACATACCTGAAAAGCAAGCATGATAAAACATGATAAAACATAATAAAACATTGCAGAATAGAATGGAGTAAAAAAAGAGCAACAATAGAGAGAGAGAGAGAACAATAAAACGACAACTATTTTTGTTTTTTTTATTTTTTTGAGATTCACAGGTAAAAAAGCTCCTGACTGTTAGCGACTGAATCAAAACGCTACCACAAAAAAAATGTTAGCGATCGCAGGGATCAGGCCTGACTCTGCGAACACTGCAGTTATGTGTGCTTAGTGTTTTGTAAGTGACAGTGATCGATCGATACTGCACTTGGGTGGGCTGGGCTGGGCGGAGGGGGAAAACGCAGGTGCTAGCAGGTATCTGGGCTGATCCCGCTAACAATGCGTTTTTTTGGAACCCTAAACTGCTGGGACGCTAGTATAGATCTGATCAGATCAGATATTGATCTGTTCAGATACTATACCACTAAGGGAGGTGTATGCTTTGCGCGTGGGTGTTTGCGGTACTGGCACTAACCTGGGGCGACGCAGACCTTATTTGACCCTAAAACCTAATTGATATCACCCGCCGGGCGATCAGGGGGTTAAACCGTTATTGGGTAATAAATGGCGGGTGCCCTGACAGTATAAAAAACAAGCTAACTAACCAGCGTCACCCGTAACAGTAATACAAAAAAAAACTGGTTACCTAGCGACACTAATGCAGGGATCAGAAAAACGATCGCTTAGTGACACTGGCAAAAGGGGGTGAAAGGGTTAACTAGGGGCAATCAGGGGGTTAAACCTTTATTAGGTAATATATGGGGGTACCTGACGCTATATAAAAACCTGACGGGGAACCTAAATAACGAAATAACTAACTGGCTAACCAGCGTCACCAGTGACATTTTATACGGTGATCACTGGTGAAAGGGTTAACTCTAGGGGCAATCAGGGGGTTAAAACCTTTATTTAGGTTGTAATATGGGGGTACCTGACCTATAAACCTATTTATGAACCTATATAAACATGGCGGTTAACCTAAAAAAAAACTGGTTACCTAGCGACACTAATGCAGCGATCAGAAAAACGATCGCTTAGTGACACTGGCAAAAGGGGGTGAAAGGGTTAACTAGGGGCAATCAGGGGGTTAAACCTTTATTAGGTAATATATGGGGGTACCTGACGCTATATAAAAACCTGACGGGGAACCTAAATAACGAAATAACTAACTGGCTAACCAGCGTCACCAGTGACAGTTATACGGTGATTACTGGTGAAAGGGTTAACTCTAGGGGCAATCAGGGGGTTAAAACCTTTATTTAGGTTGTAATATGGGGGTACCTGACCTATAAAACTATTTATGAACCTATATAAAACATGGCGGTTAAAATAAAAAAAAAATGGTTACCTAGCGACACAATGCAGCGATCAGAAAAACGATCGCTTAGTGACACTGGCAAAAGGGGGTGAAGGGGTTAACTAGGGGCAATCAGGGGGTTAAACCTTTATTGGGGGGGGGTAGGGGGCTACCTAGGACCTAAAACTAACTGCCCTGACAGTTATTACAGTCACACTGACACTAAATGCAGTGATCAGTAAATAAATGATCACTGCAATTAGTGACACTGTGACTGGGGGGGGAGGGGGTGATCTGGGGGGTGATCAGGGGGTGACAGGGGGGTGTTTTGTGTGCCTAACTGTACTGGTGTCAGTGTAGTGTTGTGCACTGACCTGTACATGTTCGCCGCTCGGCGTCTCCGGTCACATAGACCGGCGCACCGAGCGTGACATCACTTCCGCCTTCCTGTCTATACAATAGACAGGAAGGGGAAGCTTTTCATTCGCCAGGAGCGATCGCGAGGGGGTGGCCAGAAACCACTGGCCGTCCCCTCGTCCCGGATCGCTCCTGAAGCGATGCCGACCGTCCCCGCCGGCGGAGGGGGGTCCGATCGGACCCCCCAACCGCCTAAAGAATGGCACGTACAGGTACGTGGTTCTGCCTGTACGTGCCATTCTGCCGACGTATATCTACATGGGGCGGTCGGCAAGTGGTTAAGAAGATAAAATGGAAAAGGTCCAGAAAGAACCTAAAAATGCAATCCTGCAATCACCAGCAGTCAAAAAAGCAAAATGTGTTCACTCTCCACACAGTGTCCTCACTGTTTGGCTTTCAACCAAAATTCTGGCAATTTCACATGAGCTCTACACAAACTTATATAGGCCTGAAACACCTGGGAGCAATTAGGCACTCCCCTTAATTAGTAAGCTGAAGGAAGGAAAGGAAAAAAAAAAAAAAAAAAAAAAAAATGTTTAAAAAGTGTAAGAAGAAAAGGGTATTAAGAAGATAAAATGGAAAAGGTCCAGAAAGAACCTAAAAATGCAATCCTGCAATCACCAGCAGTCAAAAAAGCAAAATGTGTTCACTCTCCACACAGTGTCCTCACTGTTTGGCTTTCAACCAAAATTCTGGCAATTTCACATGAGCTCTACACAAACTTATATAGGCCTGAAACACCTGGGAGCAATTAGGCACTCCCCTTAATTAGTAAGCTGAAGGAAGGAAAGGAAAAAAAAAAAAAAAAAAAACTGTTTAAAAAGTGTAAATGTGCAGTAAATGTCTCAAACCTTCTTTGCACAAAGACCCTTGGAAGGCCATTTTACATTGGAGAAACACTCTGACCGAAGGCATAGATAGTAATTCGGCACAAAGACTGATGTCAAGGAGATTAAAGACCTCCTTAACAGTAGCAAGTAGGCTTCTTGAACCCTCTGTCATACAAGGTATTACAGAAAATTTAAGGCTTAAGAGACAAGTGTCAAAGGCACGATATGACACATCGTCCAGAGATTTGCCAGAATTGAATATTGGGAAACAAATCTGTATGAAACCATTACCTGGAGATCGAACAGGACGTTGGAGAATAGGTACTTGTCTGTAATGGGTTGCATCACGCTCTTATCTTGTGGATGTTGAAGGAACTCTATCGCCGCAATTGAGTGGATTTGAGAGTGGCAGAGCAGTCTGAATCACAATATGCCGTTGATAGATCAGACTCACCCAGTATCACAAGGACACACTCACCCACTGACAGTGAGGAATGTACAGAGGCAATGTCTCATACCAATGGTAATGACAGCTCTGAGCAAGCAAGAAAACCTGACAGCTGTCAAGCACAGAGCATGCCAGTAATCAAAAGGAATCTTTGTACAAGGCCAGTCTTCATCCGTAGTGTTAGATGTTCCAAATCACCTATGAGGCTTAACCTATAGAATATTGTGCTGTGTGCATATAGCAAGCTGGTATTTTTTATCGAAGTAAGGCATTCATCATGGTCCTTTTTATGGGACAGAGTGAAGACCCCAGATATTGCATGACACTAATGTGACCTCTTACATGGGTCTCTTGAGTAGGTAATGTGGCCAGAGAGGCAGCAGCACACCGCACTCCCCAGGAGTGTAATAAAGCAGTCCAGTGTTTCTAACAGTTCACCCAAAGGAGGATGGAGCAGGTATGGGAATCATCCGAGCCATAGGAACAACTAGGTTGGAGCCATATGAGCAGGAGTAGTTCTGGAACAGAGCTTGAAGTAAATGCAAGCCAGAGAAAACCAAAAAAAAAAAAAAAAAAACAGTTGCAAAAAAGTACATTTCCCACCAACAGGGCAGAAAAACGCAAAAACACAGAAAGGTGCTAATCCTAACAACCGTAATACCGGTGAAGTTACTTCATCCATGCCCACAGGGTCCCTTCCAAGGGAACCTCTGGGTACAGTGTCCATTAGTAACAAAGAGATGGCCCCTGCCCCACCTATAACTGGCCTTCACAGCAAGGAGAACATGGAAGAGCAAACGCATGAAAGAAAACCAAAGAAAATTCCCAGCTCAACTCACCAACCAGTCTGCTTACCAACTGAATAAACCTGTCCAACAGTATGCATTAAAAAACAGGGGTTTAGTTAGCACACATTTTCAAATGCATGCGTAACTGCAAGGTTCTTCAAGGCACCCTGTGTTACTTGCAGTCTTATCAATTATACATTTATGAGAGTCTCCACAATGGGAGAACATGCATTCTAATGGATAGGTACGGGGCATGTGGGCTTAGAGGTAGCCCTAAACCCCCGTTTTTTTTTAACCAAAATAAAAAGTTTGAGCATAAAAGTCAATACAGAATAAAAGAAAACATATAACAGGTATTGGGTGCAACAGGCATCCCTATGTGTTATCAGGATGCACAACATTTGTCTGACAAACATATTGAGTTGATACCTCAAGATCTACGGTTGGCGTCTCCACATCTGGGGCATGTTGGATCAGTGTCAGCTTTATATTTGGAAATGCGAGCCAGAGTAAGGTATGATTTGTGAAGTATATAGGAGGTGTGTAAGTCTGTCTGAGAGCTTAGGCGACACCTTTTTAGGTGTCTCCAAGATCTCCCCCCATTGCTTGTCTGCCATTTCCCCAAGGTCCGCCTCCCATTTCGTCTTAAGCTGGTAAGCATGTGCTGTGGCTCTGGGAGTGAGGAGCTGTGTATAGAGAAGGGATATCAATTTTTTAGGGTCGTCCAAGTGTTATATCCGTCAGAGCCAATGTTTCTAGTGCAGGGGTAGGGTTTCCAAGTTGAGTTCGAATGGCATGACTGACTTGTAAGTATCGAAAGAATGTGAAGTTGGGGAGATCAAATTCCTCTTTTAGGGCTTGAAATGTTTTTAATATGCGTCCAGTATAGAGTTGGGACAGGTAGATAACTCTCTTGACTATCCATATCTTGTGGTCTGGGACTGTCAGCAGTTCTGAAAGGAGGGGGTTTTCCCATAGAGGCGTGTGGGCGTGTAGGGGAAGGGCCCCAGTAATGTCAAGTGCTGTTTGCCAAGTTTTGTTGTGGTGTACTAGCATGTGGCGTTTATCTCCCAGACGTGAGAGGCCCCAGTGTTTACAGAATAGTAATTGGAAGGGATGGGCTATTACGTCAGTGGCAGCGGTGCAAACAGTATCTGATTTTGTCATTACTATTGAGGTAGAAAAAAATGGGACAGCTGGGAAGCAATGTAATAAAGTTCCAGGTCAGGCAGGGCAGCGCCTCCCAGGTGAATGGGACATTTAAGGGTCCGCCACGCCAGCTTATGCCTGGAGGAGCCCCACACAAAAGTATTAAGGATAGATTCCATATTTCTAAACATATGGGCCGGAACAGTAAGTGGAGCGTGCCAGAAAAGTAGTTTAGGAAGGAGGATCATCTTCACTAAATTGAGTCGGCCCATGACCCCTAAAGGGAGCCTGGACCATACCTGTGTTTTGCATTTCAAGAGTGCGAAGAGTGGGTCTAGGTTAAAATTTACGTAATCTGCAAGGGATCGAGAGCATTGTACACCCAAATATTTAATCTGGCTGGTACGCATAAGGGGCATAGCGGCTTGTGCAGCTGTGGGGGCGGTGAGGTCTATGGGTAGAATTTGGGATTTAACCCAGTTTATCTGGAGACCTGAGAAGGCACCGAAGCGTTGAATCAAGTGAAGGGCTGCCGACAAGGAGGGACCATCGTCCTCCAGGTATAGCAACATGTCATCGGCATATAAGATGATGACCTCAGTCACTTGTCTCAAGCGTAGGCCACAAATGTCAGGGTACGTCCTGATGGCAATGGCCAGGGGCTCAACAGCTAATGCATACAGCATGGGTGAGATGGGACAGCCTTGGTGGGTTCCACGGGACAGCGAGAATGGGCAGATCTCGGATCCTTTCACTTGGATGAGGGGAGTGGGGGCCTGGTATAAGAGCTGGAGCCATTTAACAAATCTAGGACTAAAATCAAATCAGCGGAGACATTCCCAGAGGTACCCCCATTCTACTGAATCAAAAGCCTTGGCAGCATCAAGACTAACAACCACCCTGGTGCCGGCATTGTCGTGAGGGGCTTGAAGATTCATAAATAACCTTCTGAGGTTAAATGCCGTGTTCTTGTTGGGCATAAAGCCGGTTTGATCAGCATGAATAAGATGGAGTATTACCTTGTTTAGTCTGAGGGCAAGAATTTTGGCCAATATTTTAACATCCAAATGTAAGAGGGAGATAGGGCGATACGACTCGGGATAGAGGGCGTCTTTACCTGGCTTTGGGATAAGGACAATTAGGGCCTCACTCATAGTGCGTGGGAGGGTGTTAGTTTTAAATATGTGGGAGTACAGTGCATGTAGTCGGGGTAGTAGGGTTTCCTGAAATTGAGAGTAGAATTCTAGGGGAAGGCCGTCTGAGCCAGGAGCTTTAGATGGTGACAAACTTGCTATAGCTTCCGCTATACACTCTTCTGTAATGGGGGCCTCAAGGAGGTCTATCTGGGAGTCTGTAAAGGTGGGGAAATCTACATCTTGCAGGAGAGAATGTAGCTCGGCTGGAAGGTGATTGGCCCTAGAAGTGTAGAGATCGGCATAAAAGTTTTTGAACTCCTGAGCTACCAGAACAGGATCCGTAAGGGTGGTCCCTGACTCCGACAGGAGTAGCCGGCTTGTTCTAAGAGTGGCGTTAGGGTAGAGGACAGTAAAATCATGTTGATACGTGACATAGCTGATTGGGATGGGGTCTAGCAGGAATATGCCTTGGTAATAGGGTATTTGAGCCGCCAAGTGTCAGAAATGGAAAATTCCGAGCGGAACCTGCCAAATCTCGTCATTGTAGGTTGGGTCTGTGTTGCAGAAGGCTGATGAAGTCTATCAAGGTGGGAGTTAATCACTGCATTGAAGTCGCCCAGCCACATGGCAGGTACTGTAGGGTGTTGTGTCAAAGGCTATTCCCTCCTTGAGGGCCGCAAAGTCAAATGGAGGGGGGACATAAAAGGCCAATAAAAACCTCCAGGCCACCCACCGTTGCGTGCACTAACACAGATATGTCTGCTCGCATCCGTTTCAAGTGAGAAAGGGCCGCTAGGCGTTTGGGTTTGGCTCTTATGCCCCTCACGTTCCATGTAACTAATTTAAGAGTCGCCATCCTAGTACAATTGAAAGAATGTAGCCTGGTCGGACCAACAGGGGGCAGCCCAAGCCCACATGCGCATGTAAGACAATCAAGAAATATTCAAGTGCATAGTATAACACGGATATCACTGCCCATCTCAATTCAAAATCTCACATGCAGCGAGATGCCTTGAGATAGTGGTGGACATGCTTCACTCGTATTGTAGTTGCGATCAGAGAAAATGGTATGACGTGTGTCAGACATTGTAATGGCAGAATAGCGTGTAAATAAAAAAAAAAAAATGAAAAAAAAAAAATCAACTGTCAAAACTTCCATAACCTTGCCAACACTGGACCAGCATGGCTGAACAAACTTACTGCATTCCACCACGGCCCTGGGGACTGAGGCTAGCCAGGGAAACATACTTTGCGGTAGCAGAGAGATGCCCAGTGAGTCATACATAGGAATGGCAAAACCGTCAGGTTGCAATAAAGATGGGTGGCTGGGTGTCTTCTCAGCTGCCAACGAGGGCGAACAGAGTCTCTCTGAAGTGCATAGCGGTGCTGGAGGAGCCAGCATCCAGGTAAAATAGGGGACGCAGGTTAGTTTGTGAGTGGCTGCGACTTCCATCGCATGAGAAAAAATAAAAGGGGGGGATAACGCACAATGAGCTGTGCTGTGGTTGTGGCCCTGTTACCACAGATGGGGAGGATAAGGGCAAGAACAACAAGCACTTATTGGGAAGGGAAAACCAAGAAGAGTCAGTCAAAGGGGGCCCAGGAGAAGGCTAACAGGAGGCCTACTCACAGTTTACAGCAGGGATGGCAGTGTCATCAGGAAATAAGGCCTCGGTCTGCAGTGAAGGTATACAATCTTCTAGTGTGGCACGGGTGCGGCGGCGTCTCGGTTCTCCAGCCAGGGGACGATTGCTGAGGCGTCTTCAAAAAAGTATGCTTTCCCATCCCGAATAATGCGGAGGCGTGCAGGAAACAGCATAGCATAAGCAAGGTGGTGGTTGCGGAGCCGACGCTTGGCCTCCACGAATTGCGCTCTTTTCTTTTGGACCTCAGCGGAGAAGTCCAGGAATACAGCTATGTGGGAATCACTGAACAGTATGTAGCCCTTCTCACGGGTTAAGCGTAGCACCGTATCCCGTCTCTGTAATTCAGCATCTTCGCGATGAACATGCGCGGTGGAGCACCAGGAGGGGGAGGACGAGAAGGTAGGCGGTGCGCGCGCTCCACCACGAAGTCCTCTCTGCTAAAGTTGGTGATCAGCTGGCGTTCTAGAAATGTGGGGGATCGGAACCCTCCGATTTTTCCGGCAACCCCACAAACCGGAGATTACATCGGCGGAGCCTGTTTTCCATGTCGTCCTGTTTGTCTCCCCGCGCTTCCTACTCTGCCTGTCATTGATTGGCTGTTCCCGGTCATCGGGAAAGCCGATCAATGACGTCAGCCCCGCCCCTAATGTAAAAAACACACACGTCAGAGCCCATAACCCCTCCCCTCCCCCTAGTGGTTAACTCTTTCACTACAACTGTCATTTATACAGGAATCAATGCATTTAAATAGCATTGATTGCTGTATAAATGACAATGGTCCCAAAAATGTGTCAAAAATGTCCGATGTGTCCGCCATAATGTCGCAGTCACAATAAAAATCGCTGATCGCTGCCATTACTAGTAAAAAAAAAATATTAATAAAAATGCTATAAAACTATCCCCTATTTTGTAAACGCTATAACTTTTGCGCAAACCAATCAATAATCGCTAATTGCGATTTTTTTTACCAAAAATATGTAGAAGAATACGTATCGGCCTAAACTGAGGAAAAAAAATTTTTTTTATATATTTTTGGGGGATATTTATTATAGCAAAAAGCAAAAAAAATATTGCATTTTTTTCAAAATTGTCGCTCTATTTTTGTTTATAGCGCAAAAAATAAAAACCGCAGGGGCGATCAAATACCACCAAAAGAAAGCTCTATTTGTGGGAAAAAAGGACGCCAATTTTGTTTTGGAGCCACGTCGCACGACTGCGCAATTGTCAGTTAAAGCGACGCAGTGCCGAATCGCAAAAAGGGGCCTGGTCCTTTGGCTGCCAATTGGTCCGGGGCTGAAGTGGTTAAAAGCGACTTCGGTCCCCCCCTTCACTGCTGCCCGTTCCTACGAGTGTCCGATGGGGATGCACTACCTTCCTTCTCCCTGAGTGCTCGGCCCAGTCCCGGCAGTCTTCACCGAGTCCTCCGAGCTCCTCCAAGTCAAGCCGATCCCAGCCAACTATAGCCGCGCTCTTCTGCATCCCCAGCTACCTCGATATGTTCCTCCTCAGGCCGCGCCAGACACCCGCGCCTCTCGGCTCCAGCTAGGGGCGGGACGCTTCTCGGCAACTCCCTCTCACCTCCTTCCCCATCAGTCACTTCCGGCACCCACAAACCAAGACCCCAGGACAGAGGAATCTCCTCTCACCATCGACGAAGGTAGGGGCTTAGAGGCATGGGGTTTGTAGGGGACAGCAGGCAGACAGTATACATTTTAGGTTGATTTCTGCATGGTATGGATGGGAGCTCCCAGAGCTCCTAACACAAGTTTCCGTCCAGCGCCATGATCAGACACCTGATATTAACAGTGCCTTGGAAAAAAATATTATACCCCTTGAAATATTCCCTATTTTGGCATGTTACAACCAAAAACATAATGTGGAAAATTTCAAGGGGAAGGAACACTTTCAAGGCACTGTATATTAAAGTTTTGAGATGCACCTGTATGTTACTACGTACTGCTTTATGGTGGCTGTGGTGAAATCACCTAGACAGGTTGCCCCCTGCGGGGGCAGAAGGATGGGTTTTCTGTATGGATTGGCTTGTACAGGCGGTCCCCTATTTACAAACACTCGACTTACAAACGACTCCTACTTACAAACGGAGGGAGACAACAGGAAGCGAGAGGAAATCTACCCTATGGAAGGGAAATTTACTCCTGTAAGTGTCATCATTAAAAAAAAGGTAACAACAACAACCACAACAACCCAAAATTTTCAAAATCCGATTCTCATTGGGACAGAAAGTGAGGTGAAATCTTCTGAACAGGGGCACAGACAGCAAAACAAATAAAAAAAGAGGGTTCCCCTGGGTGGACTTTTTAGGCAACACACGTTTACAAAATGATATAGTAGAAAAATATTTATTAAAGTTTAAACATAGTAAAAAGTAAAATAAAACATTGATTCACTGAACACAGTCAGTTCATATCACCATGTAAGACATCTATTCCTTCTTCAGGGGTGCAAGGAAAAAGGAGGAGATCATACAGTGCTGATAGGTGAAATATTTTTCAATGTTGCAATCGTTCACATTAAAATCATATAACAGCATGAGGTTGATGTGTCAGTGGGCTACTGTCTCAGGGCAGATAGGGCATCAGAGAAGGTCTATTCACATGAATTGATATTGGAGTGATTGAAGGGGTTAAACATCATTTCCCTTGCCTCATGACCAAAGGCCGGCCATATGAACACACTGGAGCCAAGTGAGGGGATAAGGAGTATGCTCGATCAGACGAAAGCCAAGTTTAATTGGAAGGCCACCTAGCATCCACTCAGTGCACAATAAGATAAATCCAGCCGCACGTCCCGACATCCAGCTACACACTCACACACAGCTCACAGCAGTGTGTAGCTGGATGTCGGGACGTCCGGCTGGATTTATCCTTTTGTGCACTGATCACCACGTGGAAAGACCATAATGTCTCCCTGCAAATAGCCTTGTGTCCATAGGAAAAGTAGTATAATCCGTCTATGCATTGTTCTCTGCACAATGCAGAATAAGAATTCGTGCCAATAGTAGAAACGGGAATCTGTGCGCAAGCTTGGTCGAAACGTTCGTGATTTCTTAGGCGCTTGTCTCACTACACATGGGTTGTTTGTTAACTGTAGAAGCACAGTTGTCAAGTACTAACGGTGGGGAATTGTGCACACTGCTCTGCACAGGCATGCCCAGTCATTGTTCTTTTTAAATGTACACGTATTTACATTGGTTGAGTTTTGTATAACCCATACATACACACACACACAGTTTGAAGGAATACATGGGCTTGATTGGCTGAACTGAATAGTAACCAAGTCTCTTTGGTTACCCCTGTTCAAAGTCCTATAAATAAAACGGAGCTCCCATTGTTACCGAGGACTGTCTGTGGAGTTTCCAATGTGAGAACAACCGCTGTATCTGTTTTACGTGGTAACCATGAGTGCACTGAAAAGTGCGCTTATTAGTGCAAGCGAAGTTGATTGCATTGTTTCCACAACAGTTTGGCGGCCAGGTTTTCGGGGGCCAACAGAACTTCCTTCCCAGCAGATCGAGAGGGAGGAGGCGGATCCAGGGTCCAGGCCAATAAAACACCCGGCCATTGGCAAAAACAATTTTATTTCAGTTTTTGAAATTTTTTGTTGGCCTGAGGCCAGGATTTAGTTTTCTCTGTCCGCTGTGTCAGGTAAATTTTGCTTGGCAAAAGAATTTTTTTGTTTGTTTTTTCTCTATAGGCCCTAATCAATATAGCCTAAAGTGTTTAGTCTGTATAGGTTAAAGCGGGACTGTACCTGAAAAAAAAAATTAAAAGCCAGCAGCTACAAATACTGCAGCTGCTGACTTTTAATAAATGGACACTTACCTGTCACAGGTTCCAGCGATGTCGGCAGCAGAGGCCGATCAATCGCTCGGCTCTCTGCTGCTGCCGGCGCCATTCTCGGTGAGGGAATCAGGAAGTGTCGCCTTTGCGGCTTCACTTCCCGGTTCCCTACTGCGCATGCGCGGGTCGCACAGCGCAATGAGAATCGTCAGCGCAGTCTGCCGGGACACGTGTGTGTCCCGGCAGACAGCGCGCGGGACAGGAAGTGGCGTAAACTCCCGTGGGAGTTTATGTCCGGAAGTGGGTGCAGATACCTACCTTATCTGCACCCCCTCCCCCCTGAAAGGTGCCAAAAGTGACACCGGAGGGGGGAGGGTTCCGAAAAGCGGAAGTTCCACTTTAGGGTGGAATCCCGATTTTAAGCGTTCATTTTGTGTTTTAATTGTATAGTCAGTTTTTGTGGAGGGAAATTTTGGTTTACTAGTGAAGAAATCTTGGTTTGTGCTGGTTTTGACGGGATTGATGACTGAATTTCAGTTGTTAGTACCACCATTTTGTTTTTACAAAATTTCAGTTCCCGGAGTAATTTTTCAGCATTTAGTGAAATGAATTCATAATTTTGCAGGAATAAAAATTTTTGCGCAATATTTTAGTCTCCAGTGAAAATAGTCTGTTCTTGTACTGAATTCTGTTTACAGTAGAATCATTTTGATTTTTATGTTTAATTTCAGTTGCTTTGCAGAATTTTATACTGTAATTTATGTAGAGACAGTCAACATTCTGTGAGTAAAACGGTAGGAGGCATCCGCATTGTTGTTGTAACATCTAGGTACAGATAGAAAGAAAACACATTTAAAATTTTTGAATAGGGAAGGATTTCATCATGCTTTGTAGTTGTCTGGCAAACACATTTATAGGGCTGTACGCGAGACCCCTTACTCGTGTAAAATAGTCGGGAGTCCGGTGCATGATTGTATTAGCATATAAGCGTGAGGAGTAGATCCTAGCATACTGGGAGGCCGTGTAAAATAGTCAGTAAACCGGTTGCCAGTACTGTACAAATAGGCACTATGCAGTAATGCTCCGAAAGTTAGTGCAAGGGTGCCATGGACGCAGGGACATGACACAAGCGATTCAAATCATATGGGCAATGGGCAGTCCATAGTAGGGGGGGGGGAGCAGGCCTCCCAGTCAGACAGCTGCATAGTACATGAAATCTGGGTATGGGGCTAAGGCCATTAGACCCCTTAGAAGTTGGCATATATGGTCAGAAGGTACAGAATGGTGTATTCCTTTGGAAGGTACTTTTGATGTTTGGAGGTGGAAAAACTCATCACCGATTTCAAAACAAGACTCCAGACTAAAAAGACCTTGGAAGTAGTTCAAGCTATGGCTTCAGAAATCTATAATGGTGATTGGGTTGGATGTGTAGTACATGTTTGTCTGGTTAAAATTCTTCTGCATGAATTGGGATTAAGCTACTACTCGGGTGAAAAATAAATTCCAAATTCTTTTGTAGTGTGTATCATTTTTACCCCACCACAAAGAACGTTGCTGGGTAAAGCCTAAACTAGCAACAAACAATTTTTTTTTTTTTTAGCTAAGAGTTGCTATTGACATGATAATATCAAGGGAGGGGATACTAGCAGCCCCATCTATAATTGCAAAGAAAAGTAACAAAAAGAAAAAGGAAACCTGTTTTCAACATTGTGTGGGTGGCCCATGCAACGTTTGGGGCAGCTCTTGTGTTTTTATTTTTGTATTTTTTAAGTAGCATGGTAACTATGGAATATCTCCCTTGCATTTGTATCTAAATGTTTGTCTTATCCTTCTCATTGTTTGTATGTAGTAATATGTTAGAGCTCTCCACTAAAGGCATTGTATTTTTGTAGGATTATGAAACTAAGAGTAACGCGGTTTTAACCCTTTTTTGGCCACTAGCGGGGGTTAAAGCTGCCCCGCTAGTGGCCGTATAGCGACGCTAAATATATCGCTGCTTTACCGCAAGCGCGCTCAACGCCTCAGTGTGAAAGCAGCCTTAGAGAGTTTTTGTTGTTGGTTTTGAGGAATGTACATGTGGTAATATTCGTATTTTGGTCAAAGTGAAAATGTATCTTGCTAGCAGATAAAAGTTTGGTTCTTTCAGTGAAAGGATGAAACATTCTAAGGTATTTTACTGTGGAGGTCTGGTGAGTGAATTTGGATGTGCTGGGGGCAGTTATTGCCAAAACACTTCCAGTGTTTACCATTTCTATTGTCTGCCAGGAGGTTCCCCCTCCACTCTGGTTTGTTGTGCATTTACTGTCCACACCGCAATAGTAAAACGGGATGAAATACCAGATATAAAAGTTGTTTCAGAAGTCTATGGCATTTTAGTTTCACTGGATGTGGGAATGTCAGTGCCCATTTACCAATGTACACGTAAGAACGTTGTATTGTTTGCTTTCTTTGTAGGGTAGAGTAGAGTAGAGTAATAACTTGTCTATAAATGATCTTTTTCAGGTTCAGCGAGTTCCTGAAAAGGTATGTACATACAGTATAAAGCAGGTGTATGTATATAGCTGCACACATGCATAAATACACACGCATAAAAGAAGGTAAAGTAGAGTAGGCTAGGTACTCCCGTTTCATTGTTTTTTGCACCATTCTAAACCCTGCATCTCTTCTTCCTGTTGGTAATGAGGAAGAAAAGGGGGTAGATAATGGTGAGAATGACAATTTTCAAACTAACATTCCTAACCAAGTTTGTGACCTGATAGGAATACATGTTAAGGATCACCACGACTGCATTTCTTTGATGGAACTTGAGTCAACAACCATCAGTCCGGTGAAGGAGGCTACCATCCCAGACGCTAAGAACCTATTTGTCAATGGTTCCAGGTATTACACCCCAGATGGTAAGCCACACACAGGTTATGCAGTGACTACAGTCAGTAAAATGGTGGAACAGGGTTGAGTTCCCACATCTCTGGGTTATCTCCATATGAGGTTTGTTTGGCAGTCAACCAAAAACAGGGTTGTGCTTTTCCTCAGCAGCTGTCGTCTTTACATTCCCAGCTGATGGGGTATGTGCAGGCCCTGCAACGTGAACTTCAAAAAGTTTACCAGTCCCGACCCTGACACGATAACCGGTTTACATTCTATCCAACCAGTTGACTGGGTCGTTGTAAAGAAGCTTGAGGAACGGGACAACTGGATCCACGCCAGCTACTGCAAGAAGCTGGTCAACTACACAAAAGAATGAGGAGTATCTTTTTTTTTTTTTTCCATAAAATTTTTATTAAGAATTTTTCAACATAACAAAATAACAGAAACAGCACTGCCATGTACAAAATATACATATATGCATCACTTGTCGTGTCATGAAATAAGCAGAAGAGTCACAATAACTTTGACCAACACAAGCACATAGTTCAAAAAGCATTACATCACCTGGTCATGTGTAAGGAATGATAGCATGATAGACTCCATCTTGTTTTAGATGTTTTAAGAGTAATTCTCAAAATATGAGTTTAAGGTGAAACCCACGTATGTTTAAAACTGTTATCTATAGATAACATTCTCACAAGGTATTCTTAGTCTGTGGACTTTGCCCTAGCTTGGACTTGCATTTGTTCTAGATAAGATAACAACATCTGTTCAAGAATACATATATATTTTGTAGTAAAATAGATGTGAATTTTGGCTTATGTTTACCAGCTATGACGTAGAATATTGACTGAAGCTATTTCTTATGTATACGTGTTAAGCATCATAACTCCTCCTTGTTTCCTTGAAATTCTGCATAAATATGGTACTCTGAATCCGCAATATAGATATCGAAGTGTGCACAACCAAGCGTCTCCTGTGTCACATTATTGATATCTCCGGGCCTGATAGGGGTCAACGGAAGTTTCCGGCATTACCTAAAACCTGTCTGGGTGGTAGTAGAAGCCAGAAATTCCCTTCAATCTGGGGGCTGTCCGGAATGAAAAGCAGAATTATCTGACGGTAAGTGATAGTTTGTCTTTGACTAAATATTCCTTGCCTCAGCTCTGATCAAAGCTTTTTTGGACCCGTAAATTAGTAAGGGATAAGAACCACGCCAGAGGTTAATATTGGAGGGTTTTTGGGAAATCCACAAAGATAAGCAGTACTGCATACACATATATAGATACATTTCTTTTGGGAAGAAATAAGAGGAGGTTAATGAGGAAATAGACTCCGGTGACCCCAAAATCTTTTGCTTTTTCTTTCTTTTGCTTAGACGTGATAAGTTTATGTATTGTGTGGGTCAGAAGACTGCTTGATAAAACAGTCGGCTCCCACTGTCAATATGGGTCAGAAACAAGGTAAAGAAGATCCTCCCCCTCTCCCCAACCCAGGAGAAACGTGTAAAGATTATGTAGCCAGAATTTGTGGTACTAATTATGAATTTATAGTCCCATGGGTTTCAAATTTAGCGGGATGGACCGAAACCATACACAGTGTAGACCCCTTTTCCCGGAATGGTAGTAACGATGATTTTCACTTGGACATGATAAAAGGATTGTGTTTAGGAGATAAGAGAACTTTCCCTTGGTACCCCGGGGATCCTCAATGGGATATGGATTATATGGCAAAGGGAGGGGAGAACTGGTTGAAATACGCCCCATATTGGTTTCAGAGGGACAATAAGAAACAGAAAAAGCCCACCAAATGTTTAAGTAAGGAAGATTATGACCAGAAACATAGAGAAGAAGCTGATAAAAAGAGAGTTGTCCCTGACCCAGCAGCCCCACCCCTGCCAATAGCCAGTCATTTTCCACCCGCATATGTACATGTCTACCCGAGTTTAACACAGGAAGATATTGATCTTCTGGCTGGACATTATGCAACCAGACAACAGCAGGTCCCTCCCGCTCCACAACCACAACAGCAGATTTTTGCCGCCCCACAACAAGATAGACAGCACCCACAGAGGCAAGAAGAGAGAGCCCAAGTCGAGGTGGCTGAAGAAGAAGATCAGGGAGCGACAGGAGGGATAGTTTCACCACCTGGCCAACAGCAGGAGGAAGAACAGGAAGACGACGATAGGGATAAAATAGTCAGTCCCCCTAAAACAAAAAGAGGAACTGTATATGGTAACACTAATCTTCAAGCGCCTTTCATGACCATTGGAAATGAAATGTTGAAAAAGGTAATAGACATTGAGGACATTGACAGGATAGTAAAAAATTGCCCCAAACCCACCGCCTCTGCAGGAGGCACTTTAACTTACTTAAAAAAGGCCTGTAAGGGTAGAAATTATACACAGGAAGACATGCGTCTTATCATTGATGGCATTATAGGACACACTAGTTCCTGGAGCTGGGCAAATGTTCCAAGTATAAACACTATTGACACTAGAAACGCAGGAACATATGTCACATGCATTCGGAATAACCCTACGAACCCTCACAAAGCAAAACATGAACATCTGATATATCCATCTACACCATTCACTCATCTGCAGATAGATTTTACACACATGCCCAAACTAGGTAAAAGACAGGAATATTTGCTCGTAATAGTGGACATTTTTTCGAGATGGATAGAAATGTTTGTAACTACAAAGGAAGATGCACAAACAGTAGTGAGGATTCTGACACAAGAAATTATTCCAAGGTGGGGTTGCCCACTACAAATCAACTCTGACAATGGTCCTGCATTTGTGGCCAAAGTTTGTCAAGACTTGGTAAAAACACTGAAAATAGAATGGAAGTTTCACATTCCTTACCACCCCCAGAGTTCAGGTATAGTGGAAAGGATGAACAGAACCATTAAAGATAAGATCAGGAAGGCCACTGGAGGTACGTTTGCAAATTGGAAGAAGGTCCTACCAGCTGTACTAGCCGAGGTAAGAATGACACCCTCTAAAAAGACAGGATATTCTCCTTTTGAAATCTTAATGGGTAGACCATTCCCCACCCCATGGGCCAGACAGCCACTTATGTTAGAAAGAGGGGACCTAGATCTTATTCAGGAAGAATATGTAAAAAAAACTTATTGAAACTTTGGATCAAGTTGAAAGAAACGTTGCTCGCACCTCTCCTTCTTCTTCACAGGAACCTACGCACCCTTTCCAGGTGGGTGACACCGTGGTGGTCCAGCAATTGAAACGCACCAAGATACAAGAGTATCCCTTCGGACCTCCAACCACAGTGATCGCAGTTACCCGCACAGCTATTCTGGTAGAAGGACAACAGGCCTGGATTCATGCAAGTTGTGTAAAGAAGGTCAACCAGGACCCTAAGAAGCAAGACAAAGACAAAGATAAAGCACCGAGGCGTGAAGGACGTGGTCAAGACTCCGAACAAGATGGCCTCGCTTATTTCACCACAGACTTCTGGGAAGGCCTTGTGCCTCTTATGCTGGGCTGCTCTGATTGTGTTCCTGCCAACTTTACTGATAACTAACTGTATTTATCACCCTGAAGATTTGGGACTCATAAAGGGTATTTGTGGAGCCTCTAAAACTCTACAACAGAATAATATGAATACTACACATGACAGACACAAGAGAAATGAAAACTCAGAAAGTTTTACAGATAAAATGTTATTATTGAAGTTTAAATATAGCTATGCCCAGAAATCTGGATTTGAAAAATGTTGGATATGTAGTAAACTCCATCCTAGCACTGCTAGGATCCCCCTAATGGCAGTACCTCTAAACTTCACCCCTTTTCTTAATGGCACACCGCCTGTCGTTCTTACAAATGTCACAAGAACGCTTTCAAATAATGCCCTTACTTTCCAAATTATTGGTAGAAGTCATTTCCCAGACTGGTGTTTTAGGTTGGGAAACTCCACAAACGGAGCTGAAGTTTGCCAACAAGCTAAAATTAACTTTTCAATGACTTCAATTGAAAGCCCTTTCTTTCACACTTCAGAACCTGCCCTAAACACCACTCTGATAGACTTTCTTAGCTCCAGTTCCAGTTCCATAGTAGGACAATTATTGTCGAGTTTAACCTTTTCTAGTCTTTCTGATGAAATGATGATAATATCTAACAAACAAGCCTTAGCCCTAGGAGACACTATTTATATTTGTTGTGGAAAAATCTGTCACCCTTGGATCCCCACTGAACCCCAAGGATGGCGTTACCTTGCATCCCTAGTCCCCATCATGGGCGTAGTAGGAGATAGCAAGGGAAGACATCTCCTTGAAGCTAGCATGCATCCTAGGTACCCCCTCAGACACGCAATAAAAGGGAGTTATTTCTTGAAAAAGATATGGCATGGGCTTGGTTCCCCTCATGGACTGGGTGGGGAATAGACTTAATGAAAAGGTTGAATAATTACACTGAAATCATTGATGAAGTAATGGAAAAGAATTCTGATGATATTACTAAATTGAATATAGAAACTAGGGCAATTAGAAAACAATTAGAACTACACGAGTTAGCCATAGAAAGCATGAGTGCTGCTTTAACAGGGTTATGTGAAAACACAGAAGATTATGAGTGTTGTACCTGGTTTCATAACACAAGTATTGAGGTACCAGATTATTATGATATAATTGCACAACACCGGAAAGAAGTAAGCAGATTACAAGATGAAGCTAGAAATATTGCTAAGACATGGGATCCTTTTGCAAACCTAAGTTCTGGAATAGGAATACTTACATGGTTAAAAAGTGCTGCCATAACTATAATTATGATTATCCTTTTTGTTTTGTTCCTATATGCCTGTTATAAGCTTATAATGTGCATAATTGTTAGGGCATCCCGAACCCCTGATCCTGCTGCTGCGAATAGAATTTATCTCAGTGTGTATTATAGAAGAAAGATTACATAACTGTGAAATGTAGTGAGACATAAGTGTCTCAAAGAGGGGGTTGTAAGGAATGATAGCATGATAGACTCCATCTTGTTTTAGATGTTTTAAGAGTAATTCTCAAAATATGAGTTTAAGGTGAAACCCACGTATGTTTAAAACTGTTATCTATAGATAACATTCTCACAAGGTATTCTTAGTCTGTGGACTTTGCCCTAGCTTGGACTTGCATTTGTTCTAGATAAGATAACAACATCTGTTCAAGAATACATATATATTTTGTAGTAAAATAGATGTGAATTTTGGCTTATGTTTACCAGCTATGACGTAGAATATTGACTGAAGCTATTTCTTTTGTATACGTGTTAAGCATCATAACTCCTCCTTGTTTCCTTGAAATTCTGCATAAATATGGTACTCTGAATCCGCAATATAGATATCGAAGTGTGCACAACCAAGCGTCTCCTGTGTCACATTATTGATATCTCCGGGCCTGATAGGGGTCAACGGAAGTTTCCGGCATTACCTAAAACCTGTCTGGGTGGTCGTAGAAGCCAGAAATTCCCTTCAGTCATGTACCCAGAGTCCCTGAGTAGGTCAGCTATTCGGCCCGTCCTGGCGGTGCAGTTTGGAGGGGATAATTCCGCATCTAGTCGCGCCTCCCTGGATCAGGGGGGCAATATGGTTCAGAGGGACGGGATGCCAGGGAAGCATGCCATTGCAGTGGCCTCCGTATAGGTGGCATCTGGGCCTGCATACAGATGAGGAATGCAAGGGACATACCTGTTTAGTGACCTGCGTCGCTTCCACTCGTGGCATTCAGAGCTTTTTTATTCTCCTATTGTAAAGGCCAGGGAAGCGACAAAGTTTATGGTCGACACTCTTTACTGGAGCGTTTATTGTGCAAGGCCATTGCCTACAGTACAGAAGGATATTAGATACAGAGTAGAGTGAAATAGTATGGGAGGACATGGGTGGAAAAAGTAAAAGTAAAAAGAAAGAAGAGGGGGGGAGAGGTAAGAATGGGTAGTGAAAGGAGGGGAAGAAGAGAGGGGGGGGGAGACGGGAAGGACTGGGGGAGGCATCGTTTCAGTATCGACAGAGGAGGGGGTGGGGTCACCACCAACTACCCTCCTCAGGGTGTTCCAAGCTATTTTCGTGCAGTCTTGCCCTATGGGGGGTTACCGTGAATCAGGTCTTGACAGCCTTGCGTCTGACGATAATCAAGCCAGGGTGACCAGATTGCAGAATATGTATCGATCCTATCATGGGCCGTGCTAATCAGCTCCTCCATCGTCGCTATCTGGTTCATCCTGGTTACCCATTCTTTTAAGGACGGGGAAGATTTGGACCTCCAGTGCACTGGGATACACAACCTAGCCGCATTGATCATATGCAGCGCGATTGACTTTTGATATTTCCTACGCGGAATTTTGGATACGTGCAGGAGATATTGGGCTGGGGAGAATTCTAACGGTAGGGAGGAGACTTCCAATATAGTTTCATGAATTTTACGCCAATACGGGAGAATTAGCGGGCAGGACCACCAGATATGAAGGAGCGAGCCTAGGTCGCGCTCACATCTCCAGCACCGGTCGGAGACAGTCTGTATGTATTTATGGATAATTTCCGGAGTCCTGTACCATCTTGATTTAATTTTGAACCCATTTTCCTGTGTGTGGGTATTCATGGATCCTTTGTGAATATAGAGGTGGACTCGGTCCCACGTCTTATTATCAATCTCTATGCCCAGCTCCAACTCCCAGTAAGTATGGTCTGACTCTAGAGAGGCATATGGTGCCCCAAACATTGAGGCATATATCCCCGAGATCAAGTGGTTCTGGGGTGCGGAACTAGAGCACAGAGATTCCAGCATTGTGGGGGTTCTGGCAAAGTTCTCTCTGTTGGAGGCATTATCTAGGAAATGTTTTAGCTGCAAATAAGCCCAAAATGGGAATGTTTTCGTATTTGAGAACGCCGCCAGTTCCCCCTGCCTGAGGAACCTACCCCTAGAGAAAAAGTGTTTGGCCAACATCTCTGTGTGTGGCCATTTCGCTTGGAGGAATCTACTCTCTAATCCCGGAGGAAAGGCTGGGTTGCCTTTCACAGGGGTAATCGGGCAGAGTTGCGAGGAGAGTGCATGGACTTTGCATGCCCTGTCAAATTCACCCAGAGTCGCCCCTATCAGCGGGTGGGACTGAGCTTCCTGTGTCACGTGCGCTTTCAGTAGTCATGGAGAGTACCGCAAATCAGCACCCGCAATCAGCTTTTCCAAAAGCACCCAACCTTTACACTTGACATGTAGTTTCCAATCAACTACCCGGCTTAGATGAACCGCCCAGTAGTATCTCTGCAGGTCTGGGAGCCCAATCCCTCCCCCCGATTTCGGGAGTACCAATTTGGCCCACCCTATGCGAGCTGCCTTGGCCCCCCAGATAAAGTGTCTGCACATGCGTTTATATGTAGTAAAGAAGGAGGGCGGGAGGCGTATCGGAATTGTCTGTAGTTTGTACAATAGACGGGGTAGCACCGTCATTTTTAATATAGAGGCCCGACCGAACCAGGAGATAGTAGGGGCATCCCACTTTAGCAAATCTTGTTGAATGAGCTTCAGTTCTTTGAGGAAATTACTGTCATAGAGGTCTTTGAGCTTGCTCGATCTTTTTTATTTATATCTTTAGCAAGGATGACGATGAAAAGCATCCTAACTTATTGTTTAAAATGCACCGCCAACTGGCTAAAACGGGCAAAAAGGACCCCTGCTGGGTATGCTCTAAACCCCCACCGAGCATTAATACCCCGGCTATGGCAGCGGTACATGCA
Organism: Lithobates sylvaticus; assembly: GCA_028564925.1. Classification (NCBI taxonomy): domain Eukaryota; kingdom Metazoa; phylum Chordata; class Amphibia; order Anura; family Ranidae; genus Lithobates; species Lithobates sylvaticus. Next base: position 149,369,138 of record CM053033.1, read on the forward strand.
ATATATGCTGTTCGTATTGGCATGAGAAAATTTTAAAAACTAGTAAAGACTCCAGACACTTGTCAATAGAACGATACATTTCTAGAGGGTAAAATTAGTTATAGTTTTAACAATAGCTCTGGTTCTTGCCCCTCCCTCACAAAACCAGTATGGGTATCGGGACAACTAGGTAGCCCACAAGTGTGCTTCAACTTTAGGTTTGGTAAAGGGGATAACTGTGGGAACCACCACCTGTAAGGAAGGTATAAAAGTTAATCTTACCAATAAAACACCCCCAGCCTTTTTAATAAACACCAATAGACTAGATTACATCTGTTGGAAGGAAGGGTGTGGCATTCAAACCGAAGGAGCAATTCCCCAGTCTATTCTGTTACTACTTAATGCCTGTAACTGTCAGAGAAATTCCTGCTGTGTGGCTAACAGACCCCTACTACTTCTTATGCGGATCTACAGCTTATAAGGTAATCCCCCCTAATGCAAGAGGTTCATGTGTGCTGGTGAAACTCATCCGAGCGTCTAATGTCGTGGGTGATCATGAGGATCTGCTGGCACGAGAGAAGGTCAGAAAGAGAGGAAGAGCTAGAAGGAAATTGTTCACCAACTCCGACCAGGTCTGAACATGGTTTCCTGCTTGAACAGGGTGGGGGATTGAATTTAGGAAACGATTGAACAATTTCTCATCCATTGTGGATGGGATGTTCAATGAAACCGTTGAAGCTGTAAAGAAGATCTCACAGGAACGACAGATGAAGACCCTTCTATTACAGGAAAAGATGGCCCTTTATTATCTGTTGGCATCCAAGGGGTTTTAAGGCAAAGACACAGCTATAGATAGTGAAGGTTGGAATCCTTTTAAGGGTCTGGGAAACTTTGGGGATTTTTTTTTATTTTCTATGGTATCATGGTTGAAGGAAGTAGGGGTATATATACTCATGTTTGTTTCTATTCCTTCTATATGTGGTGATGAGGTGCTCCTGTTGCCTGATTGGTCGCTGACCCAGACCGACTGGTCTTCATGTCCTACCTTTAAGTCATCCCTCCTGAAGAACAGAGTCTACAAGTCAAGCCACGTTTTTCTGTTTGTGGACTCATATGGACTGTAAAGACTGATTCGTTTCCAGGTGTAAGAAGATCAAGATTCATTGAGGGACACATGGGAGCATATGACAAAAGAGGACGGACAGACTGTTGTAAAATTTTTATTAAGATGTATTCAATATGTATTGTCAGTGTCTCCCAGTGTTCGCTCTTATGAGCGAGCCGCAAGTAGAACTAACTGGCACCGGTGAAGGACCATTAGTAGTGAAAAGCTTCCCATGGACATGAAGAGGTGTTTGCCCTGTGAGGACATGTCCATCAGAGAGGGCTCTTGCGTTATGCGCAAATTTGTTCTTTTGGTAGGGATATGCGAAGACATTATCGGTTTGATACCCATCTGCTTTTGCAGAGGGATGTACGCTCGTGTCTTTCCATGTGTCTGATCACGTGGAAAGACCATAACGTGCCCCTGAAAGTAGTCTCACTTTCCTAAGAACAGTAGTTTAATCCGGCTATGGATTGTGCTCTGAACAATGCAGAATAAGGATTTGCAGCAATGGTAGAAGTGTGCACGAGCTTGGTTGGAACAGCGTTCACGATTTCTTAGGCACCAATCTCACTACACGTGGGTTTCTTTGTCACTTGTAGAAGCACAGTTTTCAAGTACAAACGGCTGGAAATTGTGCACACTGGTCTGCACGAATACGACAGACACACCCCTAGTCATTGTTTTTGAATATACACCTGTTTTCATTGGTTGAGTTTTGTAGAACACCTACTGTTTGAAGGAATACATGGGCTTAAATTTGATGAACTGAATAGTCATTAAGTCTCTTTTGTTACCCCTGTTCAAAGTCTTATAAATAAACGGAGATGCCATTGTTACCAAGAACTGTTTTACTTGGTAACTATGAGTGCACTCAATTGCATTATCCAAAAGAGCTGAAAAGTGCACTTATTAGTGCAAGCAAAGTTGATTGCACATAGCTTACATTAAATTTCCGCAACAGTTTATAAAATTTCTACAACAGGACTTATTGCCGGGCACGCAACATAAAAAGGTCAGAAAGCTCCCAGTATACGTAAAAAAACATAAAAAGAAAAAATGTGTCCAATAGCAAGGAACCTTTCTGGCCATTTAATAATCACGTGTCAATGCGGTAAGAGAGAATACATGATCTTTTTGCTATGTATATCAAATACTAGGATCCCCCTGGTTTTCTAGATCAGATTTTAATCTTAATTTTATTAATATCCATGATGTGCAATATGCAGTTGTTTTAATTGCCTTGTTTACACTGGTTAAGCTCATATTAAATCACTCTAGACCAGTGATGGCGAACCTTGGCACCCCAGATGTTTTGGAACTACATTTACCATGATGCTCATGCACCCTGTAGTGTAGTTGAGCATCATGGTAAATGTAGTTCCAAAACATCTGGGGTGCCATGGTTCACCATCACTGCCCTAGACTTTTCTTTCTCCTTTGTAAGTAATTGCGATTGCTGCTTTATATATATATATATAGACGACATTAGCTTACACCCACACCCCTCTTATATAAAATCTGCCAGTCCCTCAGTCCATCTAGGCCTAAGGCACTGAAACACGTAGCCATGCTCTTGTCATTGACATCATCACGCTTCCGGATTTGTGGTGCATTCAACACTGGTTTATCCCGGGTCCGTATACCCAGCTGCTTCCTGCTATATCCTAATAGCTTGTACATGTATTTAAACTATCAGGTGCTAAAGGGGTGTGATCACATGTTAACACTACAAATTCTGTATGGAACAACTGCACATTGCTATACACCCTTTCCAGCAAACTATGCACTGCATCGCCCAGCAATGCTTCCTTGACAAACTCTGCATAGCTAACTGCCCGAAGGCCTGTTTAAAGTGCCTTTTAACATTAATACATGCGAGTGTATATTAACCATCTATTTGTGATTAATAAATTCTACACTATCCCTTTATTCTTTTCAGGTAACGATTGGTAGAACGGGCATATGGAGGCTGTCCATGGGGGGGGCATACCACCAGAAAACGAACAGTAACCGACGTGCCAGCACACAGATAAGGGACTCTTGACAGTAACTGGCGTGTATCCACATGCATGCATCTAAATGCGGACACACATTATGTGCACTCCTGTGCCCAGTCTCAGGAATGGCGCCAAGCGCCTTATTAAAAAGGGAAGGACTAAAGTTTGGTAATTGCTTGACAATTTTCAACTGCTCTGTGACCTGCATCGCTGTTATCTGACCTTCCATTGCTGACCCAGCTTTCTTCTGACCATGCTCTGTGACTTCGGGATCCTGACCTCGGCTACCTCACTACAATTCCTCCCACACCTCCAGGTTTAACCCTGGACTAGCTACTGCCCTTGCCCCTGCGGAGCACCTGTACTAACCCTGGTTTGCATCCTAACCTCCTTCCAGATCCTGACAGGTACCTGCACTTGCCTCTGACGGGACTTCTTCACAGTACCCAAGGTCAATCTTCCAGGTGCCACCCTGCACCACTGCAGACTGCCAGCCACAGTTATTCATGGTGTGTCAGCAACACTGCGGGCTATAGCTGTCCATAGCTCAAAGTTTCTACCTGAGCCACCAGCACCCGTGATACATTGTGCCTTGCTGCTCTGTCTCAATACTCAGGGGTGCTCAGACCAAGCCGCAAGAGGAGCCCTCATCACTTCTGCCTCCAACCACGGTACGCATACCATAGCGCAAAGTTTCTAGAACGTGTAATTCCAGCTGACCTTGCCTTATTTTTTTTCTCCTACATCGTTTCCATATTCCTCTAAATCTTACTGTAGGTCAGTTCTCTGTCATTTACTGAATTCAGCCAAAGCTTGCACCCCCCTGAAATGGAAAAATCCTTCCCCACCTACCAAAACTATACGGCTCAATAAGGTGGAGGAAATCAGGAAGATGGAACACAGTGGCATAATTACAGGGGTCGCAATTGCAACCCAGCCCCATGCCTTAGGGGACCCGCACAGCTCCCGTCATATTTGCCTCTACTGTGCTGGCCATCTGAGCACTAGGCAGCGCAGTAGCAACCACACAGAGCGGATCTTTTAGCTGTAGTCATTTGACAGTGACACGAGCAGCTGCAGCCGATAGATCGGCTGTGTGGCTACTCCTGCACTGCCTAGGAGAGAAACTCTGAACATATCCCTCCCCCTGGTCGCTAGAAACATCTGTTTGCCACACTCCCAGCGAGCACAGCACTTCAGACTTCTCTTTTCACACCTGCTCCAATCTCCCAGCTGCCGTGATGCTTAAGTTGGGGGTGCACACTGATCTGGGGGACACACAGATGTAAGGGGGGCAACACTGATGGGGGGTGTGTTGCTATGGGCATTTGTATAGTGACTTTATTGCAATAATAGTTTAGATTTAGTAACAGCATATGTTTACAGAGGCCCTTCACCCTCCATTGATATGTAAATAAACCAGATAGCTAGGTTTTGGATCTGAGCAGAGGAAGTCGGTGCATGCAGGAAATGGGTGGGAGAGGCATGGAGAGGGTTGGAAAGAAACATGTGTTTGGACAAGAGAGTGGTGTTTGGAAGAACAAAGAGGAAACACATGGCTTCCAGGAGCTGGGTAATTTTGGAGACGCTTTTGTGAGTTGGACTTTGAACAAGGAACTATGAAGGACATCTTAATCCTTAAGTTGAGTAACTGTTTAGTTTACTTAATGTGTACATATTATACATGCTTATATGTGTAGGCATATATTTACTAAGCTATAAGTTATGTTGTATTGTATTGTTCATCCTACAGCTTGTATGTGCAGATTTTTCCCTGTTTAGTAAAGCATTGATACACTTTAGAAGTCTAAGCTTCCTTGGTTTTACCACAAAAACTTAATAGACGCAAAGCATTACGGGGGGGGGGGGGGGGGGAGCACACAGATATAAAGGAGGAAGGCAAACATATGTAAGGTAAAGAAAAGATATACCTGTGCTCAAATTCCAACAGCTTGTACAAACTATCAGGTGCTAAAGGGGTGTGACCACATATTAACACTAAAAATGTGGGTATTATATCGTGTTTGTATGCACTAAAAGTGTATTTTGTATTTGTGCAATATAAAAAAAAATGCAATAACCATTTTGTTTTTCAGGGTCCCTGCTTTAAATATATATGTTAGGGGGTCCTATGTAATTTCCAAGCAAATAAATGCAGTTTTTTTTTTTACATGTATAAAAGAGAAATGTCAGAATTGGCCTGCACTGGATGTGGTTAAACATTATTGATTAGATGTCCTTTACATCTTTTGTGTTGGAGATTTTGAATATTTAAAATGGAATTGGATTGCCATGCCCCATCGGATGTGTATATATATATATATATATATATATATATATATATATATATATATATATATATATATATATGTGTGTATATATATTTATATATATTTTTATGACAGGCAAGCTAGACTTTTTCCATAGATTGACTTTGCCCAGGTATTAATTGAATATCCTTTGTTCTCTTACAATAGATGGCTCCTTCTCCCCAGGGGTCATTAACATACTCATGTACCTAGGTAGAACTGGTGACTCATAAATCTTGGAGACCACCTGACAACAGGGGTTTTGCCTTTAGAAAAGGACCAATCACTGAGCTAGCCCAAAGACCCACGGGAGCCAATGAACATTGAGACTGGGGAAGGGGCACTTTTGGCATATAAATAAGTCTACAGCTGGATGCTCAGGTTCTCTTAGCCTGATGATTTTGGACATGTGAGCTGCCGGGGTAATGTACTCTCTCTCCCCCCCCCCTCCCCCCCCCCCCCCCCCCTCTCTCTCTCTCTCTCTTTCTCCTAGAACTTTAATATGTTTTGGTAACCTTGTTGATCAGTGTATATCTGGTGTGAACCATGTGGCCTTAAATATCTCCTAAGAACTATCTTTGTAAACACTGGCAACATGGCATTTATAACATCTCTATACTATGTTGGGTAATCTAAAATGTTTCTTTATTATTTTTCTTTACTATATAAATAAATTGTAATTGTTTATCTATTCGCACGGTTATCGTACGTTTATATACTTATACAGACAAAGGTTTAAGCACTTTAATCGTGTTATTCACTCTATCATTTTTGTATCTATAATGATTTTAACTAAGCTAGAAATTCAGCTTTAACAGATGGTGCCCCTGTGTGAGGAGGCTTGACGTTTTGAGCGAATGGGCGATTTTATACCCTGTCTTTACAGTCAAAACTAGCAAGCTTCTTTGAACACTGTTTATAGATATATAACTTTTTGTCTGCACTAATACTTTGATGAGACTGATATGAACAGTATAAGTGAAATAAATTGTACAGAGTGTATGAGAAGACATCCTGCCTCAATTGGGCCAAGATTGCAGGAGGGTGTCGGAATGAATGATATGGGCTCTGATTGGACTCTTGAAGGCAGTGAAAAAAAACTAGGATCTGGGCCTTTCTGCCAACAAGCGCTTCTGATTGACCCTTGCATGGGTCTAGGTCAAGACGCTTCCCAATCTTTGAGATTGAAATGCACCTGTGGGCCTAGGTCACACTGAATGATCTTGCTGTACATGGATCTATCTTTCTGTGTGAACTACAAGGGCCAGCATTGTACTATGGGGGGCATTGGTGGACTACAAGGCCCAGCATTGTACTATAGGGGGGCCATTGGTGGACTACAAGGCCCAGAATTGTACTATGGGGGGGCATTGGTGGACTACAAGGCCCAGCTTTGTACTAGTAGGGAAGTTGTGCTTTTTCATGATGTCCCATGTGTCTTTTGTTGGATGTGCTAGGCATCATCTTTTTAAGTGAATGTAAGCTATTGTAAGTTAGCTGTTTTTTGTTTGGCGGGAAAATCCCATTTTTATGATGGCCTGCGATTTGTTTGTAAGCACCATGAGGGTGCAGACGGCGGCCATTTTCAGCTTGTGAATCATCCCAGAGCTCTGATTCCTTTGGGTGTAGCCATGTTCTGTGCAGGCATCATCTCCTTTTTAAGTGAACTCTATTTTTGTACTTTTTATATTTTTTTGGGAGAGTTCATTTAATGTTTTTGGTCATTGGTCATTGGTGGGGTACCAGCCATATATTGTATGGGAAACGGCTGACTGTAACTATATGTTGTAGGTATTTGTGATGTATATGGGAAACGAACTATGATTTTGACCTTTATGACCAAGATACAAGTCCCCATAAGTGAAAAATATTTTTAAAGGGTTTCTTATCCAGTAGACCATGTATTGTTGGGACACAATAGAAGTTGTCACACCCTAGGAGGGGGGGTGGGGGTCTCAGGCTTCTAACTGAGAAAATGGGGGGAAGTGTTGTGAACTCTCAGAGCCAAATATTGTGCTTTGTATTTGGGACAAGAATGCACATCGGTCCCGGCCCTCAGGGCACAGGGAGGGCATGCAGACTGTTTAGTTGAATATGCCTATATTTTAGTATAGACCCTAATTGACATAGCCTAAAGTGTTTTGTCTAGGGATAAGTGGTAATATTGGTGTCTCAATTGTATGGTCAGTGTTTGTAGGGAGAAAAAGTTTTTGTGTTGGTTTTCATTTGTTAATGTCGGCCATTTTTCTGTAGTCCGGATTTCATCCACCATTTTGCCGTTGACCGATTTGCGATTACTGCAACTGCCTTTTTGTCTCTGCTAAATTTTAGCCCCGAGCTAAATCTTGTACTGAATTAATGGCGCCATTTTTCACCATAGGCCAGGTATTGATTTTCGTTTGGCCCGGCTGCCATTTTGTGTCCGCTGTGTTTGGGTGGAATTGCTATTTGTGTTTATAGAGGCGCAGTCTAAGACACTGTTTCCTTTTTAAGTGAATTCAATCATTTCAGTTTTTATACTTTTAAAAATGGCGTGTGTTGTTTTTGATTGTTTGTGGCCTACAGTGGAAGGGAAGGGCTTTGACCTTTTTCAGCCGTCTTTTTGCAGGAGTTTTGTTGCACTGTTGTGTGATATTCTGGTTTTAAAACTGGTGGTTTGACTTCCCAGGGGGATATGTGAGTCAAGGGGGATTTTTATTGGCTGATGCTAGCCATAGATTTTTCTAATGTCTTGATAGACAAAATAAGGTTTATATTGTAATACTGTGTTGGAAAGACATTCAAATTATTGTAATATCAAGGTACAGAGAGAAGCCATAATATTTGTTTTGAATAGTGGAGGATTTCATGGTGTTTTGTAGTTTGTCTGACAACACATTTAACAGGTAGTAGAGTAAATGTGAGGATTAGTACGCTAGCAAACCAGGAGGCCGTGTATAATAATCGGAAAACGCTGGGTGCCAGTACTGTAAAAATCTAGCAGTACTGATCTGAAAATTAGTCACAAGGGTGCCCTGGGTGAGGCTCCAAACCAGTCAGACAGCTGCCTTACACATGAGATCTGGGTGTGGGGCTCCGGACATGAGACTCCTTAAAGCTGTGGAGGGTATTTTTGATGTCTGGTGGTAGACCCCAGAATAAAAAAATATTTTGGTAGTTCAGTTGTGGCTTCAGAAATCTGTAATGGTGAGTGCATTGATGGATGTGTGTAGTTTGATTCTCAGAGGAGGAACTGTTTTTTTTTTGTCATAAGAGTCCTTAGTTTTCATTCTGTCCCTGCCTGCTCTAAAGAGCTGAGTGGGGCAGACTAACGCTGGTTGAGACCTGTTTGTGGTTTTGAACGTAATGGCGTTGAGAAGGCTAGAGTTGGCTTTTTGGGGAGCAGATAGTCACTACTGTATGGGGTTCAGTTTTACTGTAGAACTGGGAAGGCTATATTTTACATTTGTGATTGTTGTTTTTTTTGTACAATAGAGGGCTCATTTTGTTTTTTTAATCCCATTGTGTTACTGACCGATTGATCAATTATGAAGGTAGTAGTCGATTGATTTTATGGTCGATTAGTTGTTTCAGCCCTAGTATGAATCTTTCTCTTTATAAACTGCTAACTGTGAATCGTAAGTTTTGTAATTAGATCTGTAAACACTGGCGATGTTGTAACTACTATAACTCATATCGCAAAGGTGTGCATCAGTTGACTACCTCCTGTAATAATACACATAGGGTCCGGATTATCCAAGTTTGTGCTAAACATTCTTGAGATAACAGAAGTAATAAGCTTTTTGTTAGGCATCTCTTTTGGAATATTTCAGAAAAGTCCACGGAAGGGATTGGACTATTATTTGGTTCAGGAAATCTCTAGGCTAATTTTTTGAAGGACTGTAGCCAGGACAGAGAATATTGTTCTGGCAAGTAGTGAAAAAAAGGCAGCAACGTTGATAGGGGAGGGGCCTATCTACCCACTTCTTGTCCAGAGGGTAGGGATGAGCCGAACACCCCCGGGTTCGGTTCGAACCAGAACCTTCGAACGGACCGAAAGTTCGCGCGAATTTTCGAACCCTATACGTTATAATGGACGCGAACGTTCGAAATCAAAAGTGCTAATTACAACGGCCAATATGCATGTTAATGTCATAAAACAGGTTTGGGGACCCGGGTCCTGCCCCAGGGGACATATATCAATGCAAAAAGAACTTTTAAAAACTAACGTTTTTTTTCGGGAGCAGTCATTTTAATGATGCATAAAGTGAAAAAAAAAAGTGAAATTTTCCTTTAAATATGGTACCTGGGGGGTGTCTAAAGTATGCCTGTGAAGTGGCATGTGTTTCCCGTGTTTAGAACTGTCCTTGCACAAAATGACATTTGTAAAGGAAAAAAAGAAGCCATTTAAAACCACTTGCGGCTTTAGGTTTGTTCTTAAGTAGAATCTGAACAGGTACATTATGAAGTGTAGCTCCATCCCAAAAAAATCTATTTTTAAGCTTTTTGGAGAACATAGGGAGGGGTTATCACCCCTGTAACATTTGCTGTCTTTGCACATCTGTTCAGAACATGTCACCTCACTTTCCGTCCCAATGACAAATGTTTTTGGAAAAGTGGGGTTTTAATTGAAACAAGGATTGGTGATAAAGTATCAGTAGAGAGGAGATACCTTTTTCCCAAATTAAATCTAACAGGATAGAATTTCCCTTCCTAGGGGTAGATTTCCTCTCACTTCCTGTTTTCTCTTTCCATTTGCAAGTAGGAGTCGTTTGTAAGTTGGATGTTTGAAAGTAGGGGCCTGGCGTATATACTCTGCAGAAATTTGCCCTATTAGATGTTGGTGTAGCCACAAGACTGGTGGGCACAGGAATGGGCCCTGCTATGAGTTAATAGATCAAGATTTGTAATTGCATGCACCTGTTGAACAGGGCAGAAAAATTGGGGGTGGTGGTGGTGGTGGACGGTGTTGCCACAAGACTGTAAGCTCTCACAGTTACTCTTGGTGGGCGCAGGAATGGGCCCTGCTGTGAGTTATTAGATCAAGATTTGTAATTGCAAGCACCTGATGAACAGGGCAGAAAAATTGGGCCTTTGGCGGTGGTGGTGGACGGTGTTGCCACAAGACTGTAGGCCCTCACAGTTACTCTTGGTGGGCGCAGGAATGGGCCCTGTTGTGAGTTATTAGATCAAGATTTGTAATTGCAAGCACCTGATGAACAGGGCAGAAAAATTGGGCCTTTGGCGGTGGTGGTGGACGGTGTTGCCACAAGACTGCAGGCCCTCATAGTTACTCTTGGTGGGCGCAGGAATGGGCCCTGCTGTGAACTATTAGATCAAGATTTGTAATTACCCGCCCCTGTTAAACAGGGGCTGAAAAATTGTGCCTTAGGCACTGGTGCTGGTGCCACAACACTGCAACCCCTCACAGAGACTGTACTTGGAGCACAGCAGTCACACGTGTTGCGAAGCATTTTTTTAAAAAATTGTAAGTACCCGCCCCTGTTAAACAGGGGCTGAAAAATTGTGCCTTAGGCACTGGTGCTGGTGCCACAACACTGCAACCCGGCCCTCACAGATACTGTACTTGGAGCACAGCAGTCACACGTGTTGCGAAGCATTTTTTTAAAAAATTGTAAGTACACGCCCCTGTTAAACAGGGGCTGAAAAATTGTGCCTTAGGCACTGGTGCTGGTGCCACAACACTGCAACCCGGCCCTCACAGATACTGTACTTGGAGCACAGCAGTCACACGTGTTGCGAAGCATTTTTTTAAAAAATTGTAAGTACCCGCCCCTGTTAAACAGGGGCTGAAAAATTGTGCCTTAGGCACTGGTGCTGGTGCCACAACACTGCAACCCGGCCCTCACAGATACTGTACTTGGAGCACAGCAGTCACACGTGTTGCGAAGCATTTTTTTAAAAAATTGTAAGTACCCGCCCCTGTTAAACAGGGGCTGAAAAATTGTGCCTTAGGCACTGGTGTGGTGGCATGGATCATTGAGGAGGAGGAAGAGGATAGTCAGTGAACATAAGAGGACAGTCACTCAGCATCAGCATAGGCAGTCTTGAAGGGATGTGACATTAAAAATTATTCGGTTATATCCGCCTCAGGTGCCTGGTAGCTGGTGGTGATCCAAGACTGATTCATTTTGATGAATGTCAGTCGATCAACCGAGGCGGTGGACAGGCGCACCCTATGATCAGTCACAAATCCTCCAGCAGCACTGAATGTGCGTTCGGAAAGAACGCTGGAGGCAGGACAGGCCAGTAGCTCAATTGCATACTGTGCAAGCTCTGGCCAGTGATCCATCCTCAGGACCCAGTAAGCCAGAGGATTTTCGGTGGGAAAGGTGTCCAAGTCTGACCTTGCCCCAAGGTATTCCTGCACCATGTATATCAGACGCTGGCGATGGTTGCTGGAACCGATCATACCTTGGGGCTGCGGACTAAAAAATTGTCTAAACGCATCGGTCAGACGTCCACCTTCCCCACCGCTCCTTCTGCCACTGACCGAAGCCTCAGCAACTCGTCGCCCAGGACCAGGAGTTTGTAGCCTCCCAGTTTCTGGGAACGCGTTGCACAGACCTTTCTGCAAGGCCTCCCTGAGATGTCTCATCCTCTGCTCCCTCTGCGACGGCAAGATAAGGTCCGCAACCTTACCCTTGTACCGCGGATCAAGGAGAGTGGCCAGCCAGTAATGGTCCCTCTCCTTGATCCGAAGAACACGAGGATCCTTCCGCAGGCTTTGCAGGATCAGGGAGGCCATGCAGCGTAGGTTAGCTGAGGCATTCGGTCCGGAGTCTTCTGGGTCACTGAGGATGACATGATCGCCAGCCACCTCCTCCCAGCCACGTACAAGTCCACTGGTTTGTTGGGACTGTACATCATCCCTAAAAGACTGCTGCTGCTGATGCTGAGTGCCAGGCTCCACCTCCATGCTCACACAATCCTCCTCCTCCTCCTCCTCATCCTCTTCCTGTGTGATGGGTGGGACAGAAGGAACACTGTCCGGATAAAGGGGGCCTTGAGAGGTAAGGAAGTCCTCCTCTTCCTGCCTCTGTTCTGCCTCAAGTGCCCTGTCCATTATCCCACGCAGCGTATGCTCCAACAGGTGGACAAGAGGGACAGTGTCACTGATGCATGCACTGTCACTGCTCACCATCCTCGTGGCCTCCTCAAATGGTGAGAGGACAGTGCATGCATCCCTGATCATGCTCCACTGACGTGGGGAAAAAAAACCAAGCTCCCCTGACCCTGTCCTGGTGCCGTAGTCGCAAAGGTACTCATTGATGGCCCTCTGCTGCGTGTGCAGTCGCTGCAGCATGGCCAACGTTGAGTTCCACCTGGTGGGCATGTCACATATTAGGCGGTTCTTGGGCAGGTTCAGCTCCTTTTGCAGCTCAGTCAGCCGAGCACTGGCATTATAAGATCGGCGGAAATGCACACAGACTTTCCTGGCCTGCCTCAGGACATCCTGTAAGCCTGGGAACCTGCCCAAGAACCGCTGCACCACCAGGTTGAGGACGTGAGCCATGCAGGGCACATGGGTGAGCTGCCCCTGTCGCAGGGCGGAGAGGAGGTTGGTGCCATTGTCAGAAACGACCATTCCTGGCTTAAGCTGACGTGGCGTCAACCACCTCTCGGCCTGCCCCTGCAGAGCTGCCAGAACCTCTGGCCCAGTGTGGCTCCTGTCCCCCAAACACACCAGCGCAAGCACGGCATGGCATCTTTTTGCCTGCGTACTTGCGTAGCCCCTTGTACGCCTACGGAGCACCGCTGGTTCCAAGGACAGAGCACTGGAGGAAGAAGAAGAGGAGGGGGTGGAGGAGAGAGGTGTGTCACAACCAGTAGCAGTAGTCGCGTTTTGGAGGCGTGGTGGCGGAACAACCTCCAACACTACTGCACCTTGTCCTGCATCCCTCCCAGCTGCCAATAGAGTGACCCAATGGGCCGTGAAAGAAAGGTACCGTCCCTGTCCATGCCTGCTGGACCATGAGTCAGCGGTAATATGCACCTTACCGCTGACCGCCCTGTCCAGCGAGGCATGGACATTGCCCTCCACATGCCGGTAGAGAGACGGAATCGCCTTCCGCGAGAAAAAGTGGCGTTTGGGAACCTGCCACTGAGGAACCGCACATTGAACAAACTCACGGAAGGGGGCCGAGTCTACCAACTGAAAAGGCAGCAGTTGAAGTGCTAGCAATTTAGCAAGGCTAGCATTCAACCGCTGGGCATGTGGATGGCTGGGAGTGTACTTCTTTCTACGGTCCAGCAGCTGGGGCAGGGAAATTTGCCTGCTGCAATCGGACGTCGGTGTACTGCAAGTACTTGGTTGTGACACACCGAATTCTACACCTTCAGTCCTCTCAGAGCAGCTTTCAGAGAGGACTGAAGGTGTAGTGGGGATGGAGATCCCAGCTGAGGAGGAGCAAGGAGAGGTCCGCTTAGTTCTTTGGTGTGGGTCTTTTATGTGTGCCTGCCAACGAGCTGCATGGCAGGTCGCCATATGTCTGGTCATGCTTGTCGTGCCCAAGCGGCTGATGTTTTGGCCACGCGAGATACGCTTGAGACAAATATTGCAAATAGCAGTGGTGCGATCTGCTGCACTCGTCTCAAAAAAGGCCCACACCAAAGAACTTTTCTGATAACGTGCAGAGGCAGCGCCCTGCACAGGCGGAGCTCTGCGGTGTTGTACAGTTGCTGTGCTGGCCTCTACCTGGCCTCCAGGGGGCATCCTGCCTCGTTGGACATGTGACGCCGCATCCTCCTCCTCCTCGTCCTCCTCCTCATCCTCTCTCCCTTGAGGCACCCACGTGGAGTCAGTGACCTCATCATCCCCTCCCTCTTCACCACTAGAGCAAACCTGGCAGTAAGCTGCAGCTGGTGGAACAGTACTGCCAGATTCCTCAAGCTGGGTATCGTCGTCCGAGCCTTCGAATCGTTGGGCATCCTCCTGGAGCATGTACCCAACACTGTGCTCAAAGAGTTCGGGGGACTCCTCAGGAGGACATGGTGGGTCTAGGGAAGGGGTGGCTGATGATGCTCTGTCAGTACCCTGAGCCTGGGTGAGAGAGGATGAGGAGGATGAGGAGGGCTTGGTCATCCATTCTACCAAGCCTTCAGCATGATGCGGCTCCACATGTCCAGCTGCCGAAAACAAAGACGCGCGTGTCCCATGGCCACGTGCTGATGACGATGCACGACCACGTCCACGGCCACGTCCACTAGAAACAGAGCCTGCCTGCCCTGTGTTCTTGGCTCTGCACGCTCTGCCTCCCCTTGGCGGTCTTCCAGCCATTGTAGTCGGTAGTCCTGTGGGTGCTGCTGAGAAGAAAATATAGGAGCTCTGTGTGATGCCACTAACACACTAGAAGTCCTATGGGTGCTTCTGCAAAGAAAATAGAGGAGCTCTGTGTGATGCCACTAACACACTAGAAGTCCTGTGGGTGCTGCTGAGAAGAATATATAGGAGCTCTGTGTGATGCCACTAACACACTAGAAGTCCTATGGGTGCTTCTGCAAAGAAAATAGAGGAGCTCTGTGTGATGCCACTAACACACTAGAAGTCCTGTGGGTGCTTATGCAAAGAAAATAGAGGAGCTCTGTGTGATGCCACTAACACACTAGAAGTCCTGTGGGTGCTTCTGCAAAGAAAATAGAGGAGCTCTGTGTGATGCCACTAACACACTAGAAGTCCTGTGGGTGCTTCTGCAAAGAAAATAGAGGAGCTCTGTGTGATGCCACTAACACACTAGAAGTCCTGTGGGTGCTTCTGCAAAGAAAATAGAGGAGCTCTGTGTGATGCCACTAACACACTAGAAGTCCTGTGGGTGCTTCTGCAAAGAAAATAGAGGAGCTCTGTGTGATGCCACTAACACACTAGAAGTCCTGTGGATGCTTCTGCAAAAAAAAATAGAGGAGCTCTGTGTGATGCCACTAACACACTAGAAGTCCTGTGGGTGCTTATGCAAAGAAAATAGAGGAGCTCTGTGTGATGCCACTAACACACTAGAAGTCCTGTGGGTGCTTATGCAAAGAAAATAGAGGAGCTCTGTGTGATGCCACTAACACACTAGAAGTCCTGTGGGTGCTTCTGCAAAGAAAATAGAGGAGCTCTGTGTGATGCCACTAACACACTAGAAGTCCTGTGGGTGCTGCTGAGAAGAATATATAGGAGCTCTGTGTGATGCCACTAACACACTAGAAGTCCTATGGGTGCTTCTGCAAAGAAAATAGAGGAGCTCTGTGTGATGCCACTAACACACTAGAAGTCCTGTGGGTGCTTCTGCAAAGAAAATAGAGGAGCTCTGTGTGATGCCACTAACACACTAGAAGTCCTGTGGGTGCTGCTGAGAAGAATATATAGGAGCTCTGTGTGATGCCACTAACACACTAGAAGTCCTATGGGTGCTTCTGCAAAGAAAATAGAGGAGCTCTGTGTGATGGGACTAACACACTTCAAGTCCTATAGGTGCTTCTGGGAAGAAAATAAAGGTCTGTGTGATGGGACTAACACACTTCAAGTCCTATAGTTGCTTCTGGGAACAAAATATAGCTCTGTGTGTGTGATGGGACTAACACACTTCAAGTCCTATAGGTGCTTCTGGGAACAAAATATAGCTCTGTGTGTGTGATGGGACTAACACACTTCAAGTCCTATAGGTTCTTCTGGGAACAAAATATAGCTCTGTGTGTGTGATGGGACTAACACACTTCAAGTCCTATAGGTGCCTCTGGGAACAAAATATAGCTCTGTGTGTGTGATGGGACTAACACACTTCAAGTCCTATAGGTGCCTCTGGGAACAAAATATAGCTCTGTGTGTGTGATGGGACTAACACACTTCAAGTCCTATAGGTGCTTCTGGGAACAAAATATAGCTCTGTGTGTGTGATGGGACTAACACACTTCAAGTCCTATAGGTTCTTCTGGGAACAAAATATAGCTCTGTGTGTGTGATGGGACTAACACACTTCAAGTCCTATAGGTGCTTCTGGGAACAAAATATAGCTCTGTGTGTGTGATGGGACTAACACACTTCAAGTCCTATAGGTGCTTCTGGGAAGAAAATATAGCTCTGTGTGTGTGATGGGACTAACACACTTCAAGTCCTATAGGTTCTTCTGGGAACAAAATATAGCTCTGTGTGTGTGATGGGACTAACACACTTCAAGTCCTATAGGTGCTTCTGGGAACAAAATATAGCTCTGTGTGTGTGATGGGACTAACACACTTCAAGTCCTATAGGTGCTTCTGGGAACAAAATATAGCTCTGTGTGTGTGATGGGACTAACACACTTCAAGTCCTATAGGTTCTTCTGGGAACAAAATATAGCTCTGTGTGTGTGATGGGACTAACACACTTCAAGTCCTATAGGTGCTTCTGGGAACAAAATATAGCTCTGTGTGTGTGATGGGACTAACACACTTCAAGTCCTATAGGTGCTTCTGGGAAGAAAATATAGCTCTGTGTGTGTGATGGGACTAACACACTTCAAGTCCTATAGGTGCTTCTGGGAAGAAAATATAGCTCTGTGTGTGTGATGGGACTAACACACTTCAAGTCCTATAGGTGCCTCTGGGAACAAAATATAGCTCTGTGTGTGTGATGGGACTAACACACTTCAAGTCCTATAGGTGCCTCTGGGAACAAAATATAGCTCTGTGTGTGTGATGGGACTAACACACTTCAAGTCCTATAGGTTCTTCTGGGAAGAAAATATAGCTCTGTGTGTGTGATGGGACTAACACACTTCAAGTCCTATAGGTGCTTCTGGGAACAAAATATAGCTCTGTGTGTGTGATGGGACTAACACACTTCAAGTCCTATAGGTGCTTCTGGGAACAAAATATAGCTCTGTGTGTGTGATGGGACTAACACACTTCAAGTCCTATAGGTGCTTCTGGGAACAAAATATAGCTCTGTGTGTGTGATGGGACTAACACACTTCAAGTCCTATAGGTGCTTCTGGGAAGAAAATATAGCTCTGTGTGTGTAATGGGACTAACACACTTCAAGTCCTATAGGTGCCTCTGGGAACAAAATATAGCTCTGTGTGTGTGATGGGACTAACACACTTCAAGTCCTATAGGTGCTTCTGGGAAGAAAATATAGCTCTGTGTGTGTGATGGGACTAACACACTTCAAGTCCTATAGGTGCTTCTGGGAAAAAATATAGCTCTGTGTGTGTGATGGGACTAACACACTTCAAGTCCTATAGGTGCTTCTGGGAACAAAATATAGCTCTGTGTGTGTGATGGGACTAACACACTTCAAGTCCTATAGGTGCTTCTGGGAACAAAATATAGCTCTGTGTGTGTGATGGGACTAACACACTTCAAGTCCTATAGGTGCTTCTGGGAACAAAATATAGCTCTGTGTGTGTGATGGGACTAACACACTTCAAGTCCTATAGGTGCTTCTGGGAACAAAATATAGCTCTGTGTGTGTGACGGGACTAACACACTACAAGTCCTATAGGTGCTTCTGGGAACAAAATATAGGAGCTCTGCCTGCCTGCCACGAACACACTACAAGTCCTATAGGTGCTTCTGGGAACAAAATATAGGAGCTCTGCCTGCCTGCCACGAACACACTACAAGTCCTATAGGTGCTTCTGGTAACAAAATATAGGAGCTCTGCCTGCCTGCCACGAACACACTACAAGTCCTATAGGTGCTTCTGGTAACAAAATATAGGAGCTCTGCCTGCCTGCCACGAACACACTACAAGTCCTATAGGTGCTTCTGGTAACAAAATATAGGAGCTCTGCCTGCCTGCCACGAACACACTACAAGTCCTATAGGTGCTTCTGGTAACAAAATATAGGAGCTCTGCCTGCCTGCCACGAACACACTACAAGCCCCTCTTTCTCAATCAATCTTTGTAACTGAATCTATCTAACTCAATTTCTGTAAGTGAATCTCTCTACCTAACTAAATCGAGCAGAGTGTCACAGAATCAGCCTGCTCAATCTGCGCCGGAACAGCATGTGACCGGCGCAGACGGCGTGGCGGCCTTTTATAGGGGGGGGGGGGCGTGTACTACAGCCCCTGAGCTGTAATTGGCTACAGGCGTCCTGCCTGTAGCCAATTATGGCTCTTCGAGTTTCCGGGGCTGTGATTGGCCAAGCATGCGGGGTCACAGTGCATGCTTGGCCAATCAGCCAGCAATGCACTGCGCCGGCCGCGCCGGCCGCAATGCATTGCGGGGCCGCTCGCATCACACGAACGTGATGCGAGCGGCCAAAATAGTTCTGGGCTCGCCGAGCGAGCGAACGCCCGGTGCTCGATGCGAACGTGGGTTCGCATCGAGCACCGGGCCCATCCCTACCAGAGGGTCGCTACCTCTGAAGTAGGCAACCTCTAAAGAGGTTGGGGGATCAGTTCAAGGTCCATTGTCCGTAAAGGATGGGTAATCGAATCGCTTGAAAGAGGGTGTCTAACCTTGGGGAACCATACCACTTGACCCCGAAGGAAGAAATGATAGATAAATATGGGCCTTGGACTGTGAAATATGCTAGAGTGGGATCAGTGGACAGGGAGAAATTATTCTAAAAAAAAAAACGTACTTTTAAACCAAAAGCTTAGGAAGCCCGGTGGTACAATAAAGAGATGCATGGAACGCATGGATGGTAGAATCCATGCATAGAACTGATGATGTGAAAATTTTTATGGTGGGAGGTAAGGAGAAAGCGCACCAAATGCTGAGAAGTAGGGACAAACAGGGCCAATAGAACCACATCCCCAGAGTAGTGGCGGTGATGATCAGGGGAACAGCCTCCACACCTAAGGTATGTACCAATAATGCTACTAATCCAGTTGTCACCAACTATGTTTCATTCCTGGTGTTTTTGCAAGGATAAATCCCTGGAAGGTGAGCGTTTTTATTATAGAAAATATGAAATATGTGTGACGTCTAGAGGTCATCTTTGACCCAGCTAATTGTGTGTGGAATATGCCATATATATTTTGTGTCCTGTGATTTCTGTTGTCGCAGCTGCTGACAGCCCACCCGAATGACCCCCCCTTCTTTCTGACCAGGTCAGTGAGTGTAAAGCAAACTGTATTGACATGCAAATTACCTGAGCCAAGATAACTATATGTAATAATGAATTGAAAGGTGCTTTACTAAACTCAGTTTGTTTTCCAGAAGACAGTTCGGCAAGAGATTTTCTGGTGAAGTATGATTTGTTGAAAAATGGAAAAAACGTTTTATTGCGAGTTGCTAATTTTTTTTCTCCCTCACCATGGTGAATATTTTTTTTTGGGGAATTATTGGTATACCATAAAACAAAAATCCACGTGGTATTAATATGTATTAAGTAATACATATTAATAATAAGTTGAGCTCAACAATGTTTGCTATTATAAAATCAGGTGCACTGTTTATGTAATGTAAATGTATATTTGTTTCATATGCTAATGTCTTGTTACAGATATTTAACCATTGTTTTTTTCAGGCAAAAAATTGAATGTTTATTACTAAATTTTATTGGTGTTTTTCAGATGATAATTGGGTTTCACAGCTTTCAGAACCAAAAGGAAATCATAGAAAGTTGATGTATTATTTTCCCTGGGTTCAACACCATTATGTGGTTTGTGCTCCTATTTGTCAGTCCATTCAGCTGTGTTTTGGACTACCTAAGTGGGTGTGGTATTTTCTAATCCAACCTGTATAAAGAACGAGTTTCTGTGCTCCACTGATTACTTGTGGGGGGAAAAAATACTGTTTAGGACTGTTTCACCCCCCCTGCGGTTATGGTAATTAGTTACCTGGCTGTACCAGCTCTGCTCATTGCCTCAGGCTAAGGTATGTTAATGTCCCTTAAGCAACCTGTGTCCCCAAGTAAAGATTCAACCCACATCCTGTCCAGTGTCCCTATGTTTACGTGACGATGTGTTATGAATTGTCTAATGTGTCTGTGGCATATCTGTCGCTAATATCTGGGGGGTTTCAAAGTACACAGGTTGGCTCGAATTGTACCCCCGACTGTTCAGCGGTCTCGGTGCTGCAAGGGATTTTTCTTTGCCCTTTGGCCAGTGGTGTTTGGTAATAGGAGTTTCTCGAGCTGGATATACATTATGCAATTTTTATCTTATTTTTTTCAATTTTCTTTAGATTTATCTGCAGAGGTGAAGTACGAGGGCCTGCCGGATTGCATACAAGTTGAAAGTGTATAGGTCTGGCCTCGTATTGTATAGTTTTGGTTGAGTCTGGAGAAAAAGTTGTGCAGGATGTATAGGCATGTCGTATTCTCCTCAGTTAATCTGTGTCCTGCAGGCCAGGAAGCCCAGTGCCCCAGTGACGCTATGCCCCTGTCATTCATGTGAGTCCTGTCTGAATAGTATCAGTTAATTTTGTATGGGTGAAGGATAACATGGTCTGATTACCGAATTGATAAAGGAGGGAGCGAGTGTACCTGTTGGCAGGTGGTTTTCAATACGGGTTTTCAGACTATTTCCCATACTTAGGATAAAGAGAGGCTTAATGGAGACTGCCGTTGGAGCTGGAGGGGGGCACCGGGTAGGTGAGGGTAGTATCCAGGTTGCCTATGAATCATAATAGATTGGTATATGACTCAGTTCCAGGATCATCAAAATCTAACTTACACTGGTCTCATCCCTAATGACAGGGATGGAACATTGTGCAGATATCGCGGTCAATCTGGGTACTAGCCTTTAACAGACTCTACTGGGTTACACCCTGCAGTCCATCTTGTTCTGATGGTTTGAGTCCGGACAGCCTCAGATGAATTGTACGAATGAGTGCTGGAGAAAGGAAGGTGTTGTGCTATGGGAAAAGGCAACAATGCTGGCACAGGAGGGGGTCGTGTCTAATGGAGGCCGGGGTAGTGTCCCAACTGGTCCTAAACAAAGTTACCAGGGTACTGGTATCACATGTCTAATGATGTACTGTTTTCAGCATCAGGAGTCTATTGTACATCTCCTCTTGCCCTTGGCATGGATATAGCAGGAACACCGGGTTGTACCCCAATCACCCCTGAAGGAAGGTTTTTATGGAAAACCTGACCTCCCCTTACACCTACTGAAACTTCTGTTGGGGTTCGGGGAGGAGTTAAACATTTGGTAGTTGGGTGGTTTGTGCAACAGGATCTGATAATGACAACAGTCTGTGCAGGGCGTGAATAGAAGGGCCCTACTCAGGGGTTTATGATCCAAGGAGAGGAGGGTGGTGCAAAATAATAGCTGTTGGGAATTATCTGATATGGAGCTGGCTGAGGTAACATTAAAAGAGTTTCTAGGGATCACCTAGTGGTGGTCAGGGTAGGGGCTGGCTGGACATATTGGGGTGGAGGAGTTCCAGAGCGGTCCTAATGTTGAACATGGGAGGAGTGAAGTGGACGATTTGGGTGATCTCAAGATCAAAAGAGGTCAATCCAGATATCTCTAAGGTTGAGTTTCTTAGTGGGAAAAGTTAATTCAGGTACAGTCTTAGGGCCACAGCTTTAGTAAACTCCACCCTGTTGCCGTCCTAATTTGGGTAACTATTAGAGACCAACGTAGGGGATTGTGTGCATTTAAAAGAGGACCCTAGAACTATATTTTTTCTTTTTGTTCTTTGCTGTTCTGGGGATAAGCCTTTTCAATTTATAGTAATAATATGCGGTCAGGTTTTACCTAAATTCCAAAAAAGGTTTTAATCATTTTTTATTTTTTCATTTTATTTCTTTCCTCCCTCTCATTGTTAATATCTGTGTACCTGACCTGGGAGAAAATACTTCTAATTGCTAGTATGGGAGAATTTTTTTTTTTTTTAGAAACTATATTTTTATTATGATTTTTTTGGTGCTATTTTTTTATTTTTCATTTTTATTTATTTTTTTTTATTTTTTTTTCCAACCATTATATTTGTTTTTTGTCTAACCCAGATTCCGTGCTCTTTAACCGTCGTGGTTGGAGTAGCATTAAATCTGTAGGTTTTTTTCTTCCCTTTCCATTATTAATTCCACCATTTTCGTTCATCTTCATTACTCACCTCTCTTCCGTTTCTTTTGCTTCATTCTAAATTTTTCTCTGGGTTTTCATCATCCATCTTCTCAAGATAATGTATCTGTTTAAAAGGATTTTCCCTGTCCGCCAGTAGTGTACCATACTTTGAACCAAAAGTATCCCTGGACATCCCGTGTTTTTATGTCTTAATGTAATGCTACCCCCTTAGTCTACCTACTGCTTTAACCTGAGCCCCGTGAGCAAGTGTGGTGTACCCCGGGACCTTGCAATGACAGGCAGTGTTGACTATCCCTACCATCAAGGGCCATGGATGATACTGTCTGTTGCTTGGACTCCGTTCCCTGTGGGGAGCCCACTTTACTCATCCCCATGGCACCCCTTATAAGTATTAAGCTCCTGTCTGGCATTCCTCCAATATCTGTACACTGACATTCTCCTTTTTTTTGTTTGCTTTATGTATTCATGCACGACGGTCTGGAGGCCCACCCAACCACCACCTGAAGACAATCAAGTCATCTCTTGAGACAAATGTGACAAGTAAGACTACCCTGAACTGTTCTTCACCATGCTGAAAAGTGCTGTCTCGCGGTCCGATCCAAGCGGAGAAACCACTACACGGTATCACCAAGTTACAGGACTAGATATGCCAGGATCCCGCCATCAATGTTGGAGTTCCGCTCTTCCAAGGCAGAGGGGCAATGAAACATTGCAGTACAGACACTCATGGTTTAGATGTTAAATCCCAAGGGCACCAGGATTTCTTTGCTGTCTTAAGCCTACCTTGAGGATTTCCGGCATGTTCAAGAAAGGAAGAGGAGGCCGTGGTGGTGGTGGGGAAGGGTTGGGACTTCTGGGCTGTTGTGGGTGGGTACAAAATCATTGAAGGACTACTTAAGTTCAAGAATGAACTTCAGGGGGAACTGTGTTGGAGATTTTGAATATTTAAAATGGAATTGGATTGCCATGCCCCATCGGATGTGTGTGTGTGTGTATGTATGTATGTATGTATGTATGTATGTATGTATGTATGTATATATATATATATATATATATATTTATATATATTTTTATGACAGGCAAGCTAGACTTTTTCCATAGATTGACTGTGCCCAGGTGTTAATTAAATATCCTTTGTTCTCTTACAATAGATGGCTCCTTCTCCCCAGGGGTCATTAACATACTCATGTACCTAGGTAGAACTGGTGACTCATAAATCTTGGAGACCACCTGACAACAGGGGTTTTGCCTTTAGAAAAGGACTAATCACTGAGCTAGCCCAAAGACCCACAGGAGCCAATGAACATTGAGACTGGGGAAGGGGCATTTTTGGCATATAAATAAGTCTACAGCTGGATGCTCAGGTTCTCTTAGCCTGATGATTTTGGACATGTGAGCTGCCGGGGTATCTCCCTCTCTCCATTTATAACATCTCTATACTATGTTGGGTAATCTAAAATGTTTCTTTATTATTATTCTTTACTATATAAATTAAATAAATTGCAATTATTTATCTATTCGCACGGTTATCATACGTTTTATATACTTATACAGACAAAGGTTTAAGCACTTTAATCGTGTTATTCACTCTATCATTTTTGTATCTATAATGATTTTAACTAAGCTAGAAATTCAGCTTTAACACTTTGCTGAGGGGATCAGTTTGTTTTTCCAGTAATACCATGGCCCCAAGTCTACTGTATGTACTAATGGTCTTGATTATTATGGTTATTTCTAAACTGTTACCATATATAATACATGTATTTTACAAGGTATGACTTTGTCTTAATGTATTGTACAAGCCCTGAATTATCTGCATCAGACACCATCCCTATCGTCTATCCAGAGCCTGAAACGAGAGGGCGTTTGGTGGTACAACAAGATCTTTGTTCCTTATTGAAGCTGATCCAATACTCCTTGTCGTGGCCACATCTCAGTCAAGATTGTAAGGACTATGCAAGATCTTGCACGAAATGTATTTGCAACAAAGGTGATCAATCTACATAAGGCCAAAACGCATCTGAGAAAGGATTGGCTTGGACCTCCCTTCCTTTGAAGATTTTACCTCCATTCTTGTGATTGTAGCCCTTTTGTACAAGATGTCCCACTTCATTCCAATGATTAGCATTCCTACAGCCTTGGAGAGAGCGTGCGTGCCATCATTAAAGCGGTATAAAAACACAATTTGATACATTGCAGCTTACCAACCATTAGATCAAGTTTTTAAATCGGAGTTCCCCCCAAAAAAGATCAGCAGAAGTTCCAATTTGGGGTGGAACGCCACTTTAAGGCCTTTTTTCTCAGTAGTAAGCTAGTGATTTGGCTAGTAATACATCACCTTTATAAGAGTGCCCCTACTCTGGATGCAGGAGAACAGCAGCCACCTTTGGACAGCAGCAATGTCAGCCTGGGGGATTTAGACACACTAACATACTGAAGCCAAACTCCAGCTCACACATTTTACATGAATAAATAAAAACTGATTTAGGGAGAAAAGGGGAAAATCCTCAAATGGGAACACTAGCTCTGGTGACCTGGGGGTACACAAAGAATTCCCTTAACCACTGGGCACTTAACCACTTCGCATCCGGCCGTAGCCGAATGACGGCCACAGCGCGGATGCCAAATCCCGGGAGGCTGTCATATGACGGCCTCCCCTTTCCTCGCTCACGAGCGCGCATCGGGGAAATTTTGTGTTGGCCGTGTCCCTTGGACACAGCCAATCACAGCGCGATCCCCCTGGCCAATGAGCGATGATCTCAAATGTAAACATATGAGATCATCTCTCATTGCCGGCTCTCTCCTCACACAGAGACAGCGTGTGAGGAGAGAGGATCTGTGACCGTAAAAAACATCAGCCAGTACAGTGCCCCACCAGTGCCAATAAGTGCCAATCAGTGCCCGCCTGTGCCGCCTCATCAGTGCCCGCCTGTGCCGCCTCATCAGTGCCCGCCTGTGCCGCCTCATCAGTGCCCGCCTGTGCCGCCTCATCAGTGCCCGCCTGTGCCGCCTCATCAGTGCGCATTTGTTCCACTTCATTAGTGCACCTCAGTAACCCATCTGTGCCACCTCAGTAACCCATCTGTGCCACCTCAGTAACCCATCTGTGCCTCATCAGTGTCCATCAGTGCAAGCTTAGTACACACCTGTGTAGTCGCAAAAGCAACCAGCAGCATGTCCAAAAGGGGTCTATTCCGCAGAGGAGGCGTTCCAAATCCTTTCCCAGGCCGACGAGAGCAACGGGGAGCTCTCTTCAGATTCCTCTTCATACATCGATTCTGAGACTGACATAACTTACGAGCCAGTCCTCAGTAGCGAAACATCGAGTGACTCGGAGGAGGAAGAGATTCGGCCGGCCAAACGAAGGCGTTCTGGTGAGGAAGCAGTGCCATCTACCAGCACCGCAGTGCCTCGGCAAAAAAAGGCCAAGGACCCATGCCAGCCTTCCCTATGCCCTTCAAAACCCCTTGTGGCTTCCTCCTAATTCAAGAGAAGCCAACATTCCCCCTTTCACTGCCCAGCCAGGAGTCCAGGTGGACACAAAGAATTTTACCCCAATAGATTTCATATGGGAGGAGTTCCAGAAATGTTTTTCTGGATGAAGAAAACAATTTTTTTTGTTTTCTCAATCCTAGATTAGGGTCTGGAGGCTCGGTGGCTTCAAAGAGATTTGGGTGGGAGAAGCCTCTACCCCTGTCCCCATTCTGTCCTGAACAAGGCCCTACTTCTGCCTGCTGCCTGTAGGACTTTCTGCCGCCATGCCTCTGCCTGTCGCACTGACCACACCACATGTCCTGCCTACTACCAGGACCAATATTTTTGGCACTGCTGACAATATCTCTGCCTGCACTGACCCTGGACTTTATATGGACAGTATCCCTGCCTGGACAATTGTGTTCGCCGTTGCTGACCAAGTCCCTGCCTGCTGCCTGGACCAGTGCTATCCTCCTGTGTAAAACTGCGCTACTACAACCACAGGTAAGCTTTTGTTTACGCTTTGCTCAGCATAATGTATTTTGGGGTGTAATTCTTGGTATGTGCATGCTATGTGTCCCTGGAATACCTGATGGTGTTCCTTGCATTTTGGATCTCTGTATGGGGCCAGACTGTGTAGAAGTCTCATACGCATGGTATCGTTATACTCAGGAGGAGTAGCAGAATGTATTTTGGGGTGTCATTTGTGCTATCTAAATGCTACGTGTTGGAAATATCTTCTAAACGGACAACTTTGTGTAAAAAAAAAAAAATGCGTTTTCATTTTTTTCCACATTTTCCAAAAACTTCTGGAAAAAAATGAACCGTTCAAAAGACTCATTATGCCTCATAGATTATACGTTGGGGTGTTACCTTTCCAAAATGGGGTCATTTTGTGGGCATTTCCATTGTCCTGGTGCTCCAGGGCCTTCAAAAGTGTAATAGGTGGTTGAGAAATGTGATGTGTAATTTATGCTCCTAGAACACCTGATGGTGCTCCCTGCATGTTGGGCCACTGTATGTGGCCAGGCAGTAAAAAAGTCCCACACATGTGGTATCGCTATACTCAGGAGGGGTAGCAGAATGTATGTTGGGGTGTCATTTGTGGTATACATATGCTATGTGAGAGAAATAAGCTATTATTCATGAAAATTTTGTGGGGGGAAAAAAAAAAATAAAAAATCTTAATTTTGCAAAGAATTGTGGGAAAAAAATTACAACTTCAAATAACTCACCATGCCTCTTACTAAATACCTTGAAATGTCTACTTTCCAAAAAGGGGTTATTTGGGGGGCATTTGTACTTTTCTGGCTTGTTAGGGTCTCAAGAAATGAGATAGGCCTCAGTAAATCAGATGTGATAATTTTTTTTTATGATTTGCACCACAGCTTGTAGACTCAACCTTTACACAGACCAAATAATTTCCACAAATTTTTGGTTATTTTTACCAAAGATGTGTAGCAGTATAAATTGTGGCCAAAATCTATGAAGAAAAATTAATAATTTGCTAAATTTTATCACAGAAACCAAGAAAAATTTGTTTTTTTTTAAAAAATTTCGGTCTTTTTTCATTTATAGCGCAAAAAATAAAAAACCCAGAGGTGATCAAATACCACCAAAAGAAAGCTCTATTTATGGGAAAAAAAGGACAAAAAAATTCATTTGGGTACAGTGTTGCATGACTGAGTAATTGTCATTCAAAGTGTGAGAGCACCAAAGGCTGAAAATTGGTCTGGATGGGAGGGGGGTGTTGGTGCCTGGTAGGCAAGTGGTTAAACCCCCTTACTAACCAGACCAATTTTCAGCTTTCGGTGCTCTCACACTTTGAATGACAATTACTCAGTCATACAACACTGTACCTATTTGAAATTTTTGTCCCTTTTTCCACACAAATAGAGCTTTCTTTTGGTGGTATTTAATCACCGCTGGTTTTTTTTTTTTGCGCGAAGAAAAAAAAAAAAAAAGACAGAAAATTCTGTAAAAAAAAAATGCATTTTTCTTCGTTTGTGTTATAAAATTTTTCAAATTAGTAATTTTTCTTCATATATTTTGGCCAAAATTTATACCCCTACATATCTTTGGTAAAAATAACCCAAATCGGTGTATATTATTTGGTCTTTGTGAAAGTTATAGAGTCCACAAGCTATGGTGCCAATCTCTGAAAATTGATCACACCTGAAGTACCAACGGCTTATCTAATTTCTTGAGACCCTAACAAGCCAGGAAAGTACAAATACCCCCCAAATGACCCCTTTTTGGAAAGTAGACATTCCGAGGTATTTAACTAAGATGCATGGTGAGTTTTTTGAAGTTGTAATTTTTTCCCACAATTCTTTGCAGAATCAAGATTTTTTTTTTCACAAAATTGTTATATTAGCAGGTTATTTCTCACACACAGCATATGCATAGTACAAATTACACCCCAAAACACATTCTACTACTCCTCCTGAGTATGGCGATACCACATGTGTGAGACTTTTCCACAGCGTGGCCACATACAGAGGCCCAACAGGCAGGGAGTGCCATCAGGCATTCTTAGAGCATAAATTACACATATAATTTCTTGACTTTGACTTACACTTTTGAAGGCCTTGGAGAACCATGACAATGGAAATGCCCCAAAAATGACCCCATTTTGTTAATAAAACAACCCAATGTATAATCTATGAGGCATATCAAGTCTTTTGAACATGTCATTTTTTTGGAAAATGTGTAAAGAAAATTAACCACATTTTTTTTTTTTTTACACAACTTTTTCCATTTACACAATATTTCGAACACATAACATGTACATGGCAAAAATTACACCCCAAAATAGATTCTCCTACTCCTCCTGAGTATGGCGATACCACGTGTGAGACTTTTCCACAGCGTGGCCACATACAGAGGACCAACATGCAGGGAGCGCCGTCAGGTGTTCTAGGGACATAGGTAGTCAAATTAGATTTGAAACTTATTACACTTTTGTGAGGCACTGTAGTGGCATGGATGAGCATGAATGAGGATAGATGAGCCGTGGATGGCTGAGCATGAATGAGTATGGATGGGTATAGATGGGATGGCTGGGTATGGCCGAGTATGGCCGAGTATGGCTGGGTATGACTGAGTACGATTGAGTATGGCTAATTATGGATGGGGGTGGATGGGATGGATGAGTATTATGGATAGATGGGTATGCAGAGCATGGATGGACGGGTATGCAGGGCATGCAGAGTATGGCTGGGTATGCAGAGTATGGCTGGGTATGCAGAGTATGGCTGGGTATGCAGAGTATGGCTGGGTATGCAGAGTATGGCTGGGTATGCAGAGTATGGCTGGGTATGCAGAGTATGGCTGGGTATGGCTGTGTATGCAGAGCATTGCTGGGTATGCAGAGCATTGCTGGGTATGCAGAGCATTGCTGGGTATGCAGAGCATTGCTGGGTATGCAGAGCATTGCTGGGTATGCAGAGCATTGCTGGGTATGCAGAGCATTGCTGGGTATGGCTGGGTATGCAGAGAATGGCTGGGATCGGTGAGCAGGGATGGATGGATGTCTCCCTGAGCAGGCTGTGGGCACTACACATGCAGCCCACAGCGCTGCTGCCACCGATCCCTCCCCTCTCCGCTCACACTGGACGGAGAGGGGAGGGAGGAACCGGAAACCACGTGTCTGTTGACATGTGATCGCGCCGTCATTTGACGGCGCGATCACGTGGTAAACAACCGCGATCAGTGATTCGTGATGCGCCAGGTCCTCTGGACCCGGCGGTCACGGAAGTTCTCGGATGCGCGCGAGAGCGGAATTCTGGGAGGACGTTTAAGTACACCCTCCCAGAGTTAACAAACCGCTCTGTAGCCGTTTTTCGGCTATGGGCCGGTTGTCAACTGGTTAAAGTGGTTGTAAACCAGTTAATCTTAGCAGATACTACATACATACATATACAAGTGCACTTGTGTGGTTTCAATATAAATCGTCTGCTATCAGATGACATGCGCGATTGCGCAGTATGCACTTTCATTAACGGCATGTATATTGTGCCGTTTGTTTATTTCCTGCATGTCTGGAATTTACCGTGAGCGAGATTCCCTCTAAACGGCACAGAGGAGAAATCTCGCGATGCAGAAATTATTCTGGTCTTCTTGATACTCTTTGTAATTTCATGTTCTGTTTCAGAATGCTCTGTTGCCATAGTAACGACAATCGAGATCAAGGTTTGGTTATGGCGCATACGCAAGATTTCGGCAGGGATACGAACTAAGGGCGGAAATTACGTCCGCATTGGCTTCGGAAAACAGAACAAAGAATGGCGCGGACGATACCCAGAAGATACTGCAAAATCAAACAACTAAAAAAGGTACTTCTAACGCTCGTTTAGGAGTAATTTATATATTTCTTGCTTGGCAATGTTAAAAAAAAAAAACATAGAAATATTAGAAAAATAGGAATTTTTTGGCGGGGGTTACTTACTCTTAATTTAAAGGTGAATTTTGCTCACTTCCTGTTTTGGCTATGGGAGAGGAAGTGAAGGGAAATCTCCCCAATGGACAAATGGCAAAAAAAAAAAAAAAAAAACTGACAGGGGTTAGGATCCTCCAATACTTTATCCAAATGAAAAAAAAAAGGTTTTGCCTTTAATTCTACTTTAACCATCATGTACAGTTTGACTTTGAGGAAGGGAAAAAAAAAAAAAAAAAAAAAACAAGATAAATGCATTTTAATGCCAACATATGATCTCTATTGCAGCTTTTATCATTACTTTATTTAAATACAAGATGATATCTTGAAGGGAAAATAAACTATCACTACAATACTTAAATGTACAAGTCCAAAAACTGCAGATTGGTAAACTATACATCTGAAAAACAAAAAAGCCTTTGACAATGCTTGTTATTGAAATATTTGCATTAAAACCTATTGGATGAAGGTAGAATTACTCGTTTGCATGCACAACACAATGCATTATACACAAGTCCTTTAAGAACTTTGCTGCTGAAAGTACAAAGATAAAAGTATGTTTAACAATGAATGCTAGGTTGCAAAAATTGTAAATTGCTCATTATAAACAACTGCGGCAGAAAAAAAAGCCAAAAACAGCACATTGAATGTGTAATTTAACACCAACATAAAAACCAGGTTAACCATTTCGTTTTCATTGCACCTACTGACCCACCACATTGCATGAGGAAGATGTAAAAATTACCCCATATCAGGCAACAAATCAAATGAAACAAATTTCAGTATCGGTAATAGTAGTAGAAGAATGCACATTATCACTGTTCTTGAAATGCATGCACTTGATAGCGTAAGCAGCCATTTTGGAGTCTAAATTAATGTTTAACGGAATGTGTTATTTTTATTCCCATCTTCTTTTCAAAAAATAAACTCTGGATGTTGAATGTTCACAGAGCACTGCCTAGGTCAAATTATGCATGCACTTGAAAAGGTCATAAATAAAATAAAAAAATGCACTATTCCTGCCCTCAAAATAGTCTCACATGGCAGAAATATGTAGGCTGCAATTGCGGGTCTCATTCTAAACAGGCCATTTGCCTGGCTTCCTCAAGTTTCAATAAGTCTGAGCCACAGACCCAGAGCAAACATGCAGTACATTAAGAGTCCAATGTACTGAATTCCATATAAACATACTTTGTCCTAAGTCAGCGACTCAAAGCACCATGGTATTAAAGCAGGCAAAATACTTACAGGTCTCATTGCTAATCTTGGCGCTCTTGAAGAGCCAAGCTGGCTAAATAATCTTCAGCATCCAACACTTCCAGAAATATCAGATTTGCAGCCCTCTCTATATGCTGTGGTCATATCCACTGGCCGCTATGTTGCTGTGTCACGCTGGCAAAAAAAGGGCCAGCAGAATGAACCAGAGTATGTAGAGGGGAACAAGGCAAACAATTTTAGAATGTCAGATGTTATTTTAATTTTTTTTAATTTTTAGCAAACGTGGTACAAGAGAAAAAAATAAAAATACACTGGACAAACATAAAATTTGTCTCTTAAGCTGGCCATACATGGATCAAAATTTGGCCACAGCAGGGCCTGGCTGAATTTCTGGTACATTTTTATTTGATAATCAAAACAAATACTATGCAGGGTGCCTTGTACAGCCATATATAAATGAAAATCACTTACACCTGCAAACAAATCAAAAGGCAGGTGCATGCATGGCAACATAAACCAATATGAAAAATGGAACAATGTGGCCACACGATGCAGGGCTTCGGCCTAAACAACTGGCTGGAGACCCAAGCATAAAGGACTGGCTGAACTTGATTCATGTATGGGCAGGCTGGTTGTGCAGAAGTCAATCTACTGATAGACTGCTGTACAACCAGCATTTTTGATTTTTCACGTTCGATCAGTGCCGTTGGCTATAACGGTCAGTGTTGATCAGTATATTATGACAGCAGGAAAATCTCCCTGCTTTCAGAATACAAAAGATGCAGTGGGAGGATTCCCCCATCCACATCAAGTGCGTGGATGGGGGAAATTTTTTTTTTTCAACCCGCTGGATGGAAGAAAAAAAAGAAGACTAAATTTATGGGCTGCTTTAGCAGGAATCATTTTTTACTTAAAACAATAACAGTCTGTTTAAGCAACTATCATTTTCAGAAAAGGTTAAAAAAAAAAAAAAAAAAAGTAGACTATGTGATTAACTCATGACAAGGGTGCTTTAATATCATTTATTTTTTGCAGTGTGTGTATATATATATATATATATATATATATATATATATATATATATATATATATATATATACATACACATACACATATATATATACACACACATACACACACACACACACAATTTAACAGGTTTCCACTGCCCAGTCTATGCCTTTTTAAACCATGCGAAAGCGATCCCATAAGTATGACAACTAGGAACAAGGAAAAGGAGGCGCAGGCTGACAAGTCCCAACAGCATTTAGGTTTTCTTTATTTTTTAAGAATGCCATCATGCAGACATTATGTATGTAATGTGACCCCTCTGTCTTTATTAGTGAGCGTCTGACCTATAAAAAGTCTGGTCTGCAATTTAGAATTTACCTCATGCATACATTTTTTAAGTCAATCACTTACACAGCAGCACAACTAGAGAATCGACAACTTTTTCAAAAAAAGACAGTCATAAATGACAGCACAGGTATTTATCCAACAATTCCCTCTTAGATGTACAGTTCATTATATTGCGAGAGTAATCACCTTCCTTTAGTTCCTTAAAGGATATCTCAACCCCCGAACAAAAAAAATTTACTTTATTGCAGTTTACCATTCCATAGTGGTGGTTGCATTAGATTTATTTTTAAAAACCAAGTTCATTTGTAGCAAGTACAAACAAATCTGTTGATTTTGCCAATTTGTCCTAGTAACTGCATGTGCACTGAACTACAATCTTATCAGCATTCTCAGCTATCTTCTCTAAACTACAAAGCAATGCTCTATTTATTGGATACGAGAAAAGGGGAGGTGATTGGGGTGACAATGCTGCAGCTCCTAATATACTGTGAAACAAGTTGCCCTAGGACAGAAAACACTAATACAGGCAGCACATCTAAAAATAGCTAAAGTTAATACAATTTTGGTGGGGTTTAGATATACTTCAACTAGATACATTTCCAGCTCTGTCAATGAGTGTACTTTATGTATCTGAAAAATACATTAAGAAAACCATCATCTTGTCATTGTTATAATGAGGCAGATTTGTACGTTTTGGAGACAATCTCCAGAGTCTCCTGGCAATATAATTACCCAGGCAAGGATTTAGCAGATGACAACATAAAAACAAAATGTTTTTTAAAGAACTAATCGTTAAGAAAAAAAAAAATCTGTAGATCAGCCCTTCTAATCCCAGCATAACCCCTCCTATTCCCAGCATGTCATCATAAATCAGAAGGGTGGGAACTGTGTTTTACAGCGAGTACAAAATTCCTATTTTCCTTCTCATGCATTGAGGACAACCGTAGCCATATACTGTTGGGATGTCCAAAAGCAGTTAAACTGAGGGGTGGTCAACAGCTAACAGGCTCAATGTAAACAAAAACTGCCTAAAGGACTAACTTGGGAAGCGAACACAGAGCTTGTACACCTCTCCAAAGACTGGGATTGGAACGAGGGAATGAAAATTTATGTTCTGGTAAGGGAAGACCAGACTCTCCTCAGGTTAAGCAAAAAAATAAAAAAGGGGGTTCAAGAAAGAAGGGAGGTGGTGCATGATTGGAAGGACAACCAGGGCAGACATCCTCTCCAAAGCGAGAATGGTTCATGAAGAATTTCTGGGAATGACCGATTTAGAGGAAACTCTAAAGGTTGCTTGGAATAAGCATTACCAATAGAAAAGGTAAATTTGGGTTTTCTATACAAGTATTAGGGAAGGGAACAGCAGGCAGATCTTCTCGCTGAACAAGAAGGAAAACAGATCAAACAGAGCTAAGAACCATGCTCAACTCTCAGATTTGTAGAGGAAGGTGCTCCAGGGGGAACAGCTTAAGGGAAACATTTGTTGAAATAATCCATCTATACTAGGACTCGTAGTCACATGACTGGAGACACGTCTGCCTTCCCAGATCCAACACTGCATCAGAATCCATGAAGCAACAGACTGGAGTGTTATCAGGATGGTGAAAAACATTTACCTGATTAATAAATGAAAAACAAGGAAGAGCCCCAAAAAGGGGCACGATAAAACACTCAAGGAAAAAGGACCTGAACCTAGACAAAATTGATTTCAGAGAGTCAATTAGCACTTTGTGTTACTATCAGGATACCTGCATTAGTAATATAGCTTGTTCAACTATTCAGACAGCACAGGTTAGTATGGGGACATGACAACGAGTATAGGCGCATATGTTAAAATATCTTGATAAGTTCTTCCAATTGAATTGAGTATTTGGTATATACAATATATACATAGGTTACAAGTCCATAGATTGAAAAGCTCAGTCCATGTGGGAGGTGAAATCTATGAATGGATCCTGGGGTAAGCATACAGGGCAGCCTTCAAGGTAAAACTGAAACCGTGTTCAGAAACTGTGAAAAGAAACAAATGGAGAGGCGCCTCTGGGTGCAATAGTTTTTTAACAGGGATAACAATTTATTAGTAGCTCAATAGTAAAACTCACATTTTTGTGATAAAATCAGGCATGGT
Source organism: Lithobates sylvaticus (assembly GCA_028564925.1). Taxonomy (NCBI): domain Eukaryota; kingdom Metazoa; phylum Chordata; class Amphibia; order Anura; family Ranidae; genus Lithobates; species Lithobates sylvaticus. The sequence continues at coordinate 149,404,101 of CM053033.1, forward strand.
ATGCAAGTAAGGAAGTGGTATCTCCTGGTGCTGTGCTGTGTCATTCTGTGCTCTGGTTAACTTCCATATAGATGAAAATGCCGGCTCAGGAAGGCGGCCTCAGAACGAGGCTTGAGAAGCAGAAGACAGCTGGCTCAGGGGGATACCGTCATCGGTGTAGGACGCGTTTCTCGAGCATGCGCACTTGGATCTTCTTACAAGTCACGCTCTTTTTTCAACAAGGCTCGTTGAGAAAAGAGAACAGCCTTGTTGAGAAAAGAGCGCGACTTGTAAGAAGATCCAAGTGCGCATGCTCGAGAAACGCGTCCTACACCGATGACGGTATCCCCCTGAGCCAGCTATCTTCTGCTTCTCAAGCCTCGTTCTGAGGCCGCCTTCCTGAGCCGGCATTTTCATCTATATGGAAGTTAACCAGAGCACAGAATGACACAGCACAGCACCAGGAGATACCACTTCCTTACTTGCATACCATGCCTGATTTTATCACAAAAATGTGAGTTTTACTATTGAGCTACTAATAAATTGTTATCCCTGTTAAAAAACTATTGCACCCAGAGGCGCCTCTCCATTTGTTTCTTTTCACAGGTTAGTATGGGGCCCTCTTCAGTCATCCTCAACTTACAGCAAAAGGATCCAAATAGCACCTAGGTGCGTGGACCACCCACCAATGTCCAGAATTAACTAGTTGAAAGAAACTGTCTCCAGATCACACTTGGCTGGAGCAGGGCAGACCGGACTGCAACACAGGGTTTCGGCCAAGTTAGTATGCTCTTGCTTAAATAAGGCACATTAGTACCTTGAAGAAGTCAGAGAAGGACATGAGGGTAAACATACAGTAGACCCTTTAAAGGCCATACTGGGTAAAACTGTGTACAGGTAAACAGCATTTTCCAGTGCCAATTTCTGACAAAGAAAAAGCACTAGGTGCACAGGGGTGAGACTGAGGAGTCAGAGCCCTGGTGGGACAGTGATCAAAAAATACGGGTCCCAGCTGACCATGTAGTTTACTGAAGATGGCTAGGAAGGAAGATATTCTTTGGTGCAGCTCATAGTAGTTGACAAGTGATAAGGACATTGCATTTCTGGCCGGATCAACCGTTTTCTGTATTTGCTGAAAATGCGCTTAAAATAATGTAGCCACTACATCCAAGGACTGTAGGCTGCAATATATTGTATTTTTGTTCTAAGGTTTAGTTATCCTTTAAAAAAAAGGGATGTAACCCACTCCGAGACAGTTTGAAAGAGGTCACAGCTAGAACGCCAAGGTCCACTATTAAGAAAATAATTTAAAAAGGGATTCTGGCTGCTGTTCAGGAGATTCATTAAAAAGGAAGAAACACTGGTCTAGTGTTTCCTAACGTTCCTTGTTAAGATGGGTCATTGGCAGATCCACAGTGGGAATCAACCATTGTTTACAATAAAATTTCTTACCAAACAAGGCCCACAAGTGTTCCAGGGAAGTCCATGACCCCTTGAGATGGTTAAAAATTTTTAGAGGAATAACTCAGAGTGGGTGAATTGGGAAGGTCTTTGCAGCTCTGAACAGAAGAAGACTGGACACAGCAAGTTGATCCTCCAGATGCAGAGTGAAGCATGATTCTAGATTGCAGATATCAATGCCTTTAGAAGGCACCTAGCAACGTCCCTGGAAAAACTTTTAGGTAGTGCCAGTCACTACAGAAGGACCTTTCCCTCAACACAGGAAAAATGCAACAGTGTGACACTATGCAACCAAATTGGATGGATGGCAGAAAGTGACCAACGCTCCTGTTGACGGGCAGTAGAGCAGACCGAAGACTGGAGGTACACATACAAAGCAGTAACAGCACTGGGGAGATGCCTCCTTGATACTGAATAGTGAGAGAGTGTAGGCATGAAAATTCTAAGGCTCCCAGTGGTATAAAGAATAATGGAAATAACTGCTGCTCAGCCTCTCGCTGGGTAAGTCTTCAGAGGCCAGGATAGTGCAGAGGCAATGCCAATGGCTCTTGACCTGAAAAGCACTCCGAGGCCAACTTAACAGATTGGGGTCTAGCAAGTACCTGTGTGGAATTTCAGTGCCCAAAAGGTTACCCCTGCAATGATCAGTCAAGAGGCGTCCAGGTACCGCACTCTAAAGGAAAGACCTATCCGTATAGCTGCTATAGTAGAGACAAGCTCAAGCAGTGAAGAACCTCGATTGAAGAAACAATTGAAAATAAAAAACAAAAAACACACACAAAAAAAAAAAAACCTTCCCCAGTAGAGCTGACGTAAAGACATACCAACCACCCAAAGCATGCTGGGAATAGGAGGGGTTATGCGGAGTTGAATATAGAAAAGAAAAACCATCGGAAAGGACAACACTGAAACTACTGGAAAGATTAAATATATTGAAAAATATTACAAAGATAAAAATACAAAAAGTATAAAATAAAGGCAAGAACACTGTGCACACATGGACAACCCATAAATTGAACAAGGTTCAAAAACATATCCCCGCTTTGGATATTGCCTTCTATACCAGGTGGTATATACTGAGGAGAACTGTAAGCAATATATGAAAACTCAAGCACAATAGTGTGGCAGTGAACTCACTACATAATAGCAGGGTCTCAGGTTAGGAAGAAAACCAAGAGAATTATATAAATGCAAGCCGTCAGTGATAGCAATTACAGAGCCATGTAGTATAAGCTGAAGCACAGTAAAGCAAACCAAAATTGATCAGCTCCAAACAAAAAGTATCTACTGTTCTTCAAAACATGATATGATGAATAATTAAGACGGGGCAATAATTCCTAACAGTTACATGTGTAATGTTAGAAAAAGGCCCTAGATAAGTGGATGAGTCTACCACCACTTAGCCATTATCATTAGCGGCTTGCATTTTTATAATTTTTACTGTTGGATCCTTCCTAACCTGAGCCCCTGCTATTATGCAATGAGCTCACTGGTGCACTATTGTGATTTCATTTTCATACACTGATATATTGCATGGAGTGTGCGTTAGCCATGTGTGTGAAGTGGTCTGCCACTGTTTTAACCTTCAGTATTTTTCTAATTTTATTTTCAATTTATTTAAAGTAAGACTAAATACAAAACTTTTTAGTTTTGAACAGAGTGAAGAGGGATTAGAACACCCATCAGTTTTTATTGCTGTCGGTGCCTGTTAGGGTGATTCATCCAATTTGCTTTGTTTACTGTTATTATTGAAAGTAAAGTACCAAATTTTGTATTGTCCCCAGAAAAGTAATAAGAGGGGAAATCATTCAATGGGGGCACTAGTTCTGGTGACCTGGGGGTCCCCAAGGAATTTAGTTAATTTGAAGGGATTTCCCCTCGCACGTCCTGTTTGGCTATGGGACAGGAAGTGAAGGGAAATCTCTGCAATGCAGCACAGATGGCAGGGAAAAAAAGACCCGACAGGGGTTATAACCCTCCCTTGCTCTATAAAAAATACAAAAAAAAAAGTTTTGCCTATAGTTCTACGTTAAGCTCTTCGGAACCTTCAGGGGTTTTTGGTTTTTCTTTGCTAGATTTATTTATTATTCATATGTAGTATGTGGTGACACCCACCTTTATTATAGGTCCAGTACAAGTAACGTATGTTAGTAAAGTATGGCTAGCTCAGCCTCTGTTTAGTTATCTTGAGTTGGCCTACAGATTTTTTTTTTGCTAGTCAGTATGCAATACCCCTGTACATGGCAATATAATCCAGCAGTACATGACTTCCTGTGTTTCAATGGAAGAGAAAACATACAATTTTTTGGTATAGACTAAATAAATGAGTGCAAGCCAAACTCCTGGAGACCAAAAAAGGCAGTATGTGGGGAGAAATGCATCATGAATATCTATATCTAGGGTATCCAGAACATACCTGCATTTTGCATAAAAAAAATGACTACTGTAAAAAATTTAAAATAAATACAAAAAGTTGCTGACAGTTTTTGCAGATGCAGAAATAGGTCTCAAAAAAATAAAAAATAAAAGAAGGATTCCCATTAAACGCCACAACGAGCCTGAAAATGCAACTCAGTGAATGCAGAGTAAATGCAAACGCTTAGCTTAAAAATTAAGAATGTAGGATAAATTAACTTCAATGCCAGCATCTAGAGCAGGGGTCTCAAACTGGTGGCCCTCCAGCTGTTGCGGAACTACAATTCTCATGAGGCATTGCAAGGCTGACGGTTACAGGCATGACTCCCATAGGCAGAGGCATGGTGGGACTTGTAGTTCCGCAACATCTGGAGGGCCGCTAGTTTGAGACCCCTCATCTAGAGCAAACATTTTGTTGAATCCTTGTCTGAAAAAATATTGAAATATAGCCCAGAAGGGGTCCCTTGCTGCCAACTAGTCCTTTTTTGATGGCTGAAGACAAAAACTTGGATTCACAAAACAAATATTTACTGCATTATACCTTCTTCACACAGACTGTAGTAACAGTGAAATGTGACAAACCCATCTTTAACAATTGTTGTTTAAACAATGCTATCTTACTTCATATCAGGTGGACAGAAGAAAAAAAATAAATGCATTTCATTATTAGCTGTGTCATTCAGATCAATATGCATTTGAAGATCTTTGACATTTTTCTAAAGAGCATATGCTTGATAATTTTACAGAAAGGCAAGATGCAGCATTTCAGCAGCAAAGTGCTTAAAAAAAATCCAGCACAGTAGAGAAAACCTGGCGAGACTTCAGAGGAAGTATGGTGTGGTTGTTCTTGGTGGGATCACCCGTTCTGAATCTGGAACAGCACGAAATAGTTTTGGCTCTCGAGTGTTTACATCCTTGAAAACCATTATGGAGGCAATGTTGCCACAGCGGTAACAGTAGTTCGGTGCTGACCAGACTGTCACAAGTTTTTCATCAAACATGAATTTGTAGCCCTCGTGTACTAGTTGGTGTGCGCGACAAATCAGCTTCAAGTTGTTTATGTGGACAAACTGCAGAATAGTAAACAAAAAGAAGTGTTAAATCTTTCAAAGCAAAACATTTCACATACAAAGTAAATAAAAAAAATGGAACATGAGGAGCCCTAGTGCATATTTTCCTTACACTGGATAGATTGGGAAAAAAAGCACTCCAAGTGTTTTAAAATCTTATATGGCAGTCTCCCGAAGATGTGTGGTGATGTGAAAAGGCTCGTTTTAAAAAAGTAAATATGCATTAACCAAAATTTTTTGACTTGCCTGTAAATTCCACATCTATAGTACAAAACACAGGTGACTGGACAATTGCAAGCTTCTGGGGACATGGTACCCCTTATAACTCTACCACACCCCATGAGGCCTTTTTTTTGTGGCAAGTATTGCTTTTGCACTAATCAAACTAAGGTATAGGAGGGAGGGTAGCCTGTGTCCTATGCAATCTACAGGAGCAGTCAAAAGTCCTTTTTTTAGTGCAGTACAGGACAAAGACTGAACGCTCAAAGACCGAAGAGTAGGCAACAACTAGGCAAACTGTGCCAACAGGCCCAACTTCAGAGCGTCACTGCAAAAATGTTGCTGTCGAAAGTTAAATTCACAGAAGATTGGACAACCACATAATAGAACATGGAAAAAGGTATAAACAGAGGACCAGGTGATGACCTTGCAAAGCTGGGCAACAGCGGTTTAGTGTCAGAATGCCAGGTAACACCCAAAGATCTAGTGGAGTGGATGCATGAAAGCACAGGAGGAGTTTTATCCTTTGAGTGTAAGCTCTAGCAGCGAGTTTTCTTATCCATCTAACAATGTTGGACATTAAAGCAGGATGTCTCTTGCAAGGTCCTGAAAAGCTATGACAATTAGCGAGTCCGCCCCCCTGATTGAAGGTAGACTCTGAAGCTTCTGACTACATCCAGGCAGAGAAGAGCAATTTCCTTTGGGTGCTTTGGAATAGGGCACAAAGTGGGAAAGACTGTCTTCATTGATGTAGAAGACTGATAACACCTTATGAAGAAAAGAATGGTCTTGGGCATAAGACTACACTGTCCTTGTGAAGAATGAAAATGGCTCCTTACAAGAGAGATCCACTAGTTCAGAGACATCTGGACGATGTAACAGCAGCAAAAAAGGCCACTTTGCAGGAAGATTTCCCCAATGGGTTTAAAGATTTAAAGAGTGGTTTCTGCAGCGTAGAGAGAATCAGACTAAAGGTCCCAGGGAAGCACATGGTGCCCGTTCCGAGATACACTATGAACAATGGTTTTAAAAAGGCCAGAGGTTTTTGGAAACTAATAAAGCCAAAACCTCTTTCAGGTTGCTTAAAGGTCAAGTTCTGGCCAATTCCCATTTGTAGAAAGCCCAGAATACGAAGCACAGATAATCTCTTGGACTGAATGGCCAGCATTCACACCAGGCAGAGATGTATTTCAAGGTACAATAGTAGATCTTTCTGGAGGTAGATTTTCTTGCCCTTAGTAAATTAGGAATAATCCTTTTGTCCTTTAAGCTTTAACAGCCATAGTGCTAAAGTGACCAAGAAACAAGATTAAATAAGGGGGCCCTGAAAGCAGGTCTGGCCTGTTGGAAGGAGGCCAGGGGTTGTTTTCAGGAAGTCCAAGCAGGTCTTTGAACCAGGTTCTCTTGGGTCCGTTTGGTGCAATGAGAATAATCATTTTTTTCTATTACCTCATTTTGGGGAGCAGGGGATTCAGAATTCACACTGGAGGAAAGGCTTAGATTAGCCGTTATTTATCACAGCATTTAATGCCAGTGCTAGAAGATCCACAAACCAAGGTAGCTTGTTGAATCTGGAGGCCAGGATATCCACCTCTGGTGTCCCCCCATTTCTGACATATCAGATTAAAGATGTTAGGTGAAGGGCCCATTAACCTTGGTCCAGGCGGTGACAGATGAGGTTATCTGCCTTTGAGTTGTCCACACCAGGGAATGGACAGTGTTTCTCTGTCCATGAGAAATAAGGAGGAAGGGGTATAAGATAGGGGTAGAGAGGGGGGATTGAGTAATAGGGTGGGGGGGGGGGGGGTATTGGGGTGTTCCCCCCTTATACATTTTTTTTTCACAATAATGCACTTATTCAAGATGTGAATATGGGAATAATCCCCTTATCGTCCCCTCATTGCTCCCCCCCTTCCTTTTCCCTTCCCCCCTCTCCTCCTCTTCTTCTTTTGCCCATGCAGATTCTTAAATTTCCAGGAATTTGGATCTTGAAGAGGCTTAGGAAGCAGTTTAACCACTTACCCACTGGGCACTTAAACCCCCTCTTCCTAACCAGACCAATTTTCAGCTTTTGGTGCTCTCTCACTTTGAATGACAATTACTCAGTCATCAGAGTGCTGGCAGAGTGCTGGCCGTGTATTGCACAGTGGTGCACTGACCAGTGCTGTGGGCACTACACATCCAGCCCACAGCGCTGGTCCCATCTCTCCCCCTCTCAGCTTCTCCCCTCTCACTGTACCGATCGGTACAGAGAGGGGAGGGAGGAACCGGCATCATGACGTGACGCTGGTTTGTGTACATGTCATTTGACGGAGCGATCACGTGGTAAACTGCCGCGGATGTTCTTGAGTGCGCGCCCCAGGGGGGCGCGCGGGAGCAAGGTTCTGGGAGGACGTCCTACGGACGTCCACCCAGAATAAGCCGACTGCGCTGTAGCCGTCTTTCGGCTATGGCCCGTTTGGCGTGTGGTTAAGGGGAAATCGCTAATTGAATGTCCTCTAACTGCTAGATCTATAAGACACATGAATATAAAAGGAGAAATAAGGGGAAAAGCCCGGCTCAGTGGGCTAAATATATACTTTATATTTTGTTTAGTGGCGATTGTGTTTTTTTTATTTAATTTTTTGTGTGTGAGGGGTGGATATGATAAAAGTATGCTCTTTTAATGCTAGAGGCCTTGACTCTCCCATTAAAAGAGCACAAGCTTTAAACTCATTACAGACAGAATATTGGAATCATATTGCTCTAAGAAACATTTTCAACTGGATCATATTCCCAATATACAACATAAAAATTATCCAATATGGATTCATGTTGCATTTCGATACTCTCCATTGCAATCCATAAAACCTTACCCCATCAAATTTTACAAATCTGGAAAGGTGGAGATGGTAGATCTCTAATTTTGAAGATCTTATTGCATGGGAAAATCTATACAAATTATCAATTTTTATTTGCCAAATTGTGATCAAATCAAGAGGGGAATACAAGCTTTATCAGAGGCAATGGAAAAAAATAGAGGGAATGGTAATCATTGGAGGGGGATTTCATTTTGTTGTGGATTAAAGAATGGATACATCAAATAGAATACACAGGAACAGTGGGCAATTAAAATAATTTAAACAATTATTAGAAAAACATCAAATGGTAGATATATGGAGGGTTCAGCATCAGAGAAAAACTATTCATATTATTCAAATATACATAACACATGAATGAATAACTTGTATAGCGCTACCTATGCGAACTGAATCGGCTCAGGGTGCTTTTTGCTTTTTTTCAGGCACAGGGAGAACATGCAAACTCCAGGCAGAGGATGTCGTGGTCGGGATTTGAACCAGCGACCCTATTGCTGCTAGGTGAAAGTGCTACCCACTACACCATTGTGCCGCCCTGGCACATATATTCCGATATTGGTAACTTTCTATGGTCAGATCATGCTCCAATATTTTTGGAGCATGACCATAGAAAGCTGGTACTGACCCAACATAAAAAAATTCAAGGGTCTTGTAGGCTAAAATTATAACCTCCTTAAAGATGATAAATGTGAGAAGGATGTTAGGAAATTAAATGGATAATACATTAATCCTTATACAACGGGAAACATTGAAATGTGTATTGCGGGGATTGTTCATTAAGCATGGAGCTAGATCGAAGAAAGAGTATAAAATAGTGCAACTGATGGGAGAAATCTCAGTATTAGAAATATGCACGAAAAAAAACCTCAACCCATTGGATAGAATCAGATTAGATGACAAACAAATTGAATTACAAACAATGTTGAAATTACAATCCCTGGGAATAAGGGATAAAAATAGAACTCTGTTCCATGAACATGGAAATAAACCATGAAAGGTATTTGCGAGAAATCTAAAAAACAAAAACCTTTGACCCCTATAATTAAAATTCAAAAGATGTCAGGGGAAATAGCTAAAACATTTCATAGATACTAGTGCTTTAGAATATAATTTATCAATACAACAAGAAAGTAATGGAAAGAAAGAGAAGCTAGAGGAAATACGCCAATACATGAGAGAAACCGCATTACCTAGCTTACCCAAAGAAATAGAAGAACTAGAAAAATAAAAAAAATACAGCAAGCTATATCCGCCTTGGCCCTGGCCAAAAACCTGGGGCCCAGTCGGATACACTTCAAGGTTCTATAAGATATTTCAGGAGATACTTACTCCCATTCTAAAAAAGACAATTCCATATCTGATACCCAATTATTTACATCAGAGTATGGAAGCTCATATAGTATTGATGCCAAAACCAGAAAAAAACTTTCGATTCCAAAAGAAAAAAAACTTTTGAACAATCTCCCTTCCAAATATAGACCTCTCTCTATATTCTAAGATCATTGCAAATAGATTTACATCCATTCTACCTGCACATAATAATCTAGATCAAACTGGTTTTACAATGGGCAGGAAGGTAAGGGATAACACAATGAAAACATGTAGGTTAATAGAATATGCTCAAAAAGCAGCTAATCCAGCAGGTCTCCTATCGTTTAATGCTGAGAAAGCATTTGATTGGGTGGAGTGGGGGTTTCTGAGGGAAGCTGTAATCCAATTTGGGATAGGACCTAGGATGCTACACAGGATTATGGTGTTGTATTTCAATCCTAGAGCAAAAATACGAACGAATGGGATACTTTCCGATTACTTAGAAATATCAAATGGCACCCGACAAGGATGTCCCTCATCTCCCTATTGTACGCGATAGTTGTGAAGCATTTGACTACAGCTATCCGAAACAATGGGGATATTCAAGGGATAAGAGTTAAGGGAAAGGAGTATAAAATGTCAGTATATGCGGACTACTTAATATACGTTACCAATCCAATAATGACATTACCAAATCTCGTGAAGGAATGTAAGAGATTTGGTAATTTAAAGCGGTTCTGCACTGACGTTATTTATTTTTTTTGGACTGTTTAAAAATGATGTCTTGTTAATAACAGCGCATATACCGAATATCTCCTAAACAGTGAAAGTTTAGGAGATCTTCATGGTACCTACAGGTAAGCCTCGTTATAGGCTTACCTGTAGGTAAAAGTGGTTCAGCAGAGTTTATAACCACTTTAATGAGATTTACCCTATTTGTCTAGTTTACAATTATCATTGAAGGTAAAAGTAAAAAAAAAAAAATAAAAAAAAAAATAAACCCATATTTTGGCTTTTCCCCAGAAAAGTAATAGGGGAAATCTTTTAATGGGGACACTAGTTCTTAACTACTTCAGCTCCGGAAAGGTTTACCCCTACTTATGACCAGGACACTGTTCATTCCCTGGAGTGGACAGCTCAAAGGCAGATTTTCTCATCTGTCCCCGCCTAAACCGAGGTTAATGGGATTCCCTTAACCCAGTGGTCTCAAACTGGCGGCCCTCCAGCTGTTGCGAAACTACAAGTCCCATCATGCCTTTGCCTATCGGATACATGCTTGTAACTGTCAGCCTTGCAATGCCTCATGGGACTTGTAGTTTCACAACAGCTGGAGGGCCGCCAGTCTGAGACCCCTGCCTTAACCACTTCAGCTCCGGAAGATTTAACCCTACTTATGACCAGGCCATTTTTTGTGATATGGCACTGCGTTATTTTTTTTTATTGATTTTCTCAGAAGATATACAAAACAGGGTATCCAAAAATGTCCCCTTGAAGCTCCTAGACCTGCGTAACCCCCCCCCCCCCCCTCCCCAGTGCAACACCTGTAAAAAAATAAAAGATCTATGCTTTTGAAATATGTCCTATGAAAAATTACAGCATGTCCATACTACCTTTATTGGAGACCTATGACAGTGTTAACATATTGACAACTCCCACCCGCAAGGGGCAGTTCTCTTAATTTGCTGTCGGATTACTTCAAAAGCCGGAGCTCACCGCCGTCTCTGGACGCAACAGGCAACAGTGCTGGTCGTGGACGCGGTGCATCGTCATCAGCACGTGGCCATGGGACACGCTTGTCCTTATTTTCGGCAGCTGGACGTGTTGAGCCGCAACATGCCGAAGACTTGGTAGAGTGGATGACCAAGCCCTCATTCTCTCTCACCTAGGCTCAGGGTACTGGCAAAGCAGCTGCCAACGCGTCCTCTTCCCTCGTCTCAATGGCATCAGTCACTCCTTCCCTAGACCCACTATATCCTCCTGAGGAGTCCCCCGAACTGTTTGACCACAGTGTTGGATACATGCTCCAGGAGGATGCCCAGCGTTCTGAAGGCTCTGCTGATGATACCCAGCTAGAGGAAGGCAGTAGCTTGAGCCCAGAGAGAGGGGATGCTTAAGAAGGACAGCAATCTGGCAGTCATGTTCCACCAACTGCAGCATACTGCTAGGTTTGCTCCAGTGATGAAGAGGGAGGGGATGATGAGGTCACTGACTCCACGTGGGTGCCTGATAGGAGAGAAGAGGAGGAGGAGGCACATCTCCAATGAGGCAGGATGCCCTCCGGGGGCCAGCTTAAGGGCAGCACATTGACTGAATCACACCGCAGAGCTCCGCCTGTGCAGGGCGCTGCCTCTGCACGTTATCACAAAAGTTCTTTGGTGTGGGCCTTTTTTGAGATGAAGGCATCAGATCGCATCGCTGCTATTTGCAACATAGGTCTCAAGCGTATCTCGCGTGGCCAAAACAGCCGCTTGGGCACCACATGCTTAACCAGACATATGTTGACCTGCCATGCAGCTCGCTGGCAAGCGTACCTTAAAGACCCACACCAAAGAACAAAGCGGACCTCTCCTTGCTTCTCATCAGCTGGGATCTCCAACCCCACTATACCTTCAGTCCTCTCTGAAAGCTGCACTGAGAGGAATGAAGGTGTAAAATTAGGTGCGTCACAGCCAAGTACTTGCAGGCACTCTGCTAGCAGTATACCGACGTCCGATTGTACCAGGCAAATCTCCCTGCCCCAGCTGCTGGACCGTCGAAAGAAGTTCACTCCCAGCCTTCCACATGCCCAGCTGTTGAATGCTAGCTTGGCTAAATTGATAGCACTTCAACTGCTGCCTTTTCAGTTGGTAGACTCCTTCCGTGAGTTTGTGCGGTTTCTCAGTAGCAGGTTCCCAAACGCAACTTTCTCACGGAAGGCGATTCCGGCTCTCTACCGGCATGTGGAAGGCAATGTCCATGCCTTGCTGGACAGGGCGGTTAGCGGTAAGGTGCATATTACCGCTGACTCATGGTCCAGCAGGCATGGACAGGGACGTTACCTATCTTTCACGGCGCATTGGGTGACTCTTCTGGCAGTTGGGAAGGATGCAGGACAAGGTGCAGCAGTGTTGGAGGTTGTTCCGCCACCACGCCTCCAAAATGCTACTACTGGTTGTGACACACCTCTCTCCTCCACCCCCTCCTCTTCTTCCTCCATGGCCTCTTCCTGTGCTTTGTTCTCAGAACCAGCGGTTTAAAATCAAGGGGCAATGCCAGAACGCAGGCAAAAAGATGCCATGCCGTGCTTGTGCTGGTGTGCTTGGGGGACAGGAGCCACACTGTGGCAGAGGTTCTGTCAGCTCTGCAAAGGCAGTCTGAGAGGTGGTTGACGCCACGCCAGCTTAACCAGGAATGGTGGTTTGCGACAATGGCACCAGCCTCCTCTCCGCCCGACAGGGACAACTGACCCATGTGCCCTGCGTGGCTCATGTCCTTAACTTGGTGGTGCAGCAGTTCTTGGGCAGGTACCCGGGCTTACAGGATGTCCTGAGGCAGGCCAGGAAAGTCTGTGTGCATTTCCGCCGGTCATATAATGCCAGTGCTCGGCTGGCTGAGCTCCAAAAAGAGTTGAACCTGCCCAAGAACCGCCTTATCTGTGACATGCCCACCAGGTGGAACTCAACGTTGGCCATGCTGCAGCGGCTGAACACGCAGCAGAGGGTCATCAATGAGTACCTGTGAGACTACGGCACCAGGACAGGCCAGTGGGCCATGATCAGGGATGCATGCACTGTCCTGTCACCATTTGAGGAGGCCACGAGGATGGTGAGCAGTGTCCGTGCATGCATCAGTGACACTGTAGCTCTTGTCCACCTGTTGGAGCACACGCTGATTGGAATAATGGACAGGGCACTTGAGGCAGAACAGAGGGAGGAAGAGGAGGACTTCCTTGCCTCTCAAGGCCCCCTTTATCCAGTATTCCTGCTGTTCCGCCGATCACACAGGAGGAGGAGGAGGATTGTGTCAGCATGGAGGTGGAGCCTGGGACTCAGCATCAGCAGACTTGGGGATTATTTACAGTCCCAAGAAACCCGTGGACTTGTACGTGGCTGGGAGGAGGTGGCTGCGGATCATGTCATCCTTAGTGACCCAGAGGACTCCGGACCAAATGCCTCAGCTAACCTACGCTGCATGGCCTCCCTGATCCTGCAAAGCCTGCGGAAGGATCCTCGTATTCTTCGGATCAAGGAGAGGGATCATTACTGGCTGGCAACTCTCCTTGATCCACGGTACAAGGATAAGGTTGCAGACCTTATCTTGCCATTGCAGAGGGAGCAGAGGATGAGACATCTCCGGGAGGCCTTGCAGAAAGGTCTGTGCAATGCGTTCCCAGAGACTGGGAGGTTACAAACTCCTGGTCCTGTTGCTGAGGCTTCGGTCAGTCACAGAAGGAGCGGTGGAGAAGGTGGCCCTCTGACCGATGCGTTCAGACAATTTTTTAGTCCGCAGCCCCAAGTTAGGATCGGTTCCAGCAACCATGGCTAGCGTCTGATTTACATGGTGCAGGAATACCTAGGGGCAAGGTCAGACTTGGACACCTTTCCCACCGAAAATCCTCTGGGTTACTGGGTCTTGAGGATGGATCACTGGCCAGAGCTTGCACAGTATGCAATTGAGCTACTGGCCTGTCCTGCATCCAGCGTCCTTTCGGAACGCACATTCAGTGCTGCTGGAGGCTTTGTAACCGATCACAGGGTGCGCCTGTCCACTGACTCGGTTGATCGACTGACCTTCATAAAGATGAATCAGTCTTGGATCACCACCAGCTACCAAGCACCTGAAGCTGATGTAACCGAATAATTTTTTTGTGAAATGTCACATCCCTTTAAGACTGCCTATGCTGATGCTGAGTGACTTCCTCCTCAATGATCCTGCTGATTGCTTGGAAGAACATTTTTGGTTCTGGGCGCCGCCACCAGTGGCTAAGGCCCAATTTTTCAGTCCCTGTTTAACAGGGGCATGTAATTACAATTTTTGATGCAATGCTTTGCAGCAGGGCTCATTCCTGCACTCCAACTAGAGTTTCTGTGAGGCGTTGCAGTGTTGTGGCACCAGCCCCTGTTTAACAGGTGCATGTAATTACAATTCTTGATATAATAGTTCACAGCAGGGCGCTCCAGCTCCCACCAAGAGTCACTTTGAGGGCTTACAGTGTTAACTTGTAGCAACACCAACACCTTAGGGCCAAATTTCTGCAGAGCATATAGAGCAGGCCCCTACTCTCAAACATCCAACTTACAAACGTCTCCTACTAGCAAACGCAAGGATACAACAGGAAGCGAGATGAAAAAATACGGACGGCCAAAAAAATTATACAGGGGTGATAACCCTTCCCTATGTTTTCCAAAAATAGATTTTTTGACTGAAGCTACACTTTAAAAATGTGCCAGTTCAAAATTACAGATTCTACTTAACACAACAAACCTACACAGTCCTTGTCTTGTTTGCACCGCCTGTATACTGCTGTTCAGAGTATATAGGGCCTGGGGGCCCCACGCCTTTCATTTTTTTAATTTGGGTACGAGGTTCCCCTTAATATCCGTACAAGATCCAAAGGGGCTGGTAATGGGCAGGGGGGCTACCCATGCCATTTTTCTCAATGATGTTCATCCATATTGCCGGAACCAGACATTACATTAAAACCGCAAACAGTTTTAAATTACTTTTTTTCTGTTAAATGTCATTTTGTGCAGGGACTGTTCTAAACACGGGAAACACGTGCCACTTCACAGGAATACTATAGACACCCCCCAGGCATGATATTTAAAGGAACATTTCAATTTTTTTCCACTTTAAGCATTATTAAAATCAGCGCTCCCGAAAAAAACCGCCGTTTCTAAAAATAAAAAAAAATTGTATTGATCCATGTCCCCTGGGGCAGGAGCCGGGTCCCCAAACCATTTTTAGGACAATAACTTGCATATTAGCCTTTAAAATTAGCATTTTGATTTTGAATGTTTGAATCCAATAGACTTTAATGGGGTTCTAAAGTGTGCGCAAATTTTCTGTCCGTTTGCAGGTTCTGGTGCGAACCGAACCGGGGGGTGTTCGGCCCATCCCTATTCTTTATACACCTCAGACAGCGTCTTAGCAAATTGTTCCGATGACTATAAGCAGCTGCCCACTATATCGTTCAGCTGCCTGATCCCCTTCTCTGCCCAGACAATGGGATCAGATTTTGCGGCACAATTAGGTAAACTTTGATTATAACAGAGTGGAGTAGAGGAAGAATATTTAGTGCCCTACGGCTGCATAATGTTTCGCACCGTATCCCATGCTTTAACAGTAACCCGCATTAAGTCTACCAGTCCAGTGTTGCCCTGGGGTCCCCTGAAAAGCTGCCCTTTATATGAGCCTACTAAAGCCACTTCCAACACTGTGGCTCCATCCCCATCTCTGGTCAACCACCTACGTGCATATACACCATCTGACTATCCAAAAAGTGCTTCTATAAATCAGTGCAATTCCCCCTTGGCCTAAAGGTTCCTGGAGAGCCCACAGTCCTATTCTGGGAGGGGAAGAGGATCACAAGAAAGAACTAAATAGGCCCTCAATCGTCTTGAAATATGCACGAGGGACCCACACTGGGGAATTTCTTAGGAAGTACAAAATAATTGGTAGTATCTTCATTTAAGTAGGTTATTTCTGCCCATCAACGAAAGGGGCAAATGTTTCCATGCCTCCAACAGCCTTCTAAATGCCAGAATTGGAGGATGGAGAGCCAAAAAACAAAAAAAATAAATCGATTACTTTGGCAGAAGTAACAATCCCCAGGTATTTGATATTAGAGACCCAAGGTATGGGAATATCACAAATAGCAAGCACCTGGGCACCACAATCTATAGGTAGAACACTGGATTTCTTTCAATTTACTTTAAGGCCTGAAAAAGTGGGAAAGGTATTTAGTATATTGAAAGCCAGCTGTAGGGAGGGACCTTGGTCCTGAAGGAATAAGAGAAGATCATCTGCATTCCATAATTCCCCCAACCCCCAGGGATTCCATGTCAGTGGATCTGAGGGCAATAGCTATGGGCTCCATCATGAGAGCAAAAAATAAAGAGTGAGAGTGGGCATACTTGCTGCGTCCCTCTACAAAACGGATCCAAAATCCCATTTCCTATCTTCAGAGCCGCTTTGGGACACCTGTAAAAGCAGACAATTCCAGGCCATGAATCAGGGACCGAAACCCATACGACTCAGCACTGAGTCAAAGGCCTTTTCCATATCTAATGAGACTATCATCCGGACCGCAGAGTTAGCATGCGTAAACTGTAGATGGTTGAATAATCACCCTAAAATGGGTATTGGTGAATTTCCCAGGGATAAACCCGGTTTGATAAATGTCTACCAAGGTAGTAAAAACCTGTGAAAGTCTGGTGGCAAGACATTTCAAATCCCGATTGAGCAGAGCAATATGCTTGGTTTTGGCAATAAAATAACATGGGCCTCTGATGATGAGTCTAGTAAAACATTGTCAATACATTTGTATAAGGCTTAAAGTCTGGGCCCGAGGGGCCCTACATATGTTCTATACCACTCAGCAGGTAAGCCTGAGGAACAGGGAACTTGTGTGGGAAGAAAGATCGAATAGCCAATTTTATTTCTTCAACGGTGAGATCTTTATCTAGGAGTTCAACATCAGCGGTCAAAAGATTAGGGATAGGTAAATTTGTAAGCAACTTTTCTAATTCAACCAAATTATAGGTAGGTATGGGGGCATATAGGTTACTGTACTATTTGAGAAAAGTATCAAAAATAATTTCAGGATCGGAGGTGAGACAGACCTAGCCGGGACACAGGCTGTTGGAGGGGACGGAATGCGAGCCTCTTGCCTTGTGATTATGGGCCCTGGCATTTGGGGGGAACGGTGCTGTTTGTTAGCTGTATGCCTGGGGACCGCTGAGCTGGTTTTACTTGGATTTAGGTCCATGCTGGCCCCCCAAGACACAGACTCTGGATATGTATATGCCATATCAGCAATAGACTGGTCACACTGTTGGGACACAAGCTGTCAGATGCTAATGTCATCAACTCCAGCCACCTGTCGGTTATGTAAATGAGTTTAGTCTGGCTTGTAAGAATATTCCACAATGTTGTTGTGCTAATTAACCCTGTGTTGATGGTTATGGTAATGTCTATTGAATAGTCATTCAATGAGCTAGGAGCCTTAAAGTCTTACCCTGAAAAGTCTTCTCTCAGTCAACTAGTCTGGGTCAATGATTAGATAATTAGCTCATGCTAATTAGGTTAGGTTTTAGTCATCCGGCTGTATAAATTTGTGTGACATGTCAGTCAAATAAAAGTTATTCCTGATCAGGCGCATGCGCGGCAGCTCCCAAGATGGCCGCCGGCATCTAGAGCTCCGCTCCACCACGGACCCCCGCTGACCACCGGAGCTTACCGAGCGTCCCCACGCCCTGCACACCGGGCGGATTTACACGGGGGAAACCCCCAGGAACCAGCGGATGTCGTCCCCGCAGGCCAAGTGGGATTTGTCTGGCCAGATGACGGCGGCTCCCGGCCCCCTCAGCTATGCCAAAATGGCGGCGGCAACACGAGGCCTTCACCCCACTGAGCACCAGGAAACATCTATTGCGGACCAGGACCAGATGTCACAAGCCCTTACAGGTACCGACTACCCCCCGCTCCAGCCTGCCAACTCCCTCGCTTCCACAGAATCCCTGCTGGGTGGTCTGACTGCTGGATGTCCCACTACCCCCATGATGGATCCCCACACAGGCCTCATGCTCACTGTCAGTGAAGCACAGGAGGACATCCCAGCCCCCACTGACTTTCCCTCAATGATGGCTGCATTCTCTCATATGCTTTCCAAAAGCCTGGCACTTACTGCTACACAGATAACTAACTCACTACATGCAGACCTTCAGCAGATTGGGATGAGAATGGATATTATAGAACAGACAGCGGAACAAGCGGCAGCTCAGATTAACCAAAATTCCAACAGGCTGCAAGAAGTACAGGAGCAATTAGAGACTGCTTTTTCTAAGATCGACGACCTCGAGAATAGGTCACGCAGGTATAACTTCAGGATCAGAGGGATCCCCGAAACCGAAAAAGAGGTGCAGAAAACAGTGAAATCATTAATAAAAAGCCTAATACCTGATATCTCTGACCACCGCCTGGAGCTGGATAGGGCTCAGAGCACTGCAGGTGCCCCGCTCAGATGGTCTGCCCCGCGACATTGTTAAACCGCATTATTATGCGACCAAGGAAGAAGTGATGCGAAAATCCAGATATGCAGCCAATCTCAACTTGCAGGGACACAAAATCCAGATCTTTGCCGACATCTCACCATACACGATACAGAAAAGGCGAGCTCTCAAGCCATACAAGTCCTTCTGGATAAAGAAATCGCTTACCGTTGGTCCTTTCCTCTACGACTGAACTTTTCTTACAAGAACAAAGGCTTCGGCTTCTCCACTTTCCCTGAAGGTGAACGTCTTCTCACACAGCTCAGCCTGATTCAACTAGAACCGCAAACCTCTCAGGCTACCAGGGGAACCTCGACCTCGACGAAGAGACCTCCGCCAGCAAGCCCCCTGCAACACACCTGGCTGAAGCAAGGCTCCAAGCGTACGAAGGAAAACCTACCGACCTGAGACTGATCCTCGGTTACCACTTAATACACCTCTCTCCTGTTTTTGGTTCACCCTTTTGGGGTCGAGGGTCAGTTTTGGGCCCTCAGTTCCCCCTTCCTTTTGGGGAGGCGGAGATGGGATTGGCCCCCCTTACCCCAAATGCACGGTGAACTAAGTCGAGTTTAACCATCGACCTTACCGTTCGGTCTTCGTGACCGCAGTTCACAATTCTGTTAGGAACCTTGCAACAGCGACATTCCTACGTCGCAACAGAGGGCAGATCCTTCTTTACTATGGACTGTGACTTCCGCATACCAACAATCTGCCCTGACAGGTTTCATGTGAGTCGCAGTTACCCAGGTCTATATCAATCTATACTGGTTTGTTATTCTGATGACCCCTATTCAGGTAGATGCAGAGGGCTCTCAGTACTTTAGTTCCGTAATGGATACATACCTCTCTTCTTGGTTGTTCAACTGTTCTTATTTTTAATTGATGGCTCATTTACCCCCCACTGGCTATAAGATGTACCAAAGAAAGTATATTAGTCCTGGGTGGAGCTGCCGGGGATGGTCCCCCCAAGCTCGCATTGTTATTTAGGTTTGTTATCTGTCTGACGCCCCCCCCCCCTTTTACTCACCTGCCTGGGGGGTGGGAGGGGTGGACGACGGACGGGAGTCAAGGGATCTCTTGGCACAGTTCTACCGAGCAGTTTACTTGCCAGAGATATCTTTTCTTCTTTTCACTTAGGGGACGCTCTGTAGTTAGGAGATGAGTCCCTCTGGGGCTTTCGGATATGAATGATCTAGGGTGGCGGGTCTGTGGTGGATTCAGTGCACCTCACTTGGACCAGGAGACCTCCGGTGCACCTGGCTCCTAGCCCGGATTTCCTTGCCAAGGTCTTCCGGCTCCTCAGGTATTGGGGGCGGTTACGGCTAGTCCGTTCCGCTACAGGGGTGGGCAAGGGTCAGGGGACCCTTATGTATTCTTAATGGGTGCGATTGTCACAGGATTGCACAATGTGTCACATAATGATATGCCTCTCTTCCCTTTCCTCCTTTGTTTATTCATTTCTTTTTCCTCCCCCCTTCCGACCGCTCCATCCCGAGTTCGCAGATGCCTCAACTGTTCCCAGTCTTCTTACCCAGGCTCCAGGACCATTCTTCTCGGGCGACCAGATGTTAACCTGATCCACCTTTCCCTTAGGCGGGGTAAGTCTCCAATTTTTGTTACCTACTACTCCCTTCTGACCCATGGCACCACCAGTGCACCTACCTTAAAGATTATATCTCACAACACACAGGGTCTCAACTCTCCAATCAAAACGTAGGAAAATTCTGCAACAATACCACTCTTTACATGCTGATATACTCCTGTTACAGGAAACACATTTTCCTTCCACGTTTAACCCCACTTTCCTACATCAACACTACCCCCAATTCTTCCTGGCCTCGGCGGAAAACAAAATGAAAGGGGTCGCTATCTGTTTTGCCAAACACATTAACTTGTCTCAACCCGAAACGATCAAGGACCCGCAGGGTCGCTACATTCTAGTGTCTGGCTATATTGACGGGGAACTGTACACTTTTGTATCATACTATACGCCCAACAAGGGTCAGAGGGCCTTTTTTGAAGCTCTACTCCAAAAGCTGCAAAAACACCTTCGGGGCACGGTTTTCTTTGGGGGGACTCAAATATAGCCTTTGATTTTTCACTTGACAAATTTACGAACGGCGCTACCAAACCCAGACGGCCCTCTAAACAAAGTGTTACCATAGCGAAAATCTTGAATGCAGCAGGGTTGATAGACGTTTGGCGGGAGGTTAACCCGCATATGAAGGATTACACACTTCTCGGCACCTCACAATTCCTGTGCCAGGATAGACCACATCTTCACACGGCCTTCTACGACTCCCCTGATCAGGAGTTCCAAAATTGTTGATTCCTCTCTTTCGGATCACTCCATGCTGACCTTAATAACTCAAAGACCGGGAGGGACTGATCATCGCCCTCGCTGGCGACTGAGGGAATCGCTCTTGAACGACCCCGTTCATTGCTCCTTAATAGAATCTGATATCCAAGGAGTACTTCCTTCTCAACAAGTCAGAGGAGGTCTCTCCCTCTATCATCTGGGCTGCACATAAATCGGTGATTAGAGGGAAATTAATACAGCTGTCTTCTAAACTCAAGGCAGCTCATAGAGCAGACACTTTGAAACTTTCTGAAGACCGCATTTTAGCCAAGGCCCACAAACTGAATCCCACACCTACATCCCTCGCAAACCTTGACTCAGCCCGAGCACGCCTAAATTTATCCCTGACCACGGCAGCGGCGCAACATCTTCGCTGGACGGGTGCAAGATTTTACGCCCAAAAGGACAGAATCGGCTCATGCCTGGCAGCTAAACTGAACCCTAGACAGCGATCGCAGACCTTCCCTAAACTTAAGGTGGCTTCTGGGGATCACAGAACCCAACCAAGATAATGCACTCTTTCAAGCAATTCTACACCAATCTATACCTATATATTAGACCCGGATTTAAATTCTGCATATATTTCGGTCATTCCAAAACCAGACAAAGACAATAGCGAGGTGGGTAACTACCGTCCCATCTCGCTCATAAACAACGATATCAAAATAATGACAAAAATTATGGCAAACAGAATGTCCAGCTTTATCTCTTCTTATGTACATAAGGATCAGGTGGGCTTCATTCCTGGGAGACAAGGCCCAGACCAAATTAGACGTGCCATTGACATAATTTCCCTACTCAGATCACAATGGGATGGCACACCCCCTCAGAAGGGTTTCCTCCTATCGATTGACCTTCACAAAGCGTTTGACTCGCTGGATTGGGCATACCTGTCTGATCTTCTCCAGAGATGGGGATGCGGCAGACATTTTCTCAATATCATTAACTCACTCTACTCTAACCCCTCTGCACAGGTGCGCCTGCTGGGCAGATACTCTGACTACTTCCCCATAAGCAGAGGAACCCGACAGGGATGCCCACTTTCGCCTCTCCTCTTTGCGATAGCCATCGAGACGTTGGCTATCGTCCTGAGGACTAACCCGGACATCAAGGGAGTCAATTGCGGCACACAGGAACACAAATGCACTCTTTATGCGGCTGACCTCCTTTTCATCTCCTCCCCCTCACGTCTATGCCTCTGATTATGCGTACCCTTAAAGACTTTAGTGGGATATCCGGATTACGGGTGAACAGGTCTAAGTCACTAGCATTAAATATTACATTGCCTCCGGACAGCCTCAAACAGCTCACAACCAATTTCGCTTTCCCTTGGGCCTCCGCAACACTACCCTATCTAGGTATTAAATTAACGTCGGACATAAATGGACTTCTCACAGCCAACTACCCTGTCATGATACTCAAATGTAAAAAAGATATGGAAAGGTGGTCCAAATGTGGTCTATCCTGGCTGGGCAGGCTTCACGCAGTCAAAATGACCCTACTCCCACGTATGCTCTATCTATTCCGCTCGCTACCAATCCCATTCCCCAAGCAATTCCTCAACAAGTTACAATCAGACATATTGCGCTTCATTTGGGGGAAAAAAGGGTATAGGTGCCCCTCGGAAACACTTTACCGCTTGAGATCGCAAGGTGGCCTAGGTCTCCCCAATCTCTGGAAATACTATCAGGCAGCTCAGTTAGCTCAAATCTCTACAGCCTTCTCACAGAACACGAAACCAGATTGGCTGTCTATGGAAAAGCAAGCCATCCCCTCAAACACCATAGATTTTCTACTGGGGTGCAAGCCTAGTCTCAGACCGGCAGTTATGGCGCCTACGCTTTCACACTCACTGGCCCTCTGCTCCAAACTCTTTACTCTGCCTACCATCATTTCCCCAATAAGGCCCCTTTCACACCTATTCCATAATCCAGATTTTAACCCGGGGTTGGAAATTCAAGCCTTTAAATGGTGGACGGACAAAGGCCTCTATCAGATAGGACACTTCTTTTCCCCCTCAGGCCCCATTACCCTAACACATTGTTAGAAAAAGCTGGATATGCCTAACTCCGAACTCTTTAGGTTCTCACAGATTTCCCATTTCCTCCACTCAATATGGACCACTAAACCCTTGCCCCCTACTATCACTACCTATGAACACTGGTGTGTCAATCTAATGGATCAGAGGGGAGGCATCTCTTTGATCTATGCAGCTCTGATGCATAGGGAAACTAAACCTTCTTACGTCCGAGCCTGGGAAGCAGACATGAATAACACTTGGGACACCGCAACTTGGTTTCGAGCCACGGACAGAGCTTTCAAAGGTATCCTTAATATTTCTCTCATTGAAGCTAGTCTAAAGGTTTTGATCAGGTGGTACTATGTTCCCTCCAGGCTGGCCAGGCTATTCCCGGGTACTCCACCGGTCTGCTTCAGGGGATGCGAGATGGAGGGCTCTATGCTTCATATCTGGTGGACCTGCCCCCGCATCCGATCGTTTTGGCGGAAAGTATTCCGTACAATCAGCACCTTAACAGGTACCGCTGTACCGCCTCACCCTCATAACTGGCCTCCCTAAAGTGTTCCAGACCCTATCCTTTTTTATTTTACTGGGTGCCAAAATAAAAGGCCTGGAAGAAACATTTCAGCTCTTTAAAACAAAAGTTTCGTGGATCATGGCCCAAGAACAGATTATAGCCAAACTGGATGACAAACTGGAGAAATTCCAGAATATATGGGAACCATGGGCCACTTTCTGTAACATTTCTCTAATTCCTGGACTTCCACCTGGTATGACGATCTCTAGGACTATTAGTTGACTCCCCTTACCAGTCCCCCACCCTCCTCTCCCTCACACGTTTCTCTTTTCTTTTCCTGTACTGCCTCCCTTGGCAAGGATAACTTAGACTCTTGCTGAACGTTAGGCTCCCTGGGCTCGATTGACCGACACTACTGTCTGGTCGGAACTTTTTCATGTCAAGACATAACCTGAACCTGTGGCGGATATCTGGTAGTTCCCACTCCGGGGTGACAGCATGATCCCTTTTGGGGCACCCGGGAGTCTGGGATCTCCTGGACTTCTCCTATACCTGACCCTTTAAGACGATATATAGGGCCATATACAGGGACGGAGACTTCCTGTAACCCCTTCATTCAAGAGTTATGACTGGTTATGTATTATTGCTTCATGTGAACAGATCTTACTATCTGTGACACCACATCCTTTGAATATGAATGTTATTATACACATGTACTTACATGCATGTTAATGTTCTGTTATTGCAAAAATTTTCAATAAAAATTATTCAACATAAAAGTTATTCCTGATGTACTCCAAGTCTTGAGTACAGGATCCGTCACAGGAGGTAAGCCCCCCAGTGGATATGCAAATACACGGAAAATTCGTCTGTACTTGCTGATCCGCCATGTAGAAATCGAGTTATTACTGTATTAATAAATTAATTAACTATATTTCAATAATTCATATTGATGAGGAAAGTTCCAAGAAAATCCGCTCAGTTCTCGTGTAAAAACTCTAAAATTGATTTAATAATAAAAATAGCAAAATATTACAAAAACATTGTCAAAATGTAGAATATAAAATAGCATCGATAAGCTTCTTATTCTTGAAATGAAGATTGTATAAATGTAGCTTTGTGTGTGTGTGTAAGAAAGTTTATCAGCCTCCTTCAATGTCTCCTCGTGTCTGCTGGAGTGCAAGTCTGCCCTCAAGAAACAGCCTGTCTGTATTTTTACCAACTTACTACTCCTCCAACTAACCCCTCACCCTTTTCCCAATTAAAAATGGTTTAAGGTTCCGCTGAGCTATATTGTTCATCAGAATGCCCGCAAATTTTGAATGAGCAAGTTCCCTCCCACCTCATCCAACAGGAAAAACCGTCTCTAATCAAAACATTCCACTGGGATAGCAAAACTGCCATGTATTAAACCTTTTAACTTTATACAATACAAGTTTCCTATCTTCTAAACCAAATACTACATATATCAGTAGATAGATTATATACGTTTAAAATGTAATGTACTTAATCCGAATCAGGAAATATTGTAATATAAAGAAATAACTTATATTTTAGATAACATACTGAAACTTTGTGTCTTTGGACAAGGATGTAACCTTAACTCTTACGATGGGGGAGGTGAATGGTCAACTCATTGTAAATTACAACCATATGTGAGATGTACATAGAACTGCCCAAAAAATGTGTTTGAAGCTTCAAACAAATCTTTACATAAATATATGTAAAAATCTATATTATATATAAAAAATCTATCCATCTCTCTCTCTCTATCTATCTATATATATATATATTTCACTTTATCCATATCTAAAATATACGATGATGTACATAAGTCAATTATTTCGAACACGCCAGCATAGCCAACAACTTACCATTTTTATCATCCTGCTCAAAAAGGGTTTCTGCTCTCTGGGCCCAAGATGTTTGAGTTAACTCTTATGTGAAGGGTCAATTGTCCCCTAGCCGCCAACAGTTTAGTATAAGCATCAGGAGCGGGTGCCAAAGCATGAGCAAACTCACAGTTGCGTTCCTCCTCCTGTAACCACTAAAGGTCGCATAGTCCTGTCAGGTTACCTTTATTTCCGACATTGCACTGTGGTAGTTCATCGATTCTTCCAGGCATTGTAAAAACTGCCTGCCCCTGCAATGCACGGGCAGACAACTTACGACAGTCTTCAGGAGACCTGCATGGCATCAAAGATCTACTGATCGCTGGTGCAATGCTTTCTAGGCTCCTAAAACAAAAATATTAAATGCACATTTTGTTGCCCTGCAACAAAATGTGCATTTATTATTTGTTAAAAAAGGGAAACTTGCACTTTAATGCAGAGAATGCATAAAAGGATAAGTTCACCTTTACAGAAAATCTGTAAGGTGAACTTACACTGGACCTCCTTCCTAATCCCCCCAGTCTTGCTAACCTGGAGTTCCCCAATCACACTCTGAGACATCGAGTTGCTGCTTTACCGGTCCGTAGATTTTAAATCCCCGTGGCTTTCTCTCCTCTACTCCAGCACTGACAGAACGGGCTAGGTGGGTTCTGATTACTTAGCGTCGTCCATGTGATGGGGCCGACCAATTAGAATGCCTCCTATCCGTAAATGCAGAGAGGTACGGCTAGGAGGAGATTAAGCCACAGGGATTTCAAATCCCCGGACTGGTAAAGCGGCGATCCAATGTCCCACAGTGGGATTCCAGGTCAGCAGGACCCGGGGGAGGGGGTGGGGGTTTGAAGATGATAAAAGGTGGTCCAGTGTAGGTTCACCTTACAGATTTTCTGGGTGTTACGTGGCAGAGTCTTGCTGTGTGTGTCTACAGATGTAAACAGCCTGGCTCGGGAATGAGCCCGCATAGAACACAGCTTCATATGGGGGAGCACCAAGAAGAGTATGAGCGCTGGCAGGGAACCCCAGAAACTGAGGCTCGTAGGCTCTCTGCGCAATACCATTGCACAGAGCAGGTAAGTATATCATGTTTAATATTTTAATGAAACCCCAGTTAATCACTTTAAGCCCATGTTCATACTGACAGCGGTATAGAAATCGTGCACGTTCAGGTGAACTCGCACAATTTCATTCCCGCATGTCAGTCCAGACTTCGGGGGTGATTTCAGAGACATCTGTGTGGTTTGCTGCACAGATGTCTATACAAATCGCGCCCTAAAGTCGCCAAAAGTAGCACAGAAACTACTGCTGGGAATCGGTGCGGCGTCGCACCGTTTTGAAAGGTGCCATTGCCAGCAATAGCCACCAATTTGGCATGCGATTTGACATGCTGCAATGTGAACCTAGGCTACAAGTTAAATACTGGTCAAGAGTTTTGTAGACCATTCCCTAATCAATTTGCTGGGAGTAGCTGGAAGGGCTGCTGTGTTAACTGGGAGATAAAATGGCTATAGTTGCATTCTCCAACTGCTTTTTATACCACTTTATATGGGCCTCTTACTTTTTTTGCTCTGTGATTCTCACAATCTTTTCCACCATTTTACTGGAGGGCTGACTTATTTTAGCCTCAGGAACCTCTTTCGTGTGGAGCAATTTTCTTGGTGTGCACTTACAGGAAGTGGTTGGTGCTTGTATTTGTCAATGCTGTACTACGGATTGTCCAACATGATTTGCTTCTCTTTCGCTTCTCCATATTGTCCCCACATTGCAAGGGGACATACAAGGCTGCTGGTTAGTACTGTTTGTGTCCCCTAAGGCAAATTACCTTAGTTTTAACGCAAGGCCAGCAACCTAGTGCCTTTCTAGAACCCAAAGGTTTGCATTTTCTCCTATTTATAACTCATTTGCTGCAGCCAGGTGCCAGTAACTAGGTTTGCTTGTGGTGGGCCTCTTAAAAAGGACACCTCTTGCAGCGCTCCAAATTTCCTAATTTTAGCATAATTGTTGCCATACTGGTGCTGGCAGATCTGCATAGCTGGCCCTAAATTATGTTTGTGCTGTGTGCACCCTCAAATATGGTCAGAGTCACTGATGCATGCAGGTCATCTTCTCGAGTAGTCCATTTCTGCTACCACCCTGGTTTTGGCTTACAACAACCAGTTTGATAGTCCTCCGAGAGCAAAAACTATTTTTTTCATCCCAAATCAGTTTTTCATTCCAGACTTAAGCTGCCTGCAGCTGATGCTGCCAAATCAGCAGGTGACCATACTGTCCAGAGAAACTGGGTCTAAGGAGATATGTCCGTGCATAAAGCAGCATTTGAAACAGAACAGTTGCAGTTAAATTAAATAGAACATCTATTCTAAATGGTCTGTTAACTACTTGAAAATGTAAGCGTTTCAAATCTTATCCGTTTTAAACTCTCCTTTTCTACAGACTTAAAAACATTTAGCCAAAACAAATAAAAAAATTTTTGGAGAAGCAAAAAACAGTCCAGCTTCATTCATACTTCCTGACCAGTCAAATTATTTTGTGTCCCTCTATAAATGCTGGAAGGAAACAGATTAAGGCCCTGTTATCTGCAAGCTATAGGCCAGCGATCTCCAAACTCCTTTCTTGCCTCTATCTGGCCCTTGGGGTACTATGTCTCCCACTGACACCAACAATGGACTATTCCTCCGACTGACACCAATGATGGAGCATTTTTTTTTCAAATACCAAGAATAGGGCACTGATGCCAGGACATTTTCTGCTCAAACTAGACAGTTTTGCCCCTCTAAAGTCTAAAGCACAGTAAACTGGCTCTTTGTTTTGAAAGTTAGGAGACCCCTGCTATAGGCTCATTAACAGGCACATCTGGCTGCTTAAATTCCTTTTGCACTGTCATAGAAATGTATGGGGAATGAAAGATGCAAAGGCCTTTCAACACCATCCTTATTTACATAATACCACTATTTAAAAAAATAAAAATAAAAAGAAGAAGCAAAACCCCTCAAAAGTTATAGAAGCAGCATATTAGAAAAATAAAATGAATGTATAGACATTTTATTTTTAGTTCCCATTAGCACACATTAAAATAGAAATTTTTGACAAACAAAAAATTGGGGAACAGGCAGGATTTTTAATGCAGAAAATACATATTATATTAGATTCTATAAGACGTATCTCTTCCGCATTAAAGTTCATCTGCCTGTCCCTCTCTGTACACTAAACTCTGTGTACAATTTTGGCAGTGCCAATATGAATCCACGCTCATGCTGAAAATCACCAGTGATCGGTACCCGGCTACATGAAGATGTCAGCAACCGGCAGGGAGGTCTGGGACAGCAGCTGTGGAGTGAAGGTAAAGTACAGAGCCATTTCAAACAAACATTAATGGCATAACTAGTGTTTTTTTTTTTTTTAACTGACCTCATTGGTGACTTTAGCTCCAAACAGCCAACCTGCCCCTCTTGGACTGATTGCCCAAGTGTCTACATCTTCTGGGTCTGACCACACCAAATCACAGAAGGCTCCTTTGTGAGGGATTTCCTGGTTTCGCTCAATGGTCCGGATCTGATCCAAAGTCTTAATGTCTGGGGACAAGCCTCCATGAACACAAAGAATTTGCTCATCTATCAACTGAAAACAAACCATATACAACATAATTATATA
Organism: Lithobates sylvaticus; assembly: GCA_028564925.1. Classification (NCBI taxonomy): domain Eukaryota; kingdom Metazoa; phylum Chordata; class Amphibia; order Anura; family Ranidae; genus Lithobates; species Lithobates sylvaticus. The sequence continues at coordinate 149,433,101 of CM053033.1, forward strand.
AACTGAATTGCGGTATAGATTAGAAAATCAGATAACAAGGCGTCTAAGAACCTGCAAAATACTTACGGCTGCCACTGTCAGCATATCAAAAACCTTGGTACAATAACGCCATGCATTGGCATTTCCATATTTGGTTTGGCACTCATCTAGAAGAAAGGTAAATGTTAGTTTGGAGCAAAGATTTTATATTTCAAAAACAATCCGCAGGTAAAAATTCCCATAACATACTGATTCGGTCACACTGATACCCTGCAAGTCTAATTGGAGTGATTTCATAATCAACCAGCTGCTGCACCTGCAAAGCTCTAATGAAAAAAATTGCAAGGTCCACATCCCTTTAGATGTGATTTTCGGGGGGAGTGCCCAAGACCAGCATGTGAGAGGACGCACTTCTCACAGCTCCTGCCTGATCTGTCTGTCGATCCTCCCCTGGCATCCCTGATCCTGCTCTCTTCGGCTCCCCAGCTGGCTACCGAGACCCAGCACCTCCTGGACTCACCGCCGGCCCTCTGCACTCGGGGAAAGACCAGACGAGTCACACTGGAGATGGCGGACTCCCAAGATTGTGCCGCGGCAGCGGCCCTATCACAGCGCACACCACGAATGGCCAACAAGCCCAGAGAAGGAAGCAGACAGACAGCATTCACAGCCACTCCATGGCAGATGCAGCTCACCCCCCACTCTCCCCCCCTCAGAGGATATATCAGAGACTCTGAAGCAACCCACGTTCAATAGAAATATTGGATGTTAACTGTGTCCACAGCCACAGTTAACATCATGAAGGATCAGTTTGGGGGCCTAAGAGAAGAGGTGTAATTTCTCAGACAATACCTTCAAAAAAGGTCAGAGAAAGAGCGACAGCAGTTGAGAGCAGAGTGTGTGATATTGAGGACAAGCTACCGCCACTTGCAAGAGAAGCCAGAGCAGCACACCGCATGGCCCAAGAAACCTAAGAGCAGAGGACACAGAAAATCATTTACGCAGAAATAATGTACGCATTGTCGGTCTCCCTGAAAAATCTGAGGGCAGAGACCCCACTACTTTTGTGGAAAACTGGCTTATTGTGATTTTTGTCAGGGAAGCATTCTCCCAGTTTTTCACTGTGGAAAGAGCTCATAGAGTGCCAGGCCGACCTCCCCCACAGGGGGCTCCACCCAGATCAATGCTGGCCAAACTTCTACATTACCGTGACAGAGAGGCAATACTACGCTGCGCACGGGAGCAGGCCAATGTTAAATACAATGGAATCAGAGTGTCATTTTACCCTGACTTCTCTGCTGAGGTACAGATAAATTGAGCAAAATTTGGGGTTTAAGAAGAAATGCCTGAGGGCCCTGCAGCTACCATACGCCATGCTCTATCCAGCTAAATTGCGTGTGACGGCCGATGGGCATGCGCAATATTGATTCAGCTAGGGAGGCGGTGGCCTGGCTGGATCATAACAGGCCCTGCGCCACCATCGAGCGGATGCAGAAGGAGATTGACCCCAATGCTATATGCGTGAGAAAGAATAAGAAAGCATGCTCGACTGCTAAACTCCTCTCATTATTGAAATGCTGTTCTGTTTCTGTTATTCGTCTTTATTGATGCCTCTTTATCCCATCCGGCTCCTCTACCCGTTTGCCAGGGGACACTACATATCTACAAATGCTAGGAACTTTACTGTGACTACCCTTTCTACTACCCTAAATCTTTGTTCTATTTGGAATGCAAAGACAATCAGTTAGGCTACAATTAGGCTGTTTTGAAGTGAATGAATCTGCCCTGTTGTCAGAGCTACTATTGTAGACTATTTTTTAGTCCTCTACTTGTTCTTACCGGTGTGTAAGTGATACATGCCGGGCAAGGGACTACCTCATCACAATTTAACTATTGTTTGTTGGCACCGTTGTGCCCCGTTTACAATGTAAACTATTCTACAGTCCAAAGAGCTATACTTATCTGACCACCTGTCAACCCGATGCTACAGCAGTTTGCCACAACCCCATAAATTTTGCACCTCACGGACACCGCATACCGGGGTCGCCCAGAGGCCCCACCTGGTTAGATGTGATTTTCTATTAGGCGTCTTGCCAAAAATGACATTATTGCTGCAAGGGATGCCCGAAATCCAATAAAGTAAGCCAATCACACAAGCAGGAAATTACATATCTGGGGGGCGTTCTGTACACATGTGTACAGAATACCTCCAGGTAGCCAAATTGCATTGCAAAAAAAAAAAAAAGGAAAGGTAATTTTTAATAACAATTAATTACAATAGGACTTGTGTCGCAATTGTATATGATATATATCTATATATACACACACCCACATCTATCCATTATATCTACCGTATATACTCGAGTAAAAGCCGACCCGAATATAAGCCGAGGCACCTAATTTTACCACGAAAAACTGGGAAAACGTATTGACTCGAGTATAAGCCTACTGTAAGTGGAAAAGAGGGTCAACAATGCCCATTTGCAGCCTCACTGTGCCCATTTGCAGCCATAGGTCCCCCGAACTTCAAACTTGGTAGTTAACTACTTCAACACCGGGCGATTTTACCCCCTTCCTTACCAGAGCACTTTTTGCGATTCAGCACTGTGTCGCTTTAACTAACAATTGCGTGGTCGTGCGACGTTGCACCCAAACAAAATTGACGTCCTTTTTTCCCCACAAATAGATCTTTCTTTTGGTGGTATTTGATCACCTCTGCGGTTTTTATTTTTTGCGCTATAAACAAAAGAGCGACAATTTTGAAAAAAAAAAAAAACACACAATATTTTTTACTTTTTGCTATAATATCCCATTTTTTTTTTTTTTTTTTTTTTTACTCAGTTTAGGCCGATACGTATTCTTCTACATATTTTTGGTAAAAAAATAAATAAAATCGCAATAAGCGTATATAGATCGGTTTGCGCGAAAGTTATAGGCCGAACTGCTGTATGTGAGAAGACAGCATCGCTCCTCTCAGAGCGGTGGAAGTGTAGCGATGGTTGTACTCCCGGCGCTACATAAAACTGGCAATTGTAAATAAAAGAGAAGTCCAAAAGGTGACATGCACCTCGTTTTTTGTTATGTTGCAGCCTGATTGTTTTCCCCTCATTAATCTACACAGTACCTCATAATGACAAAGTGAAAACTGAATTTTAAAAAGGTCTGAATTAAAAAGAAATATTATGTACTTAAGTATTCAGATGTTTCACTCAGTACTTTGCCGCCAAAGGTTCTTCATCAATTAGTCTGGAGTCTTTTTGGGTATGACATGACAAGCCTTGCACACCTGGATTGCCTTTTTATTTTGTAAATCCTCTAAAGCTCAGTCAGGTTGTATGGGGACTGTCTGTGGACAGCAATTTTCAGGTCTCTCTAGAGATATTCAATGGGGTAAGTCAGGGCTTTGGCTGGGCCACTACAGGACAGTCAGAGTGGTCCCTAAGCCACGCCTGTGTGCTTAGGATCGTTGTTAAGTTGGAAGGTGAAAAACAGATATATAGAGATAAGGGCGCTCTGGTGGAGGTAGATAGCTGGTCACAGGGATGATAGTGATGAGATGGCACTTCTGGCAGCACTTTGGTTAGAGGAGAAGCAACTCTGAAGATATAAAAAAGGAAAAGAAAGGCGCCTCTAAGTGCAGTATGCAAAATTTTATAAAGTGCACAAAGGGTTAAAAGCACTTACAAGATCGTTGAGTGTTAAAAGACATAATAAAATCAGGAGTCCTCATCTGCGGCATGTGTCCATCCTCACATGATGGTATAGAGCCGTGTAGAGCCGTCTAGCAGCTGTAAAGCGTTCTCATATGTGTTGGAGAGAGAAGGCAGCAGGGAAGCCTGTATTCACTGCCGGACACACGAGGCTGAGGGTGTCAGTGGAGAGAAGGGGGTGGTAATGCGTTTCGGAGCATGTGTGGCTCCTTAGACCTACTCCCATACTCAAGCTGGCTTATGAATGGTGGGGGGGGGGGGGGGAGAGAAGAAGAGTGAGAGGGGGGGGGGGAAGAAGAGTGAGCGGGGGAGGAAGAGCGACAGGTGTATTACGAGGATGGCCAAGACGACTGTGCACCCGCAAATTGGATCATTAACATTAGTGCTATATACAATGAAGTTCTGAAGGAATTTGACACAGGGGTACAGGGCACAGACGTCAGTGGTTAAATTAACAATAATAAATAAGTATACAAACGTAAGGTTGACATTGAATCAGTATACAGGTGTATTATATGGTTGGCTGATTTAGCACATTTAATGTGTCAATAACCAAAGTTTGGTGCCCTGTGTGAAATAGTAAACAATGCTGTAACTGACCCTTTAACCACTTGCTTACTGGGCACTTAAACACCCTTCCTGCCTGTAGTGATCTAATATAAATCGTTCCTCGTAGATGGAATATAGTTATTAAAAGTACACTGCCCAGACCAATTTTCAGCTTTCGGTGCTCTCACACTTTGAATGACAATTACTCAGTCATGCAACACTGAACCCAAATGTTTTTTTTGTCCTTTTTTTTCCCACAAATAGAGCTTTCTTTTGGTGGTATTTGATCACCTCTGGGTTTTTTATTTTTTGCGCTATAAATGAAAAAAGACCGAAAATTTTGAAAAAAAAACTCCGCATTTTTCTTTGTTTCTGTGATAAAATTTAGCAAATTATTAATTTTTCTTCATAAATTTTGGCCACAATTTATACTGCTACATATCTTTGGTAAAAATAACCCAAATTAGTGGATATTATTTGGTCTTTGTGAAAGTTACAGACTCTACAAACTGTGGTGCGAATTATACAAAATTGATCACACCTGATGCACTGGTGACCTATCTCATTTCTTGTGACCCGAACAAGCCAGGAAAGTACAAATACCCCCCAAATGACCCCTTTTTTGAAAGTAGACATTCCAAGGTATTTAGTAAGAGACATAGTGAGCTTTTTGATGTCATTTTTTCCCACAATTCTTTGCAAAATGAATATTTTTTTCCACAAAATTGTCATTTGTAATAGGTTATTTCTCTCACATGGCATGTGTATACCACAAATGACACCCCAAAATACATTCTGCTACTCCTCCTGAGTATTACGATACCACATGTGTGGGACTTTTCCACAGCCTGGCCACTTAGAGAGGCCCAAGGTGCAGGGAGCGCCATCACGTGTTCTAGGAGCATAAATTACACATCTACACAATATAAATTGTTGACTACCTAGTACACTTTTGAAGGCCCTGCAGCACCAGGACAATGACACGTGACACTAACGTGGCACTGATGACAGGTGGCACTAATACGGGGGCACTGATGACACGTGACACCGACAGATGGCTCTAATACGGGGGCACTGGGGACACGTGACACCGACAGATGGCTCTAATACGGGGGCACTGGGGACACGTGACACCGACAGATGGCTCTAATACGGGGGCACTGGGGACACCGACAGATGGCTCTAATACGGGGGCACTGGGGACACGTGACACCGACAGATGGCTCTAATACGGGGGCACTGGGGACACGTGACACCGACAGATGGCTCTAATACGGGGGCTCTGGGGACACGTGACACCGACAGATGGCTCTAATACGGGGGCTCTGGGGACAGGTGACACCGACAGATGGCTCTAATACGGGGGCTCTGGGGACAGGTGACACCGACAGATGGCTCTAATACGGGGGCTCTGGGGACAGGTGACACCGACAGATGGCTCTAATACGGGGGCTCTGGGGACAGGTGACACCGACAGATGGCTCTAATACGGGGGCTCTGGGGACAGGTGACACCGACAGATGGCTCTAATACGGGGGCTCTGGGGACAGGTGACACCGACAGATGGCTCTAATACGGGGGCTCTGGGGACAGGTGACACCGACAGATGGCTCTAATACGGGGGCTCTGGGGACAGGTGACACCGACAGATGGCTCTAATACGGGGGCTCTGGGGACAGGTGACACCGACAGATGGCTCTAATATGGGGGCTCTGGGGACAGGTGCCACTCTGGGGACAGGTGCCACTCTGGGGACAGGTGGCAGCATGGCAGCGGGGACAAATCACTTTAATTTTTTTTTTTTTTTTACTTACAGCGCACCGGGCCGTTCATCTCTCCCTCCTCACTTGCTGTCTGTGTGAGGAGGCAGAGCGGCGCTGAGAGATGATCTCATATGTTTGCATACGAGATCATCTCTCATTGGACAGGCCGATCTCGCTGTAAACGGCAGCTGTGATTGGCCGTTTACAGCGATCTGTGACCGGCTGTGTCCGACGGACACGGCCAGCACAGAACTTCCTCGATGCGCGCTCTCAGGAGCGCGCATTAGGGAAGTAAACAGGAGGACGTCCAGGGACGTCCTCCCAGCAGGGGGCGTCTGTGCTGCAGCCGTCTTTCGGCTATAGCGCGGGCGCGTAGTGGTTAAAAGTGAATGGATCTAACGTATGTATTGCAAATGTAAAGGTAATGGCGCCTTGGTGCTCAAATAAAAAAAAATATATAAAAATGAATATGCCGTATTATTCAAAATTATGAATACATAACAGCAATCAGATGAAATTCAACACAATATGCAAACATGAAGTCCATAGGTTATAAATCCCAACACCAAATGAATTGCTCTTATATGTAGATGACTTCTAGCTCTTTCACCACAGGTGCTCAATGGAAAGATGGCAACTCAGAGGTGTTTGACTTTTTTTTACAGGATGGTCAAAAAATGCATTTGGAAATCCAGATCGATTCCACTGCCGACACCACTCCAACGCTCCCTCAGGATAGAACTAGGATGTAAAAACTACTCCACAGGAGACGTGTAAAAAGTCTCAGTGAAGTAAGTTTATTTAGTGGTATAAAAGCAATAAGGTAAATAATACTCCCTCCTTGTTGGCATAGAGACACAGGGTGGGATAAACTTTACATCCAACAACATTAGGCACAGGTACATTCAAACGTTTCAACAAATCTATAAACAAAAACTGGGCATGCTGCCAACTAGGTGCTGAAACATTTAACCTTTCAACTACCGTATTTAATCGGCATATAAAAACACACACCCCAATTTAAGAGGGAAGTTTCAGGAAAAACCAAGTTAGACTTACTGGTAACTTGTTTTCCAGAAGTCTTTCAGGACAGAACCTGAGAGATAGTGACTCCTCCCACGACTTAAGGAAACACCTTCTTCCTCCAAACTGTAAAGGGAGGCATCTCCCTACCACACCTCTGTTGTAGAAGAGAACCTCCGGCCCCGGCTAGAACACAAACACATATGTTAGTCACAGCGTAGCATAATAAAATACCATAGGGCGGGATGCTGCTGTCCTGAAAGACTTCTGGAAAACAAGTTACCGGTAAGTCTAACTTGGTTTTTCCCAAGGAGTCTTTCAGGACAGCACCTGAGAGGATAACAGAGACTTACCCCTTAGGGCAGGACAACAGCTTGCAGGACCTTCCTGCCAAACGCCTGATCGCTGGCAGATGTCCAGCCTATAATGTTTCACAAAAGTGCGAAAACTCGACCATGTTGCCGCCTTGCAAATCTGTTCAGGGGTGGCACCAGCTCTCTGCCCATGTAGCTGCCAGAGCTCTGGTTGGGTGTGCACAAATTCCTGCTGGTGGGGATAAACCTACCTGGAAATATGCCTCTGAAATAGATAATTTCAGCCATCTTGCTAAAGAAACCTTAGAAGCTTGATAACCCTTTCTATTACCTGAAAAAAGTATAAACAGTGAATCTGAATGTCTGAAGAGCTTTGTCCTTTCCAAGTAGCACAAGAGAGTCCTCCTGACATCCAACATGTGGAAAAGGGTCTCCTTCTCCCCTTCTGGGTTAACGCAGAAGGTTGGAAGTACTATGTCCCAAGCACGGTTCTCAGGACATGAGCACGGTTCTGTACTGAAGCTACCTTTGGCAAAAAATGTAGCATCTGTTTTAAGAATGGATCAATGGATTTAGCATCTGGAAAAATGGATAGATAAGGTTCTTTAATTGATAGAGCATTTAGCTCACTGATCCTGCGTGCAGAGACAATGGCAATCAGAAATATGGTCTTTAATGTGAGATTTCTAAGGGACGCTTCTTCCAGAGGCTCAAAAGGAGCTTTTGTTAGAGACTGCAGGACTACCGATAGATCCCATTTAGGAAAACCCTTAAGAGGTGCTGGTCTAGACCTTTTAAGAGCTCTAAAGTATCTGACCACCAGAGGATCTGAGGCCACAGATCTTTCCAAAAATACTGCTAGTGCTGCCACCTGTACCTTTAGAGTGCTAACTGCTAGCCCCTTGTCTGCCCCATCCTGTAAAAACTCCAGGATGGAAACAAGGCTCCCTGGGTCCTGGGTAGATGAAATACACCATGTATTATAAATCTTCCAAACCTTAGAGTAAATGACCCTCGTAACCCTTTTTCTACTTGACAAGAGTGTAGAGATCAAACGGCTGGAAAAACCATTGCTCTTAAGGAGCTGCTCTTCAGAAATCAGGCTGTGAGTGCCAGCCTGGCCACTTCTGGATGGTTTACCGGGCCTTGCGACAGTAGATCGTGCCTGAGGGGCAAATGCCAACAAGGCTTGACTGTCATTCCTAGAATGGTTGAAAACCAAGCCCTTCTTGGCCAAAAGGGCATGATTAGAATGACTGGTACCCCCTCCTTCTGAATTTTCCTTAAAAAAAACGGAATTAACTGGAATGGGGGGAAGGCGTAACAGACGGATTTCCTATGGGAATGCTAGAGAATCTGTCCCCAGTGACCTGTTGTGATTCTTCAGGGAGAAAAACTGGGGAACTTGGGCATTCTCCCTTGAGGCGAACAGGTCTACCTCTGGCTGCCCCCACTCTTCGGCAATCGTTACGAAGACATCTGGGTTCAAAGACCATTCTTCTTCCTGAATAGGGTTCCTGCTTAGGAAATCTGCCACCCTGTTCAGGGTCCCCTTTAGGTGGATCGCTGATAGTGACAACAAATGTCTTTCTGCCCACTGAAGGATATCCAGAGCTAGTGCTTGCAGCAACCTGCTCCTCGTACCCCACCTGCCTGTTTACCGTGGCATTGTCTGTTAGAATCTGAACATGCTGGGACCGGAGATCCTGAGCAAAAGACTCTAGAGCTAAGGCAATCGCCCTGAGCTCTCTCCAGTTTTGAGGACCTTGCGGCCTCTTTCTTGGACCAGGTTCCCTGAGTGAAACTCTTTCCTAGGTGTTCTCCCCACCCCCAGGAACTGGCATCGGTTGTCAGTCTTTTCCCGACCAGAAAAGCCCAGACTAACCCTTCCGACAGGATATCTTGTCCCTTCCACCACCACAGTGATCTCTTCACCTGGGATGGAATCCTTACTTTTGTCTCTAGGGATACTACTTTGTGATCCCAAGATCTAAGAAAAGCCTGCAGACACCTGAAGTGCAGTCTTGCCCACTGGACAGCCGGCATTGTTGAGGTCAGAACACCCAAAGTGGACATGACTTGTCTTACCGTCAGACGTTGGTTGGTCTGCAGCATTGACACTGCACGTGAATCCTGTCTTTCTTGTCTACAGGAAGAAAGATCCTTTGATCCACAGAATTGATTAGATATCCCAGAAACCGAATCTCTTGGGTTTAGGGAAGACTTTAGGAGGTTTAAAATCCACCCCAGAGCCTCCAAATGGCTGCACGCTCTGCCGAAATTGATCTAAATTCCTCGCTTGATGGGGCGAAAAATAGCAGAACATCTAAATAAGGAATAACTGATTCCCTGACGACGCAGCGGAGCCAAAGCTTCTGCCATCACCTTGTTAAAAATTTGGTTATGACGACAGGCCGAAGGGTAAGGCTCTGAACTGTAGATGATGAACCACACCCCCCATCATCACCGCCAGCCTGAGGAATCTCTGAGACTGGGGCGAGATCGGGATATGCAGATATGCATCTTTTAAATCTACTGACGCCATGAAACAACATGACGTCAGCAGGTTCCTGACTGAAAAAAATCTAGTCCGTCTTGAACCTTCTGTACTTTATGGACTCGTTTAAGGGTTTCAGATTGAGAATCAATCGAAATTTTCCTGTCTTTTTTTTACCAAGAAGACATGTGAATAAAACCCCTCCTGCTGCTCCTCTAGCGGCATCTGGACTACTACACCCTGCTGCATCAGTTCCTCTAGAGAGGACTTCATGGCCAGGGCTTTTACCGAGTCCCGTGGTGTATTTGTTAGAAGAAACCTTTTTGGGGGATTTTGGTAAATTCAAGTGTGTAGCCCTGCGAGAGAGTGGTCAGAATAAACTGATTTGAAGTTATCCCTGACCACTGCGCAAGAAAATCTTGAAGTCTTCCGCCCACCCGCAGGGACGAGTCATTGTGACTTCTCGGCCTGTGTAGGATGACAGAAGAGAATTCTGCCTTTACCCTTTGGTTTCTGGGCGGACCAGTTCTTCCTTCTTCCCTGAAATTTGCTGTCTTGATCCTGAGTTTTTGAGGTCGAAAAAGACGTTTTGGAACCTGCCTTTTCTTTTTGACCGGGAAGGATCTCTTTAAATCGGCCGTCCTGTCAAGATTATTATCGAGGTCAGGGCCGAAAAGAAGGTCATCCGAAAAGGGGATCCCACACAGCTTGCTCTTTGATGCTGAATCACCTGGCCAGGTCTTCAGCCAAAGAGCTCTTCTTGCAGCATTTGTCAAAGCTGCTGACCTAGCTGACATTTTAATTGCTGCGAATGAGGCATCTGCAATATAGGCAACTGCAGAGATCAGGGTAGGTAAGGAATCTATTTTTTCTGTTTAGGGGAATCTGCCGCTATATGCGATTTTAGCTGGTTAACCCAGTATTCCAGATTCCTGGCTACACATGTTGTGGCCATTGCTGGCTTTAAATTGCTCATAACTGATTGCCATGATCTCTTGAGCAAAAGATCCATGCGTTTGTCCATTGGATCCTTTAACACCCCCATGTCTTCAAAAGACAGGTCTGTGGATCTTGAGACCTGGGAGAAGGCGGCATCCAACCTGGGCACCTTGTTCCACCCTGCAGCAGGGTACTGCTTGAAAAGGAAAACGCCTTTTGTGGGCCTTGGAAAAAAAGGGTTTTCTCTCTGGATCTTGCCATTCTTTTTTAATGGCCTCAGAGATGACCGAACGCACTGGGAATGTTCGCCCCTTAGGCTCGTCTAACCCTGCATACATGCGGTCATGGAGAGACAATTCCTTCTTTTCCTCACTTAAGCCAAGTGAATAGCCTTAAAGAGGAAGTAAAGCCTCAGCTCAAAAAAAAATAAAAACGGGACCTACAAGGCAAAGGCATAATGAGCTAGTATGCATAGCATACTAGCTCATTATGAATAACTTGCCTGAGAACAAAGCCCCCGAAACGACCCTTGTCCACGTCCTCCGTCGCCATCATTCCCGGAGTGACGTCCGGGTCTCGCCGCTCCAGCGCTGTCATTCGCTGGAGCGGCGATGACGTCACTCCCGCGCATGCGCACGAAATCGGCATATCGCCGTGATCGCGGCATGCGCAGTGCACCTGCGCGCCGCTGTCTACGGCGCATGCGCCGTAAACAGCGGTGCCTGTTTTTTTTCTAAATATCTCCTAAACCATGTAGGTTTAGGAGATATTTATTGGAACTACAGGTAAGCCTTAATCTAGGCTTACCTGTAGGACAAAGTGGTTTGTAATGGTTTACAACCACTTTAAGGAGCCCATCTACCTCTTCAAGAGACCGTTTAAATCTAGAGAAAAAATTGCGTGTTAGATCACTTCTTCCATGTAGAGACCTGTTAAAAAAAGGATCTTCTCCTCTCCTGACTTGGGCATGTGTGCCTGCATACAGTTCAAATGTCCAATGTCAGGTGTTCTAATCATAGTTTAAACAACCTGGCTGGTTCAGGGGTAAAATGAAATGCTGAGTCCAGTGTGGTTGTACAGAGTCTGATTAGAGCAGATCAGACTGGGCTTCTCAGATCACCCTGTGCCCCTAATAGACACAGGGTTACTTTCACATAAGAGGGGCCTGGGAAGCTTAACCAGGAGTTTTCTGACCCCTCCAAGGTAAACAGAGTTCCACAGGCCCCCCGCCCAAAATGATTGCTTCAATTGCTGGTTGCTCGTGGTGGGTAATTCCACACCCATAGCTTCCGACTTAAAATTTCGTAGTTGGAAATTTGAGTGGAAGGGAGTGAGACAGAAGGGGAGGTAATGAAAAATATTAAATTGTCTGCATATGCGGCAACTTTATGTTGGCATAACTTGGTTTGCAATACCTTTGATATCTGTATAATCTCTAATAGTTCTCAAGAACGGTCTAGGGTCAATATAATAATCAGAGGTGAAAGTGGGCAGCCCAGTCACGTTCCGTTCCGTATATGAAAAGACGACATCAGGGCTTGGAATACAAATGCAACCATCGTCGCATCCCGACCCAAGTCAGATATGCGCCTTCGAAGAGTGTAGAAACACTTTATTCCACCCTGTCAAATGCCTTCTCCGCGTCGAAGAGCATCGGGGGGGGGGGCGGCCAGACTGGGCATAATGAATCGCATTTAAAACCCTTTGTGTGTTATCCCTGCCATTTCTACAGGGGGTAAACCCAGTCAGTATACCCAGTAAAGTATTCCTGAAACATCCGAGCTATATCAACCAGCGTTCTAACCAGAGTATCGTCCATCGCCTTGATGCATGCAATATAAATCTTTGCCCTAGTTGCCCGCAGTGCATTCGCCAGGAGTTTGGCAGGTTTATTACCAAATTCATAAAACATCTGCCTACACGTACAAGTTATGCTTTGGCTTGCTCTGTTAAAGAGTTCAGCTTATCTCTCAATTCTGAGAGTTGGTCTTCTGCAGGCGGAGCTAATGTCTTATGAATTTGTTCTGGTTTATGAATTTCGGAAGGCAAAGTGTCAATCTGCTCAGCAAGAAGCTTGTGTTGTGACCCAAGTTTAATGAACGTTCCACGTATTACACATTTGGGTGTGGCCCATAGGTTAAAAGGTGACCATAAGTTATTTTAATCGTTTTTCTTTAATAATATATTCATAATGTATTGTTTAGATATTCATAAACCATTAATACATATAATAAGGGTTACAAATATGGAATCCTATGAAGAGTTTAAGAGTATAGAAATTATACCGATGTAAAATCCTTGTATTTTGAATAACGGGGAGGTTTTTCTGGTGCCATGACTTGGCTTTCAAGGTATGCGAGAAGTACCTTCTCCACATATCATGTATGGTATCATGACCATATATCTGAGTCTTGGCCAAGATGTCTAGGAAAAATGACACAAATTACAGTTTGATAGTTTGTGCATTTCTAAGCTAAGGTCAAAAGGTTATTCAATTATTAAATAAAATCAATTCTAATACAACACTGCCCCCTGGTGGTGAAAATATTAAGAGTCCAGGATGGCCGCCCACACAAGGTTGTCATGGTTACATGGAAACAACCCGTCATTTGACATCAATTATGTAGTAGTGACACACCCTTTTTGGGTGGGATAAAAAAAAAGGGAGTATACACATAGCTAGGATAAGAATTTTTGGGACAGAAAGTCTTGGAAGACGAGAGGGATAAGACAGAGCGCAGAGATGTAGGAATATTGGAAGTCCTTCGGTACACCTAACTTGAGGCTTCTCAAAACAGATTTCCTAAGCCATGGTAAAGTATTAATCTTTTAATTTTTACCTTTTAGGTAATTGAAGTGGTTTGAGCATATGCTTAACTAAAACAAATCAATATTGGTAGTTCAGTTTTGAAGTGGATTGAATTGTAACTGCAGTATGAATTAGTTTAGCTTTTAAACCAAGGGAGATACATATCTTGTTGTATCTCACAAAAATTACTTCAAAGTCTTAGAATTGGATTAGTTATAGTATGTGTTGAACTATAGGATTCATTCTAAATTTAAAAATGAATCTTGGTTACATTACCAAGTTAGTTTGTATATGCTTAACAAAAATTGTCCATATACTGTAAAAGAGGTTTAAGCTTTAAAAAGGTCTGTTTTGAGAAGAATCACAAGTGTTAGTCATACGTGTTAAAGTGAACACCTAGTTTGTTGACAAAGTCTGTAAAGCCACACAAAGCCAATTACTGTGTTACCAAGTAGAAGTTTAGTGTTGAAATATGACGACATTTTGTAATAAGAGCTTGTGGTAAAATGTGTATTTCCAATATATATTTGAAAGTATACATCATCTTTTTGTATTATCACCAATTATATCTGATATTATTTTACACTGAATTTGTAGTTAATATGTATTTTTAGCACGTTAAACTCGCTTGTCTTCAAAATAGCACGGATAAACGAACGTGAATTAATTTGTTGTATTGCGGAAAAATGTGAAAATCTCCTAAAACTGAGATGTGCAGGCCGGACAAGTATGTCCTATATATCTATGAATAGATACATGAATAGTGAACCCCCCAATAAGGAAATAAGGGACCTGTTATAGTATAGCAGTGAAATAAGATAATCACACATAGCAAACACACAGAACATCACAAACAGAACATGGCAAGCCAAGGCCGGCCTATTGCGACACCTTGTAGCAGACCCCCCTCACCCCCCCCCCAGGAGCAGCCATGTGTCATATCCCTCAAATAAAACAGTCCATGTCCATAGTCCAGTAAAGGGACATCAGGTGAACTAGGAAACTACAGGGGCGCTCGCTACTCAGGGGTTAAACAGAATGTCTCAGACGGAGGTGTACTCAGGGAGGTGTAAGCACCCACCTGGAGGGGGCATTAGCGAAGAGTCCTCAACTCCTAAAAAGGAATACCTTGTCCTCAAGAGAAATTTTTTTTTATAAAAAAATGTTATCTGTAGCGACACAGGTCTTACGCAATGCATCACCCATAGATAGGTTTGCAGTCTGTAAACAAAACGGTCTAGACTTCATGGTAGTCTGGATTTTTCTGGGCTGATCCAGAGCGAGGACGTTGTGATCTGGGTCTGTGTTCCCGTTGTGGTATGCCCTGACCATCCCAAGATCTCGGCAGGGCACTCCAGTCCAGTCTGGCACGTCGATAGCCTGGCAATCCAAAAATTTGAAAAGCTGTGGCAGTTGGGTTGAAGAGAAAAGGACCGATTGTCCTTAATAATCAGAATTGAGAGTGGGTATCTCCAGGTGTAAGTGGCCCCTGATGAAAGGATGAGCATTAAAAGCGTTTGCAGCAGGACTCTCGATATAGCGCGTGGCGACCTAAATCCGTAAAGAGCTGGATCTGTGCTCCATCAAAGTCAAGTGTGCCTTTCTGCCATGCTGCCCGTATTATGGCCTCTTACCGTAAAAAAGTGCACTTGGCACAAAACATTGCATGGGGCTTCTTGGGAGGCAGCTCTAGATGCTGGCACTCGGTGGACTGTCTATTAGGACTCATGGAGGTTCTCTGAGGAGTTGGTTAAAAATGGCAGTGACCGAGACTCAGATCAGCTCCCATAGTAGCTTCTGGGATACCCTTCAGCCTGATGTTGTTAAGCCTGCTGCGATTTTTTTTACATCCTTCATATGTAATTGCATAACAGTAAAGCGTTGCTGATAGGCATTGATTTGAGTCTTAAGTAAATCCACGTGGGAAGCAGAAGCAGTTTGGTGCTCTACAAGGGACTGTAAGCGCAAGTCCACAGCCTGTGCATTGGACCCAAAGTCTTCAATATCCTCTCTGTGCTCCTGTCCATTGCCCCAACATTTGCTGTATGTCGGGCTTCGTAGGCACAGCCTGGATCAATTGACGGAGGGTCTATCTTCAGAGCAATCTGAGCTCGCTGGGTTGTGCGATTCGCTCGATAGAGGCAAGAGGCTCCTCGGCGGCAGCGCCAGAGAGGGTATAGAACACGAGCAGGGATGGACTGGCCATCAGAACTACCGGGAGTTGCCCGGTGGGCCGATGGCTCAGTGTGGGTCGGTTTCAGCCGCATATGTGGTGCGATCTACCCGGCAACTGCCGACATCTGGCGCCTGACGGGTAGATCGAGATTTAGCCAGCATGCAGAGTAGTGCAGGAAGCGTCTGTACTAGTAAGTGCTCTCTCTCTCTCTCTCTCTCATGTCATCACGCTGCTCCCCGGCGACCCCTTCTCTCTTCTATCCCCATTGGTTTCCAAGATCATCTGGGATGGACGAAAGAAAGGAGGGGCCGCCGGGGAGCAGCGTGATGATATGAGAGAGAACTTACTAGTAAAGACGCTTCCTGCGCTACTCTGCATGCTGGCTAGTAAGATCCCATGATGTGCCCAATCACGTGCCATAATGTGCCCCGACGTTCCGGGCCCTGTGCCCCGACGTGTCGGGCCCTGATGTGGCCGGGTGAGCTGTACCCTGATGTGCTGTGCCCTGGGCCGGTCTGGATCAAGTCCAGGGCCACATTTTTGTCCCAGTCCAGCCCTGAATGCGTGTGATCATCTGGCCGCTGCCATCCCCCTCTGCAGTGTTGGGCAAGGGGTCTGGCTAGACCCTGCGACCTATGTCAGGCCGGTGCCATCTAGATCAGGTCTGTGGGTGGGATAAATACGCTGGGACACTCTGCAGCCACACAGAGCTCAGTCTCCCTGCTTCCTCATGCCGCCATGGTCAAGCCACACCCCCAGGTCTGGACTTTGACTGGGCCATTCTAACACATGAATATGAGTTGATCTAAACCATTCCATTGTAGCTCTGGCTGTATGTTTAGGTTTGTTGTCCTGCTAGAAGGTGAACCTCCGCCCCAGTCTCAAGTCCTTTGCAGACCAACATGTTTTCTTCTAAGATTGCCCTGTATTTGGCTCCATCCATCTTCCCATCAACTCTGCTGAACAAAAGCATTCCCACAACATGATGCTGCCACCACCATGTTTCACAGTGGGGATGGTGTGTTCAGGGTGATGTGCAGTGTTAGTTTTGCTTTTAGGCCAAAAAGTTAAATTTTGGTCTCATCTGACTAGAGCACCTTCTTCCACATGTTTGCTGTGTCCCCCACATGGCTTCTCGCAAACTACAACTTGCTTTCTTTCAACAATCTTTCTTCTTGCCACTCGTCCATAAAGACCAGATTTATGGAAGAGTTGGATGGCCATGTCTTGGTAGGTTTGCAGTTAAACCATACTCTTTCCATTTTCACATGATGGATTTGAACAGTGCTTTGTGAGATGTTCAAAGCTTGGGATATATTTTTATAACCTAACCCTGCTTTAATATTCACCACAACTTTATTCCTGACTTGTCTGGTGTGTTCCTTGGCCTTCATGATGCTGTTTGTTCAGTAACCTCTGAGGGCTTCTCAGAACAGCTTTACCAATTAGGTGACTTCTGAGATCAGATTTAGCATTTGGTAAAACTAGATTTTAGTTAGGGGTATCAGAGTAAAGGGGGGGGGGTGAATACAAATGCACCCCACACTTTTCACATATTTGTAAAAGATTTTGAAAACCATTTATCACTTTCCTTCAACTTCACGATTACGTACCACTTTGTGTTGGTCTATCACCTAAAATCCCAATAAAAAACATTTACATTTTTGGCTGTATCATGACAAAATGTGGAAAATTTCAAGTGGGTATGGATACTTTTTCAAGGCACTGTATATATACACAAATAAGCAGGCATATCTTTGCAACTCCTGCAAATCCCCCTGGGATGATCACTTTTCCTCTCTCCTGGGATTTGGCATTCCTTTTATATTTTTTATCACACAGACGGACCACATGTGATAAAAAGGCAATTGCATAGTGCTCTCCGTTTCAATAGTTTATTAAAAGCCCCTATACTAAAATACACCTACAAGCAAGCAACTATAAAAAGCGCTCATATAAAACCCATCAGCTGGCTCACCACTCCACATCGATTGTGATGGCAGCGCGACGTCAGCTGCTTCCTCCTATATTTGTATAGCACAATTGTTAGGAGGTTGCGCTGATTATATGCTCTATATACTTTAACAGTAAGCCAGCATTTCTGTATTCAAAATCTTTTTTTTTGGTCTTATGCCATATTCCACTTTTATGAGATACTGGATTTTGGGTATTCACTAGCTGTAAGCCATAATCAAATTAAAAGAAATCCTTGAAATATATCACTCTGTATGTGATGAATCTATAGAATATATGAGTTTTACTTTTTGAATTGAATTAGTGAAATAAATAAACTTTTTGATATTCAAATTTTTGAAATGCACCTGTATATGGAATTTATGGGGTATGGAAGCAGGCAAACTACAGAAATTTACTGAAATATATAAATATGTTAGACGAGCTCTGTATTAGCCTTGGAGTTCTACCGATAGCCTAGTGATGATGTCTTGTGTTTTGCCTGGCTGTTAATGTGTATTCCTTTTGTAGGTAAATGGAAAATTAAAATGTAATAACACACACACACACACACACACACACACACACACACACACACACACACACACACACACACACACATTTTGGGGGGGCTTTTGTAAATTTATGACACTTACGAACGGCCTCAATGCCAGCTGCTTGTGCACCACCATGGTCCTGGAAACATACTACAGATACTGCATGGCCAGAAGAGCCCGGAACATCCCACATCAATGCACAGGCGGAAGTTAAACTTACAAATGCAACTTACGAACAAACCTACAGTCGGGGACTGCTTGCCTATCTATATCCATCTCTACAGCTATACATTTCTGCCGCCTTGGAAACAACACCCCAACAGGGGAGAGTGCAGTTTGCCATTTGTGGCCTCAATTATCAGAATTCTTTACCAGTTAGGTAAGCTGGGACATGAATCAAAAGGACAAAATTTCACAGTTTAAACTTTAGAATTAAAAACTCCTGTGGGAAGCAGAGATGAGTTAGAAGAAGGCACCAAGGCATAACTTCTGACATTATAAAAGGACACACAGATGTGACTATCCCCTTCACAGTCCAAGAATGTGCTATAAGCAGAGCAGGAGCCATGTACTGACTGCGCCTGTAGTGTTGTCCAGCACTGTCAAACACTCCCTCTTGCACTTAGAATTGAACACATAGCGATTGCAACAGCAGAATTGCAATGACAAGCTCAGGGAGTGGTACTAAACCCAAAAAGATTTACTCATGTAACCAGGGCAGTTGAAACCAGGCAAAAGACCAGCTCAAGGTCAGGCAGGGCTGTAGCATTAGTTAAGAGTCCTTGCAAGCAGGCAGCAGGTAGAAAACACAAGCCTGTGGAGGAAAATGCGTCCACTTAGCTTAATCGACGAGAACGGGCACAGAGCAGAGGTGTGCAATATGCAACCTCTGCCGAGCACCTTAGCGCCAGATTAGCACTGTCACTGGAAGGAAACCAGTGCTTGAAAGAGCATAAACATGCAAATTAACTGAGCAGCTATGACAGAATACTCTATAGAATTCATCAAACTGGAGCAGTCGACAGGACAACCTGCCTGCATAGCTCAATCGCACAGAAAGTCTTCGAAGACAGGGTCAAGCATTGTCACAGCTCCCAATACAGAAGCATCTTGCAGTGACGGACTAGATAGAAAGTGTGAGGAACTACAAAGCTAGACCCAGCACTCAGAGTGGATTTCCAGGTTTACCCTGGTGGAAACACCGTTTGGCAGGGCAGTCAAAGTGAGATCCACAGGTATGTTTTTTTCCCCCCATGGTGTAACAGACATTTTTTTCAGTGTTCTATACCTGGAAAATTTCTAAATAAAAGTATAAAAAAATTAAAAATATGAGATCCACAAGCATGCAGGGTGGAAAAAGACTGCTCAATGGCTGCATTGGTGACATTGTGGCCTAGTGCCAATTAAGCAGCAGCTGTGGAATGAAGAAATATGTAAAATAATGAAGGTCTTGAAATTAGCAGTAGTTTAAAAAAAATCCACCTCCAAAGAACAGTGGCAAAAACTGATGTAGGAGGGATTTTACCACCTAGGGCTGGCTATGGTCTATGGAGCCAACATTAAGAATATGAGAACATGACCTCACATTAGCAGGAAGAAAATTCAAAACTTATCGCATTTTAATGAAAGTACTTGATGGTTAGAATAGACTTCCAGAAGAGGTAGCAAATATGAGATTTTATATATATATATATATATATATATATATATATATATATATATATATATATATATATATATATATATATATATATATATATATGAATTTTATATGCTAGATGGACCACTTGGTCTTTTTCTGCCATAACTGTTTCAGCGTGTCCATCCTCCAATGGCAGAAGCATGTCGTCTTCAGAATCCTGTGCTCCTCAAAAGGACAAAACAAAAATGTAAATTGATATTTCAACTTTTCATAGATACTGAAGAGCTGAATTGCCCGTTTGTGCACCCCCCAAGAAATTCAGAGGCAAGATATGTATAATTGTGGGTTCCCATAGTTGCCCACCTACTGCAGTAGTTAGTTAATATGGGTCCATTTCTTCTAGTACCTTTTACATTTCTTTTGTGTTTTGTAATAGCTTGGTGAACACTGATTACACAACGATATGGTACAGACCAAAGTATATGGCACATACAGTTTCAAAAGTAGTAGTGCTTTAAAGATATACAACACTCAATAGATCTTTGTATAATTACCATAGAATCCATATACTTGTGTGATTTGTCTGCTTTCATGATTTCCTCTTAGCAGTGTAATACGGTCAGGCCATTTGGCTTTCAGAGCAAGTAGGTAGGTGAAGGTCTCCAAGCTATAATATCCTCTGTCTACAAAGTCACCCTTTAAAATGTAAAAGGATAGCGTCAGCATAATTACAGATAGTTGGCATTAAAAAAAAGTGCCAAGCAAAGAGAATACCCAAATAGCTGTTACTTGTCTTAAGCCTCATACACACGATCGGATTGTTGGCCAACAGAGCGTCAGACTTTTGTCCGAAGGGCATATGCCAGGAACTTGTATTGCATACTAACGGCACACAATTGTCGACCAACAAACATGAACGTAGTGACGAACTACTTGGAATTTCGGGTCTTGAGTGCCTCCCTTTGGGCACGTTCTGCTAATGTCGTGTTTGGTGAGCATCGATTCCGAGGATGCATGTTTGTACTTTGGACTTTTGAGTGACGGATTTTAGGCAAACAGTCTGTCATCACACAATTTTCTGCCGAAAATACGATCGTGTGTACGAGGCTTAAGGCTAGACTTACACCTGTGTATGGTGGGCAGACATTTGCTACTAGAGGCATTTTAATTCAAAACAGATGCACAGGATTTGCATTACACTGCTAGAGGGGACATTTATGAATGAAGTAGCTTGGGTACTAAGCTAGCTCAGTGCTCCCGTTTAGAATTGCAAAGAAATGTATAAATTTTCCTATTAAAACAGAGACCAACTGAATATCGTTACATCTTTGAATCCAAACCCACCATCAAAGCTATCTTTTAGACAGTCATATTGAAACGGAGTGGGGGGGTAATGCGAACTTCTATCAAACTTAGCCAAATTGACTGTAAAATCCCTTTCTCTGGATTCACTCATGGACACAGCTCTTCTGATTCTTGACTATAGGGTTTATAGCGCCACCTACAGGAGACCATAGGACACTAGGCCGAATAAGAACACAGCACCAGCTACATAAGCATGCCACTTTTTCTGCCAAGTGTTTCAGAAGTCAGGACCAAGTTTCCTACTGCGACCTGTGGTTCCATAGCTTTCCTTCCTTTATCCTGGGATTTTTGCTTTCAGAGATCTTCAAGCAACAGCCAAACTGTACGACAGGCGGGATTATCTAGATACAGTGGTCACCTACGTCTGGCCAGTGCATGCGTGCACTAAGCACTGGGTCCCTGTGACATGCCCAAACTTGGACTGAAGCGGCCAGCGAGTTAAACACCTTTGTGGGGACACGCATGACCGGGCAACCTCAGTCCATACTTCCCTTTGGTAGGGCTTTTCCATTGGGGTCTGCCTTCTGGGGTTTGGGAGGCTGTGCTGCGGCCACCATGTGCACTGCCTAAGCCGGCAGCCATATTCCCGGAGCTATTCCCAATGATGCTTCCCCCGTGTCCTCAGATCGTGATGACGAGTCCTCTGCTTCACAGCCACACAGGAGGTGGTGTTAGTCACCACACTGATTACGTGCTAAAAATGGAGGACTCCCCTGGGGTGGCTGACGTGGTGCCTGTCCCCTTTGGTATGCACAAACTGACAAGGTCCAATAAGATTTTTACTTAGCCTGCATATTTTGACAAATTAATTTACAAGCATTGGAAATGTTCAAGCAGCAATTTGTGCTTCCTAAACATCTTGTGGTATGCTACTCCTTTGAAGAGTCCCTTCTGAAAAAGTGGACAATTCATAGGCTAAACCAAGCTACTTTGATTTCAGTAGAGGAATCTCCCTGGGCACTTTCACCCCCTTCCTGACCAGGCCGATTTTAAGCTTTCAATGACTTTCAGGCAGCGGTTCGGTTAACGATAATGGTGTTCTCTGCAGTGGATTCGCCGCAAGATCACCGTTATCGGCGGAAGGACAGGGGCCGGGGCCGCTCTCCCACGCCATCCGCCGCTTCCCGAAGCCGTCAGTAGCAGCAGAGGCGATCGGGTCCTATCCGTGGCTGGGTATGGATACGAGTGAGGCTAAGATGGTCCCCACCGTTCTCCATACCATAGCAGGGCGGAAGCGATATCAAAACATCACTTACACCCATACGTCTTAAAGGGCACTTTTTTTGTTGTAATTTTTTTTCGAAATACTTTTCTTTTTTTCTTTTATTGCATTAAAGTCCAAATATGAGATCTGAGGACTTTTTGACCCCAGATCTCATATTTAGGAGGACCTGTCATGCTTTTTTCTATTACAAGGGATGTTTACATTCCTTGTAATAGGAAAAGTGAATTTTTTTAATTTTTTTTTTAAAACAGTGTAAAAATAAATCAAATAAACAAGATTTTTTTTTTTTTAAAGCGTCCCTTCGAGCTCGCATGCAGAAGCGAACGCCATTCCGTCATTTTATTCTCTAGGGTATTAGAAAAAAAAAAGTGTACCGTATTTAATCGGCGTATAACACGCACCGGCGTATAACACACACGGACAGGCATAAGGGCGTATATACAAGTCCCTTTTTTAAATGCCGCCGTGCCATCGGGAGCGCGCTGGTCGGGACCCCCGTGAGGCTGGTCGCGGGTACCGCGGACTCGATCACCACGGGGACACCCGCGATCTTCTCACGGGAAGGCTGAACGGGGAGATGCGGAAATAAACAGCATCTTCCTGTTCTGCCTAGCGACGCCGATCTCTGCTCCCTGTGATTGGAGCAGAGATCAGCATTCACTAGCTGACAGCCACGCCCCCCCCACAGTAAGAAACACACCCCTAGGCATACTTAACCCCTACACTGCCACCTAGTGGTTAACCCCTTCACTGCCAGTGTCATTTATACAGGAATCAATGCATTTAAATAGCATTGATTGCTGTATAAATGACAATGGTCCCAAAAATGTGTCAAAAGTGTCTGATGTGTCCACCATAATGTCGCAGTCACAATAAAAAAAAAAAAAAAAAAAAAAAAAAATCGCTGATCGCCGCCATTACTAATACATTTTTTTTTAATAAAAATGCTATAAAACTATCCCCTATCTTGTAAACGCTATAACGTCTGCGCAAACCAATCAATAAATCGCTTATTGTGATTTTTTTTACCAAAAATATGTAGAAGAATACGTATCGGCCTAAACTGAGGAAAAAAAAAACGTTTTTATATATTTTTGGGGGATATTTATTATAGCAAAAAATAAAAAAAGAATGCGTTTTTTTTTTTTTCAAAATTGACGCTCTTTTTTGTTTATAGCGCAAAAAATAAAAACCGCAGGGGCGATCAAATACCACCAAAAAGAAAGCTCTATTTGTGGGAAAAAAAGGACGTCAATTTTGTTTAGGAGCCACGTCGCACGACCGCGCAATTGTCAGTTAAAGCGACGCAGTGCCGAATCGCAAAAAGGGGCCTGGTCCTTTGGCTGCAAATTGGTCTGGTCTGAAAGTGGTTAAGGAAAAAGTTTTGGGAAAAAAAAAAAAAATATACATTTAAGCGTCATTTGCAGCTTGCCCAGCGTCATTTGCAGCTTGCCCACGTTTAAATTTGCCGCCGGAAAAGACAGAGCGAGCGCCGCCGGAAAAGACCGAGCCGACTGGTCGGCTCCGCTCGCAGTCCCGCCTCCCTGCCGTTTTGGAGGCGGGACTGCGAGCGGAGCCGAGCAGTCAGATCGGTCTTTTTCGGCGGTGCTCGTTTTTTTTTTTGATGGCGGTCGCTATTTTTCGGCACATTTTTTGGGGGATCAGCGTTTCACAGGCACCCACGACTTTCCCCCGATTTTAAGGGGGGGGAAGTGCGTGTTATACGCCGATAAATACGGTATAATGTTTGGGGGTTCCAAGTAATTTTCTAGCAAAAAAACGTGTTTTTAACTTGTAAACACTGAGTCTGAAAAAGAGGCCTGGTCTTTAAGTGGTTAAGGATTCCTCAGACCGCAAGGCGGAAGCAATTGCACGTTCTAGGTTTACAATTGCGTCGTGTTGGCCACTGCCCTGGTATCACAGGCAAATGGGCCAAGGTTCTTCTGTAAGGGTTGAGCTTTGGACAGCTGCCCCCGGCATACGTGGAACTGGCGGACCAGCAGCTCCAGGGCCTGAAGTAAGTTTGTGACTCATCCTCTGCACCAGTCCTTTCCAAGCTCTCCATCTCGGCGGTGGTGCTCCAATGGATGCCAAGGCTCAAGCGTTGGTCTGGCGACCAGACTTCAAAAAAGGCTCTGGTGGTCCTGCCTTTCCAGTTGGGGGGGGGGGGGGACACAGCTCTTTTAAACTTCCCTGGATGACATCAAGAAGCTTATGGGTAGCAAGAGTACCTTCCTCCTGCAGGCCAAAAAAAGCAAGGAATCACGTTCCAAGTCTGGCCCTTCCTTTGCGGCTCAAACTGATTTTTCGTTCCCCTGGCGCCTCTGACAAAGGCGCCAAGCCTTTCAAAGCTCCCGTGGGCAGTTCCAAGTGTTTATGGCCCCATAAGCCCCCAGACAATTCCACCTCATCATGAAGCATTGCCCCGACCCATTTGGGGGGGGGGGGGGGGGGGACTTTTCCCCTTTGCTGGATTTCTGGCCCGTGGACTTTCCCCATTCCTGACAAATGGGTCCACAATCTAATTGTGGTCAGTTACAAAATAGAATTTCTTCCCACCAGAGAATTTCCCTCCAATCTTTGGATTCCACAATAGAGTCTTCGGGCCCAATATGGGCGGTATGGGACCTGTGTCTGCAGGAAGTGATTGTTCCGGTGCCCGAGCAGGAACGATTTCGGGGGTTTTACTCCGAGCTGTTCACGGGCCTGAAGAATGGTGGAGTTCACCCAATTCTAAAGGTCTTGAATTCCTTTGTGTGGGTACAAAGGTTCAAGATGGAATCCATTCGCTGGACCTGTATCTGCATTCAAATCTGCGGGGGACATCAGCATTTCTTGTGCTTGGCAGTCATCTGCACATTATGGCACTCCGCTTTGGTCTTCCCTCCCCCCTTCGAGTGTTTAACAAGGTATTGGCTCCTGTCCTGGCGTTACTGAGACAATGAGGGATTTCTGTGCCCCGCTGCAATTACTTGCTCCTGTGTGCGGAGTCTCATCTGGCCTTGGCGGACAGTATCAAAATCACGATACAATCCCTGCAGGCCTTCAGATGGATCTTGAATTTCAAGAAATCTACCCTATCCCCAAGATGAAAGATTTGAGTGAGTATCTGGGACTGATTTAGTGCAGGCCAAAGCATTTCTTCCAATCAAGCTCTGGACGGCAGTGCAACTGTTCTTCAAGTGGTCCTCTCTGCAGACCTTCAAGGTGATCCCGTATGCACAATTCCATACAACTGTTTTGCAGAGGGAAATCCTGTTCAAGTGGGACAGATTGCTCACCACTCTTGACAACCCGATTTCTCTGAACTATGTAACATGGGCCGCTCTGATCTTGTGGCTCAGGTTTCCTTCCCTTCCTCCACTGGACAGCAATCATGATGGACAGGGCAGTAACACAAATATTGAATTTATTAGATTAATAGGGTACCCAAGCAATGTGCATTTTCACAAGGAACAATGGCAGAGCGCAGATTTCCTTTAATAGGCAGAAACTATTTGTGCATCTTTAAGGCTGTGATTTTTGTTCAAATTCAAAAAGGCGCAACTTTCCTGCCTTGGGAACTTAGCCCCCAAACACTAAAGACTGGAAAGTCAATGCCTCAGTAACGGAGTGAAATAAGTTTCAGAGGGTGCACAGAAAATCATTCCTTAGCTTATACATTTTTAAAAAATTTACTATGGTTGACAGTGTATTAGTTTGGGGAAAAAAGTTTGAAAATTGCATTAAAATGTGTAGCAAATGTATTGGGATTACTAACCATAAATATGTAGTTTGTGTCAGGAACTTGTCCTCCAGTCCTGAAGAGTTCACAGAGGTCGTAGAACTAGAATGAAGCCAACAGTCATCATTACTACATGAAGAAAGAAGAAAGAAGGAAGAAAGAAAGAAGAAGAAGAAAGAAGAAGAAGAAAGAAGAAGGTCAAGTACATATATGCAGACGTGTTTTATTGACAAAAAATAAATAAAATTAAAATTAAAAAAAAAAAAAAAACACAACCAGCCACATTTGGTTCATCTACAAGTGTGATTTGAAGTGGAAGGAAGGAAAAGCCTAAATTCAAAGGATAAAGTTCACTTTTGTAACGGGTTATGTATTTAGGCATTAGTGCAGCAGCCAGCCTCTCCCTCCGAGCCCCAGAATGGGTCTGACCTAGGGCTGCGACTAACGATTATTTTCATAATCGATTAGTTGGCCGATTATTGTTTTGATTAATCGGCTAATAACCTTAAAAAAAAATGTGTGGTGTACAATTTAGTTAATATGTAAAGTTTAAAAAAAAAAAAGCAATTTATTCTTAAATATCTCTATGCAGTGGTAAATATAAACAACCAACTATATGGTTAGGGAGCCAAATATCAAATCCAGATATACTGTATATACTATTAGAGGAGATGTACTGTATACACTATTAGAAGTGACATACTGTTTTTTGGCCAATTTGTTGCTGGGCAGAATAAAAAACACAAATTGCTGCAAAAACTCATTACATGCTGTTCTGCAGCTTCTCCATTGAAGTATATTGAACCAAAAAAAATTAGTTTTAAAAAAAAAAAAAAAAAAGTCCCTGACCCTTTCCAAATAGCAGCAGCTGAAAAAAGCATAGATGTGAACGTGTCCCATAGGAAACCATGTAATGAACTGTAGTACATTTCTGCAAAAAAGCACCAAAAAACACAGATGCAAACAAGGTCTAAGGCCCCATGCACACGAGACACAGATGCAAACTCTGCTGAACGCGCATTTTAAAAAGCAGAAACCTGCGTTTAAAAACGCGCGTTCTGCTGTGTTTTCATGCCGCGTTTAGGTCTTAAAGCATTTGTAAAGATAACATCTTATAGACCCTCCCCAAGCTCAGAAAGAATGTATTATTAACTATTTCTGCCATTTTGATCAGAGTGAGCAGCAGAGAGATCAGTTGTACACTTGCATTTGCCTCTCTTTTTTTTTTTAAATGGATCCCATATTGAATATATGTCAGGAAATGCTCCTGATGTTGCTCTTGATGCGGCAGCAATGTCGTCGCAAATTTGCATGAGAGGTCCAGAATCAGAGCTTGTTGATATTGGACCCATCCGTTGATGGCACAGCGAATGTCCTTTGGATATTTCACAAACATGTATGCATTTCACAAACATGTATGCATTAGTGAGTATATATGCTCTATGAACTATCTGTATGAATCTAAACTAATTACGACATTTTAAACCAATTTTTCTAGTATTTTTTATGGTTTACCATCATATTTCTGAGTTTTCTGCTCCAAAAAATTGGGTTCCTTTAAAAAGGCTTATAAACGCAAACGCGGCTAAACGCAGGTGCCTGCGTTTAGCGTCTGAAACGCAGAAAAGCAAAGTGTCTGAACGCATTTTTTTGCTTCTAGAAAAACGAGGTTAAACGCAACTGCATAAAAACGGGAAAAAAGTAGACTGTGTACATGGACACATAGGATAACATTGCATGCGTTCAGGTGCAGTTGAAAAAAGTGTCCAACTGCCTCTGAACGCGCGTTTAACAGCGTCTCGTGTGCATGAGGCCTAAGACGTTTAGTAACATAATGGGGTTAAAAAATAACTAAAATGAGCCCTTTATAGTACAAAAAAAAAAAAAGCATACAATCACTACTGTAAGGGTTTAATTTTTTTTTACTGTAGAACTGTAAGGCCCCATGCACACGAGACGCAGATGCAAACTCTGCTGAATGCGTGTTTTAAAAAGCAGAAACCTGCGTTTAAAAACGCACGTTTTGCTGTGTTTTCATGCCGCGTTTAGACGCGTTTGCGTCTATAGGCATTTGTAAAGATAACATCATATAGACCCTCCCCAAGCTCAGAAAACATGTATTATTAACTATTTCTGCCATTTTGATCAGAGTGAGCAGCAGCAGCAGAGAGAGCAGTTGTACACTTGCATTTGCCTCTTTCTGGGTTTTTTTTTTTTTTAAATGGATCCCATATTGAATACATGTCAGGAAATGCTCCTGATGTTGCTCTTATTGAGGGAGCAATGTCGTCGCAAATTTGCATGAGAGGTCCAGAATCAGAGCTTGTCGATATTGGACCCGTCCGTTGGATATTTCACAAACATGTATGCATTTCACACACATGTATGCATTAGTGAGTATATATGCTCTATGAACTATCTAAACTAATTACAACATTTTAAACCAATTTTTCTAGTATTTTTTTATGGTTTACCATCATATTTCTGAGTTTTCTGGTCCAAAAAATTAGGTTCCTTTAAAAAGGCTTATAAACGCAAACGCGGCTAAACGCAGGTGCCTGCGTTTAGCGTCTGAAACGCAGAAAAGCAAAGTGTCTGAACGCATTTTTTTGCTTCTAGAAAAACGAGGTTAAACGCAACTGCATAAAAACGGGAAAAAAGTAGACTGTGTACATGGACACATAGGATAACATTGCATGCGTTCAGGTGCAGTTGAAAAAAGTATCCAACTGCCTCTGAACGCGCGTTTAACAGCGTCTCGTGTGCATGAGGCCTAAAAGTAATATTTACAGTAGTGATTATTTGCTCTGTTTGTACTATAAAGGGCTAATTTTTTTTTTTACCCCCATTATATTACTGGCCGATTAATCGATTATAAAAATAGTAATCGATTCATTTCATAATCGATTAGTTGTCGATTAATCGATTCGTTGTTTCAGCCCTAGTCTGACATCCCCCCCCCCCCCCTTTAGTTTGGGAACTGTAGGTTTGAACAGAACCCAATAACTCTCTTCCTTAGGGAACTGTAACAATTCCCATTCCCTGAGCCAAGTTGGGAAACCGCTTTCAGTAAGCCTGCTCTCCTCTATGACAAAGGCACACATTTGAAGTCCAAAAACAAGGGGAAATTCCAGTTTGGAACCAGAGGATATGACCTTCTGTAAGCAAGTCGAAGGTCTCCTGGCACAAGATGTTTGCGATTGCCAGCAAATGTTCCCCCACTGGTAATAGTGGGGTGCCTTTTCATTAAGAGGACTTGTAAGGCAGTTTAGAGCAGGGGTCTCAAACTAGCGACCCTCCAGCTGTTGTGAAAGTACAAGTCCCATCATGCCTCTGCCTGCGGGAGTTACGCTTGTAACTGTCAGCCTTGCCATGCATCATGGGACTTGTAGTTTTGCAACAGCCGGGACACCAGTTGTAGACCCGTGGTTTAGAGCCCTTGTGGCCCGAGGCCTGGTATATGATGTGCGGCTCTCGGACCTCAGCAATTTGTAGTGGGAACAGTGATTAGTGTAATAACCATGATCTTTACTAGGCTCACATAACCGGTTTCCAGTTTCATATGGTCTTCTGAAGCATATCCCCAGCCAAAAATGTAGCATGTCCACACTCTGACCTTCATTTCCTTTATTCGGGCTGCAGTTTGACACTGCTCACAAGCGTTACATATATTAAACATTATGTTTAACACTTTGGTAATTTCAGGGACCACATTTAGGCCCCCCTTTAGCTCATACAGTGAGGGAAAATTATTTGATCCCCTGTTGATTTTGTACGTTTGCCCACTGACAAAAATGATCTGCCTATAATTTTAATTGTAGGTTTATGTTAACAGTGAGACAGAATAACAAAAATCCAGAAAAGTGCATTTCAAAAAAAAAAGTTCTAAATTGATGATTTTAAATGAGTCAACTAAGTGACCCCTTCACAAAACATGACTTGGTACTTGGTGGCAACTCCCTTGATGGCAATCACAGAGGTCAGACGTTTCTTGTAGCTGGCCACCAGGTTTGCACACATCTCAGGAGGGATTTTGTCCCGCTCCTCTTTGCAGATCCTCTCCAAGTCATTAAGGTTTCGAGGCAGACGTTTGGCAATTCGAACCTTCAGCTCTCTTCACATATTTTCTATGGCTTTAAGGTCCGGAGACTGGCTAGGCCACTCCAGGACCCTTAATGTGCTTCTTCTTGAGCCACTCCTTTGTTATCTTAACTGTGTGCTTTGGGTCATTGTCATACTGGAATACCCATCTACGACCTATTTTCAAAGCCCTGGCTGAGGGAAGGTGGTTTTCACCCAAGATTGAACGGTACATGGCCACGTCCTTCGTCCCTTTGATGCGATTAAGTTGTACTATCCCCTTAGCAGAAAAACACCCCCAAAGCATAATGTTTCCACCTCCGTGTTTGACGGTGGGAATGGTGTTCTTGGGGTCATAGGCAGCATCCCCCCCTCCAAACATGGCGAGTTAAGTTGATGCCAAAGAGGTCGATTTTGGTCTCATCTGACCACAACACTTTCACCCAGTCCTCCTCTCAATTTTTCAGATGTTCATTATCAAACTTCAGACGGGCCTGTACATGTGCTTTCTTGAGCAGGGGGAGCTTGCGGGTGCTGCAGGATTTCAGTCCTTCAGGGCGTAGTGGGTTACAAATTGTTTTCTTGGTGACCATGGTCCCAGCTGCCTTGAGATCATTGACGAGATTCTCCCGTGTAGTTCTGGGCTAATACCTCGCTGTTTTCATGATCATTGAAACTCCACACGGGGAGATCCTGCATGGAGCCCCAAGCCAAGGAAGACAGTTATTTTGTGTTTCTTCCATTTGTGAATAAATCGCACCAATTGTTGTCACCCTCTCATCAAGCTGCTTGGCGATGGTCTTGTAGCCCATTCAAGCCTTGTGTAGGTCTACAATCTTGTCCCTGACATCCTTGTACAGCTCTTTAGTCTTGGCCATGGTGGAGAGATTGGAATCCGATTGATTTCTTCTGTGGACAGGTGTCTTTATACAGATAACAAGCTGAGATTAGGAGCACTCCCTTGAAGAGAGTATTCCTAATCTCCGCTCGTTACCTGCATAGAAGACACCAGGGAGCCAGAAATCTTGCCGATTGTTATGGGATCAATACTTATTTCACTCATTAAAATGCAAATCAATTTATTTTTTTGAAAAGCGTTTTTTTCTGGATTTTTGTTGTTAGTCTGTCTCTCGCTGTTGAAATAAAACAATTCAAATTATAGACTGATCATTTGTCAGTGGGCAAATGTACAAAATCAGCAGAGGTTTAAATAAATATTTTCTTCCCCTCACTGTAAATTGACAATCACTGGTTTAGAATACTTATGGCAAAACATATTTTCTGGTTTAGCCTTGGACACAGATCCCTGGGGGAAAATAAAAGGATGACTTCTTCTGCACCAAGGGCCCAGGCTTACAGATAGAAACCCTCATCTTTTTAACCACTTCAATACAGGGCACTTATACACCTTCCTGCCCAGGACAATTTTGAACTTTCAGTGCTGTCGCATTTTGAATGACAATTGTACGGTCATGCTACACTGTACCCAAACTAAATTTTTATCATTTTGTTCCCACAAATAGAGCTTTTTTTTTGGTGGAATTTGATCACATCTGCAGTTTTTATTTTTTGCTAAATAAAAAAAGACCGAAAATTAAAAAAAAAAAAAAAAGTTTTGGTTTTGTGTGTTATAAAATTTTGTAAATAATTTTTTTCACTGATGGGCACTCATAAGGCAGCACCAACGAGCGGGCACTGACTGGCATCAACAATGGGCACCGATATGCAGCACTGATGGGCATTGATACGAGGCACTGATGGGCACTCATGGGTGGCACAGGTAGGGGACACTGAAAGGATGAAAAGATGGGTACTTATGGGTGGCACTGCTGGGCATTGATACATGGTACTGATATGAGGCACTGATAGGCATCCCTGGTGGCACTCAGTGGGCACTGATTGGTAGCTGCCTGGGCATAGATATGCATTTCCCTGGGGGTCTAGGGAAGGGCATCCCTGGTGGTCCTGGGCAACATTATGGTGGTCCTGGGCGGGGGGCTGTGCTGATAAACAATCAGCACAGACCCCCGTCAGGAAAGCCGCCGGTCGGCTCTCCTCTACTCACGTCTGTCAGGCGCAAGTGAGAAAAGGCCAATCACCGGCTCTTCCTATTTACATAGTGACATCAGCGGATCACGTGGTAAAGAGTCTCCATCAGAGACTCTTTACCTAGATCGGTGTTGCGAGGTGTCAGAATGACACCCTGCAACAACGATCGCTGCGATGCGCAGCGGCTTATTATCCTGAGGACGTCATATGATGCCCAGTCAGGTTATTGAAACCACTTTGCTGCCATCATTCTGCTATATGGCGGGCGGCAAGTGGTTAATCCAAGCATCCAAAAACTTTCTACCCCCCCCCCCCCCAATGCATTCAACACCAAATTGGCAGCCTTTCCAATCTCTCACAGGTTGGTTTAGCAAACCAACACTTTAGAAAATACTCCACATTTGTACAGACAGGAGTACAATACTAGATCGTTGACTCACTCATCCAGTTCACACAGGATTAGGCTTCCATGTTAATTAACTGACCCTGGCCTGTTTACCGACAATGTGTTTGCTTGCCGATTTAAACCATGTTTCTGACTTCCATGTGACCCGACCTTGGCCTGTTAATCGACTATGTTTTTGCCTGCCACTTGGACTGATCTTTTGGCCATCTACTTTAGTACACAGGGGTCTCGCATATAAGAGGGGCTTCAGAATAGTGTTCGGAGTAGAGAAAAACTGTTTTTCGTTTTCTGTGCTCCCAGAACAGGGTCTGGTTGCCCGGAGGCTTCAAAGCGATTTGGGTGGGAGAAGCCTCTACCCCTGTCCATAAGCTCGATGGTCCTTCCTGCTGCCTGGACCAATACTTTGGCTGTGCTGACCATATTGCTGCCTGTAATGACCCATGACATTATGGACCATGTTTCTTCCTGCTGTTTGCACCAATACTTTGGCTGTGTTGACCATATTTCTACCTGCTGCCTCTGACTTTGGACAGTATTTCTGCCGGGACACCTCTGCCTGTTACCTGGACCTGTGCTCTGGCTGTGCTAACAGTATCACTGCCTGTACGAACTATGGACAGTATTCCTGCCTGCTGCCTGGATTGCTTTTGCTGTCACTGACCTCATTCCTGCCTGCTGCCTGGACCGATGCTCTCCTCTGTGGACCACTGCACTTCTAAAGCCACAGGTAATCTTTTGTTATTTGTCATGTACCAGCTATGCGTTAGAAATATGAAGGGCCTTCAAAAATGTGATCGGTAGTCAGAAAATCATGTGTAATTAATGCTGCTAGAATGTCTGGAGGTGCAACTTGGATGTTGGGCCTCTGTATGTGGCCAGGCTGTGTAAAAGTCTCAAACATGTTGTATCGCCATACTCTGGAGGAGTAGCAGAATGTATTTTGGGGTGTCATTTTTGCTATGTACATGCTATGTGTTCTAAAAGGGACAACTGTGTAAAAAAATGCATTTTCATTTTTTCCCCACATTTTGCAAAACCTTCTGGAAAAAAAATAACCGTTCAAAAGACTCATTATGCCTCAGATTATACATTGGGGTGTTTTCTTTCCATTTTGTGGACAATTCCATTACAAAAATCATTAGCAAAAAAAAAAAGGCAACATATAGTGCTCTCCATTTGATAAAACTAATTTAATGGTAAAACGTAATGGATACACTCACAAGGATAGCACAATAAGCTTGTGCAAGCTGCAAAGCATTGAAATCACAAGATGGCCATGGTGTGATGTCAGTCCGCAAGTGCCGCCCCTAGATGCATGTCGAGGATTATGGCTTACAGCTAGTGAAAACCCAATTCAGTATCAAAATTAGATTGCATACGATCATCCCCCTACAGTTAGAACACGCCCAGGGAACACACTTAACCCCTTGATCACCCCTTAGTGTTTAACCTCTTCCCTGCCAGTGACATTTACACAGTAATCAGTGCATTTTTATAGCCCTGATGGCTGTATAAATGCCAATGGTCCCAAAATAGAGTCAAAAGTGTACGATCTCTTTGCCGCAGTCACAATATATAAAAAAAAAAAAAAAAAAAAAAAAAACGGAGATTGCCCCCATTACTAATATAAAAAAAAATGCCATAAATCTATCCCCTATTTTGTAGATGTGCTAACTTATCAATATACGCTTATAAAACGCTTCTAAAATAAAAACATTTGTTTTATGGTATTTGCATGTATGTCCATCATTAGAAGTGGGTGGATGAAGGCGGTATTCTAATGGTGGGCATACCCACCGATAATAAAAACAAAAAACACAAAACAAAAAACACCCCTGTCCCCCCGTGCAAAGGCGAACGCAAGCGTCCGGTCTGGTGTCATATGTAAACAGCAATTGCACCATGCATGTGAGGTATCACCGCAAAGGGCAGATCGAGGGCAGTAATTTTCGTAGTAGACGACCTCTGTAAATCTAAAATTGTAACCTGTAAATGCTTTTAAAAATGTATGTAGTTTGTCGCCGCTGCACATTTGTGCACAATTTTAAAGCATGTAGTGTTTGGTATCCATGTACTTGGCATAGGATCATGTTCTTTATTTCATCAAACATTTGGGCAATATAGTGTGCTTTAGTGCATTCAAACGAAAAAAAAAAAAAAAAAAAAAAAGTTTTTCCCCAAAAAATTACGTTGAAAAAAAAAAATAAAAGATACAAAAAATAAATCAAAATAAATAGCTGCGCAAATACTGTGTGGAAATTTTTTTATTGCAACACCCACCATTTTAATCTGTAGGGCCTTTGCTTTAATATATATATAATGTTTGGGGGTTCAAAGTAATGTTCTTGCAAAAAAATGTTTTTTTCATGTAAACCAAAAGTCTCAGAAAGGGCTGTGTCGTCAAGTGGTTAGAAGAGTGGGTGATATGTGACATAAGCTTCTAAATGTTGTGCATAAAATGCCAGGACAGTTCAACCCCCCCCCCCCCCCCCCCCACCCCAAGACCCCTTTTTGGAATGTAGACACCCCAAGCTTTTTGCAGATAGTTGTCACTAAATGATATAATTGTTCAACATGGCATGGTTATATGTGGAATTACACCCCAAAATACATTGTTGCTTCTCCTGTGTACGGGGATATCACATGTGAGGCTTTTTGGGAGCCTAGCCGCGTACAGGACCTCAAAAACCAAGCACCGCCTTCAGGCTTTCTAAAGGCGTAAAATTGTGATTTTACTCCTCACTACCCATCACAGTTAGGAAGGCCCTGAAATGTCCAGATAGAACAAAACCCCCCAAATGACCCCATTTTGGAAAGTAGACACCCCAAGATATTTGCCAAGAGGCATGGTGAGTATTTTGCAGATCTCTATTTTTGAAAATTAATAAATACATTTTTTTTTTTTCCATCTTCAAAACTTTGTGACAAAAAGCGAGATCTGCAAAATACTCAACATGCCTCAGCTTGGGGTGTCTACTTTCCAAAATGGGGTCATTTGGGGGGGGGGGGGGTTGTGCCATCTTGGCATTTTATGGCCTTCGAAACTGATAGGTAGTGAGTAAAATCAAAAATTTACACCCTTAGAAATCCTGAAGGTGGTGCTTGGTTTTGGGGTCCAGTACGCGGCTAGGCTCCCAAAAAGACTCACATGAGATATCCCCATACTCAGGAGAAGCAGAATGTATTTTATGGCTTAATTCCACATATAACCATGGCATGTGTGAGCAATATGTCATTTAGTGACAACCTTGTGTAATTACATTTTTTTTATTAATTTTTCAACCACTTGTGAACAAAAAATAAAAATAATTCAATGGGCTCAACATGCCTCACCCGGGGGGGGGGGCGCGGTTGTTGTACTGACTTGCCATTTCAGCACCTCAAGAAATGATAGGTAGTCAAAACATTTTTTTTTTTACCAAAGACATGTGGCTGAATACATTTGGGCCTAAATGTATGACTAAAATGGGGTTTAGAAAAAAAAAAAGTATATATATATATATATATATATATATATATATATATATATATATATATATATATATATATATATATATATATATATATATATATATTTTTTATATATATTTTTTATAATTTTTTCCCGTTTATATCGCAAAAAAAATAAAAATAAAAATTGCAGAGACAATCAAATACCATCAAAAGAAAGCTCCATTTGTTGGAAAAAAAAGGACGCAAATTTAATTTGGGTATGGCATTGCATGCGCAATTACCAGTTAAAGCAGCGACAAATTGTAAAAAGTGCTCTGGTCATTGAGTAGCCAAATCCTCTGGGGCTGAAGTGGTTAACGTGTGGATTTATTCACTCAAGACCAGTGCCTATTGGGTGGCTGCAAACAGCAAAATTTTGTTCCCACAATCCTTATACAAAATGTTTGTTGCGCCAACCACCCCTAACTATACAACAAATCAATATCCAAGACATAAAACGTGAATTATAACTATACATTCAATAAACAAATCTCTTCATGTGCTGCGCTACTAATCCTCAGAATATAAATCTTTGGTGGGGGCGTGGTACATGGCGGAGTAAGAGGCAGCGAGTGAGACACTAGCTGGAGCTCCGCTCGGAGCAATCCATTAGTGCTTATCATAAGCCTCTCAAAGCCTAATACCCAATGGCTGGTACGGAGCGCTAATGCCCGACACCCGATTCCTGGTGCTGTGTGTGGCTCTGTACAACGGAGATTGCTGAGACCGTGACTATTACTCACTAGCCTGCGATAACTTGTCCCTCTGTCCAGTTATAATTGCTCCACTATGTCCTGCTGTGTTCCGTTGTGCTGCATTCAACCCAAGCACAGAGTTGAGCTGAGCTGTCTTCCGTGTGGTACTTCGGGGGGAGATGCCAAGAGGCTCTAGAGGACCTGGATGAGCAGCAAGGAGAGCAGCTAGCACAGGACCCACTACCCGAAGCACGCTCCTTACTGGCCTCTATACCCTACAAGTGCCGGGGAGTCTGGAGCTCCAAGGTTCCACAATATCAGAGACATCCGTGCTGCCGAAGAGGAGATTATCCGTAAGGCATGGGTACTGTTGAATTTAATGGAGCAACAATACAGATCCTACCAGATTTGTCAAGATATATTTTACAGATGCGTCGCACTATGAAGCCTCTTTTAGAGGAGCTGCGTGAAGAAGGCACTACATACAGATGGGGCTTTCCATTTTCCCTATATATTACAAAAGGTCAACAGTCGTTTGTATTACGTGCTCCTGCCCAAAATACCTGAAATGTTTTCCAAATTGGATATTTTACCTATTCCGCTCTTGGATTGGACTGTTACAGAATGAACGACTGCAATTTAAAGCGGAAGTAAACCCATCGATTTAACAGTTTCAAAAAAAAGGCATGCCGTGAATGCTAACTGCACATTGGCTGTGCTCTCAACCAAACAGTCAAACCATCCAATGGCTGGTGTCAGAACGGATCACATGTGCAGCACTGTGGCAGTTGAAGATTAAACAGAGGCAAAGATGGCAGCTTCCTTGGCTGAAAATGATAGGAGGGTTTACTTCCACTTTAACATACAAGTTATCTTAATTATTTAGAAAAAATGGGGGAGGGAGGAGGGAATGGGGAATGGAGAAAGGAAAAAGGGGTGGCATAATGAACTAGGACGTACTGGGATAAGTTGGGATGAAAGTTTTTTTTTAGGTCGGTATAGTACAGTACAGGTGCTAAGAGGAGCCACAGGTATTACTTGGTACTTTTTTTTGTTCTTGAGGGTATCCGGGGGTGGTGGGGGGAGAGCTGTAAAGCCTTAGACTGCTGGTTTTCGTGTCTCTCCCCCCCCCCATCAAACTGTTGCCCATCCTGTATATGCTCATCCATGTCCCCCTTCTCTTCATATCCTCTTTATAATCCTTATAATTTTTAATTTTATTTTTTCTGCAAGGGGAAGGTGGGGAGAATTAAAGGGGGCTTATCTTAATACTAAAATATTTTTTTTTGCCTAGGTAAATACTGACAAATCGTGTCAAAAATGCTCTGGAGGAGAATATCATGGGTTTTCAGTGGGAGGGGAGAATATTTAACCAGGGGCCATGAGCATGAAAAACGAAGTTACTTACGATAACGTTCTTTCCGGGAGTCTTTCAGGACAGCCACCTGAGAGACCTTGGCTCCTCCCCTCTGTAGGAAACACCTGCGCCAGCTTGCTATAAATTTCCTCCTCCCCTGCTGCTCCTCAGTTCTTTGAAGAGCACCTCCAGTTTGCTGGGGAGACACAAGAAACATATGATACACATATAATAATTTATATCACATTTCCTGTAAGGAAACCTCATACTTGATGTACATTTGGGTGGGTACCCGGCTGTCCTGAAAGACTCCCGGAAAGAACGTTACCGTAAGTAACTTCGTTTTTCCCCTATCGTCTTTCAGGACAGCCACCTGAGAGGATAACCGAGCACTTACCCTTAGGGCGGGACCACAGCTTGTAAGACCTTACGTCCAAAGGTCTGATCTTTAGCTGACCATAAGTCCACTCTATAGTGTCTTACAAAAGTGGCAAAGCTGGACCATGTTGCCGCTTTACAAATCTGTTCCGGCGTCGCTCCAGCTCTCTCTGCCTGTGACGCTGCCATTGCCCTCGTGGAGTGTGCCCTGATTCCTTCTGGGATCTGCAAACCCCCTATTTTGTAAGCCTGCTCTATGGCTTCCCTTAACCATCTGGCTATTGTACTCCTTGAAGCCTTGTGCCCTTGCCTGGCTCCAGTGTATAAAATAAATAAAGACTCCGTCTTTCTGATTGACTTTGTTGCCTCTAAATAATGCAGGATGCATCTCCTGACATCTAAACTATGAAATTTCACTTCCTTCTCCTGAGAAGGATTCGGACAGAATGATGGTAATACAATTTCCTGACCCCTGTGAAATTTTGAGGCCACTTTAGGTAGAAACCCCGGATCTATTTTGAAGACTATACGATCCGGAAAGATCTGGCAAAATGGGGGTCTGATAGATAGGGCTTCCATCTCACAGACCCTTTTGGCTGTAGTAATTGCTACCAAGAAGATTGCTTTAAGTGTCAGCATCTTCAGGCTGCAATCCTTTAATGGTTCAAAGGGATCTGCTGTCATAGTTTGTAACACTAATGACAGGTCCCACTTGGGAAAGGCTGTGCTTTGTGGCGGCCTTTGTCTGCTCACGGATCTAAAGAGTCTGATTATCCAGGGGTTTGAGGCTAAACTCCTCTCCTGGTAAACTGACAGTGCTGACACTTGACTCTTTAACGTGCTGAGGCTTAGTCCTTTGTCTACACCACTCTGTAGAAACTCTAGGACTGCTACTGAGCTTTGTGTTTTAAAGTTGTTCTCTGTACACCAACGATTAAAACATTTCCATACCTTCTGGTAGATGTTACGTGTCTCAACCTTCCTGCTTTTCAGCAGTGTGTCTATCAGACGGTTTGAGAACCCTTTGGCTCTTAATAGCTGCTCCTCAGATACCAGGCGGCTAGTTTCCACTTTCCCACCTGTGGACAGTGCACTGGGCCCTGGGCTAGCAGATCCTCTTGGATTGGTAGAAACCAAGGAGGCTCTATGGCTAGTTCTTTGAGCATAGAGAACCACGGTCTCCTGGGCCAGTGAGGTGCTATAAGGATTAATGACGTGTCTTCTGTACGAAATTTTCTTATTACTGCGGGTAGTAGTACTGGTGGGGGAAAAGCATAACATCTGCTGAACGCCCACTTCTGCGCCAATGCGTCTACCCCGAGTGCTCCCTCCTCCCTTTTTAGGGAGAAGAAGGCTTGGACTTTCCTGCTTTCTCTGGAAGCAAATAAGTCCACCTGAGGTATTCCCCATTTTTTTTGCAATCTGTTCGAATACCTCTTGTTTTAGCACCCATTCTCCTTCTCTTACTTTCTTCCTGCTGAGAAAGTCTGCCACTCTGTTTAAGTCTCCTTTTAGGTGTACTGCTGAAAAGGAGAGTATGTTTTTCTCTCCCCATCTCAGGATCTCTTCTGCTAGTGCCCACAGAACTCCGCTTCTGGTTCCCCCTTGCTTGCTTATGTAAGCTATTACTGACGAGTTGTCTGATCTGATCTGTACATGATGTCCTTTTAATTCCTTCTGGAAGGACTGGAGTGCGAACCATACCGCTTTCAGTTCCTTCCAGTTGGACGATCTTGTCCGTTCTTCCCTCCCCCAAGCACCTTGTGCTAACTGGGAGTCCAGGTGTGCTCCCCACCCTACACCGCTTGCGTCTGTGGTTAGGATTCGGGAGATAGGTAGGATCCATAGCCGTCCTATGTCTAAATTTCCTGTCCTTCTCCACCACCATAAGGACTTTTTTACCTTTGCTGGTATTGATACCTGCAAATCCAGAGACTCCTGCCTGTGATCCCATATCTTTAATAGGAACATTTGCAGTGGTCGGAAATGCAGGTTTGCCCACTGAACTGCTGGGATTGCAGATGTTAGCAACCCTAGTGTTGACATTATTTTTCTTATAGAACAGGGTATACTGGTCTGAATTGCCTTTATTTCTTTTTGAATCTTTGTTATCTTTTCCTCGGGTAGAAAAACTCTTTGCTGAACCGAGTCTATTACATAACCCAGGTATTTTAACTGTTGTGTGGGTTGTAGACTTGATTTTTCCACATTCACCAACCACCCTAGACTCTCTAGGAATACCCGAGTGTACTCGAGGTTTTCTAATAACCCTTCGGGTGTCCTTGCAAAAAGAAGAAGGTCATCTAAATAGGCAATAATGGATATGCCTTTTAGTCGTAGTGGTGCCAAAGCTTCTGCCAGAACCTTTGTAAAGATTCTTGGCGAAGATGATAGGCCAAAGGGCAGAGCCTGAAACTGAAGATGTACAGCTTCTTTTCCTGTTTCTATTGCTAGCCTTAGAAACTTCTGGTGATTTGGGTGTATGGGTATGTGCAGGTACGCATCCTTTAAATCTAGCGACGCCATATAACAGTTTGGAGGCAACAGGGCCTTCACTGAATATATGGAGTCCATCCTGAACCTTTTGTAGGTTATGGATAGATTTAGTGGTTTGAGGTTGAGGATCGGTCTGACCTTTCCTGAGGGTTTCTGTACTCCAAATATATGGGAGTAGAAGCCCTGTCCTCTTTCTGCCCTTGGTACCCTGATGATTACACCCTGTTTCCTGAGGTCCTTTATGGATCTCATCAACCCTCTGGCTTTTTCCTTGCTGTTTGGCAGCTTGGTGATGTACAGTCTGTTTGGGGGGAATTTTGAGAATTCTAGGGAATACCCGTCTCTTATCGTCCTTAAGATGTATTGACTGGAGGATATTTTTTCCCCATTGTGAGATGAAGGCCCCCAGTCTTCCTCCCACTGAGAGGACTTCAGTCCTTATTGCGGGTCTGCTCAGGAGGGCGAAATATTGCTCCTCCTTTGCTATTCCCTCGCTGACCCCAAGGTTTCTTTTGATTAGTTGCCTTGGGTACTGAAAACCGGGACTTGGTGTCCCTCTTTTGCCTCTTTCTATTTTGTAGAGGCTAACGGTCTAACACTTTCTCTAATCCTGGCCCAAATAACAGGTCTCCCGTGAACGGGATCCCGCATAACTTGGCTTTGGACGCAGCATCCCCTTGCCAAGTCTTTAGCCATAGGGCCCTTCTGGTAGAATTGGCTAGAGCCGAGGATCTGGCTGCCATGCGTACCAGCTCTGCTGATGCATCTGCTATGTATGCAATGCCTTTGAGCAGAGTGGGAAAAGAGGACAAAATCTGCTCCTTCGCAGTACCTTCCTCAATATGTGCCTGTATACGGTTTAGCCAAAACTCTACATTTCTGGCTACCACCGTGACCGCCATGGCTGGCTTTAGGCTTCCCACTGTGGAGTCCCATGACCTCTTTAATAGGGTATCCATTCTTTTGTCCATTGCTTCAGAAAGGACCCCCATATCCTCAAATGCTAGATCGGTGTGCCTGGAGACTTGTGAGAAGGCAGCGTCTAGTTTTGGGATCTTATTCCATACTGATGACTCATCATCTGAAAATGGAAACCGTCTCTTTAAGGCTTTAGAAAAGAATGGTTTCCTTTCAGGTTCCTGCCATTCTTTCTTAATTGCCTCTATTAAGACGTCATGAACAGGAAAATTTTTCTTTTCCTGTTCTCCTAAACCCTCATACATCTGATCATGCAGGGATAAAGGTTTCTTTTCCGTCTGTATACCCAGCGTGGTATGAATGGCTCCCAACAGCTGGTCTACCTCTTCTAATGAGAGTTTGTATCTAGAGGGTTTTCTGGAATCCCCTTCCAGTGCTTCACCCTCAGATTCTTGGGAGCCGGACGCTGTGCTGTCAGGCTCGTCCTCTGCCTCCTCTCTAGGAGTAACTGAAGGACCGGCACTAGTGGAGGGTAGTGCCTGTGCTTTTCCTAGTACCGTTAGTACTGGTGGGGGGGCAGTTTGCAGTTGAGGGATCTGGAACCCTTCAAAAAAGGTTTTGAAGGCTACAGAGGTACTCGATAGTTCCTTGACAGATGCCGCTAAGTCCCTGCCCTGCTCTGTGGAATGTTCTTGCACCAACTTGTGAATACATTCCTTACATAATGCTTTCCCCCAGGAATCTTTCAGTGTGTTTTTACAAGAAGGGCACCTCCTTTTTGAGTTATGAGAGGGCTTAGACTTGTCAGGTTTCTGAAAAGACATAAAGAGAACCCCACACACATTAAATACTGACATAAGCTTCCTGCAACTTGCAGGTGCACAGTGTCTTTCATATGGGCTTACCACACTAGGGGCCCAATGAAAATAACCCTCTGACACAGGAGGGACCTGCCCACCCCCCCCCTTGCTGAACCCTTGAGGGGGAGAGGGATGGGTGGTTGTTATAGGCCAGGGGAGGTCCTCCCCAGGTTCCCCTTACCTTTACATGGCTGGAGCTGGTCTCTGTCGTAGCAGTCTGGTCCCTCCCTTCTGCGTTCGACATGCTTGTGTCACCACCGGAGCTTTAGCTGTCACTACAGCATATGCAGCTCCTCTCCTAGCCCATGCCTGGCCTCCTTTTCAAGATTCGCGGCCGGAACCGGAAACCACGAACCCGGAAGTACACGCCCCTCTTGCCGGACGTGACGTCACCCGTCACTGACAACGCCGGTCCCTATACCCAGCGTGTTCCGCGCTGCGAGCGCCACGCGCCGCTGGAGGTATGGAACGGCAGGATCTGTACCTGTGCTCCGCACTCGGAGCTGAGAAGGAAACCCCCCTGACCTCCGCTTGCACTCAGGGATGCAGGGGCGGCAGTCTCCCCAGGTTAGTTACCTGGTCTGTTTGTCCAAAAGGAGCCGCTGCTGCTTTGTTTGTGGACATGTATCCTTTGCCTGAGCCCATACCCCCTGGTAATCCTGACTCTTTCTGGCTGGTTCCAAAAAGGTGTCTCCCCTCCTGGAGGAAACACAAATAACTGAGGAGCAGCAGGGGAGGAGGAAATTTATAGCAAGCTGGCGCAGGTGTTTCCTACAGAGGGGAGGAGCCAAGGTCTCTCAGGTGGCTGTCCTGAAAGACGATAGGGGAAAATATAGCTGTTATGTGCCTATAGATTTAAACAGATTCGATATGATTGTGTTCTTATAATCATCAATAAAAGGATGTAAGTGGTCTATAAGACCTGAATACTCTAGGATCGGATATGGATGTGTACACTATATATATATATATATATATATATATATATATATATATATTATATATATATATATATATGTATATGAAGGACAGACAATATCTCACCCTCTTTTTTCTCTTTTCCTCTCTCTCCAATATGTATTTTTGATAATCTACGCTAAGTTGTGGCCATTAGGAGAAAACCGGATTAGATATGTTATGTGTTATAAGATCCGAGCGACCCCCATCTTCGGTGTTGCGTCCCTAGCCCCCCCCCCCCCCCCAACATAGGTTTTTTGCATCCCAGTGCTCTCCCTTTCTAGATAAATCTGGGAAGGGACCGCAGGGGAGGACTAGCTCAATAAGAGCCCCTTTAGCCAATCGCTGCGTATTTGTATTTATATATTTTTTTTTCTCTCTCCCTTCCCCTGCTCTGTTGGTGTGCAGGTAATAGATCACAGGTCTTAGTATGACAAATATACGCTGTCTAACTTTAAATGTTAATGGATTGAACATTCCGGAGAAGTGTACCATGGTTCGCTTTGGGGAATAGACCGAAATTTAAGGATCAACGGTATCCACAGGTGTTCCACAGTACAAACCCCGACTCAGACGAGTGGGGGGCAAGTATCCTGCTTTCTGGGATGGCCCCATGGTCATTTGTCGATCAGATGAGCGATCAGGAAAGACCCTATCTTTTTCGTAAGGGCGATTTAGCCGGCCATTGAGTTACTTTAGTTTCTATTTACTTACTGAATCAAGCTCAGCTGAGCTTTTTTGGATGGAATTCTTAATACTTTACAAGGTTTTATGGAGGGTAGATTGATACTGGGTGATACCTTAAAGCGGTTCTGCACTCTGAAAAAAAAATTTTTTT
Source organism: Lithobates sylvaticus (assembly GCA_028564925.1). Classification (NCBI taxonomy): domain Eukaryota; kingdom Metazoa; phylum Chordata; class Amphibia; order Anura; family Ranidae; genus Lithobates; species Lithobates sylvaticus. The sequence continues at coordinate 149,477,852 of CM053033.1, forward strand.
TTTAGGATGTAATATAAAGTGTGCTTACCTTTATTAGGGGACTCACCTGTTCCATCTTCCATCTCGATCGCCGCCGGTTTTCGTCCGATGAAGTTCCTCGTCTTCTTCTTTAGTGCTGGGGGCCATCTTGCCTGTGGGCATGTGAAACACCCACAGGGACTTTAGATGGCCCAGCATGCACTGCCGTTACTCGCGCGTGCGCAGTAACGGCTCATCTGCCGAGATCTCACGAGATTTCGGCAGATGCGGCCGAAATCTCGGGAGATTTCGGAAGATGTGGCCGAAATCTCGCGAGATTTCGGAAGATGCCCGCACTGGCTCCTGGGATCAATGACACCAGATCCCAGGAGACAGTGCGGCGTGACGACGATCGACGCAAGACCCCGCCCGCCGCCGCAGAGGGAGAAGACCGGAAGTCTTCAATTACAAGGTAAGTAAAAAAAAAAAAAAAAAAAAAACATTTCATTTAGTACTCTTTGCCTGATTTGGAAGGCAAAGAGATTTACTAAATGAAATGAGTGCAGAACCGCTTTAATGTGGCTTTTGAACCATTACTAGACGTTTTTAAATCCATATCGGCGGATATTTGGCCATTTTGGAGAAAATCGGTATTGGCCGATTATCCAAATTAGGCCGATATTGAACACTGGCCGTACCTCTGCCAGCAGAGTTTTGAGAAGGGAGGAGGAATGTGGGGTTCCACCTCCCTTCTCCATACTCTGTTGGCAGAGCAGCAGTGTGTGGAGAGAGAGAGAGACGAGAGAGAGAGAGAGAGACGAGAGAGAGACAGACAGAGACAGACAAAATTTAGATCTGGGCTGGTCGCTACATGTGTGGCTACGCCCCTTTCTTAAACAGCTTGGCTGGATAGCCCCGGGTTCCGTCCACCTCCGACATCACAATTAATTTGTCAGCTCCTCTTTCTCCATACAGTTTTACACCGCGGCGCTGCAGAGAGCATTCAGTTTCACACAGTTACACTATCAGCTGTGAAACCTGCCAATGCCATCCAGTGCCACCTGCCAAAAAATAAAAATAAATCGGCCTAAAATATCGGCCGCAAAAAATCTGCATCATGTCTCGGCAATCGGTCACCACTATTTCTAAATATCGGCATCGGCCAGAGAAAAACCCATATCGGTTGACCTCTACAAATGGTGTCGGACCATGCTCCAGCGTTTATAGATCTTCAGTTGGTTTAAGAGGTTGATAGACCATGGTCATGGAAACGCAATGAATCGTTGATACAGGAAGGCCAATTGCGAATTGACCTCTCAAGGGAATTGACTAGAATTAACGAAAATGACAGACAAAATTTCCCCATTTACAATATAGTAAATGCATAAATGCGTTATGTGGGGCTTACTTATTAAAAAGGCGTCTGAAATACGGAAAAACAGACAGCCAAACAGCGTTTCAAGCTCAATTAAATGTGGTAGCAGACTTAGAAACAAAGCATGAAAAAAAAAAATAAATCACTGTCACAGTCTATAGCAGTAAATCTCAGGTTAGAGAGAGAAAAGTGATTTTCTTTGATGAGACAAGAGACTAATATACAGATACTGAAGGCTAGGAATAGGCATTATGAACAAGGGACTAAAATCAAGCAAATTGCTAGCACATTCACTTAGGGACATTTCTTAGGTCTTTCGAGATTATTATCTGTCGCTATACAATCTGCAGACAAATACCTAGTCTTACCAGACACTCACAAAGCAACAAACAATTTGATATTATCTATCCTCTTCAGGATTACCGCCAATTTCCGAAGACGCGTTGAAACTATTAAACGTGCAGATATCAATCGACGAATACATGAGGGCGATTAATATGCTTAAGCCTCATAAAGTCCCCGGCTCCGATGGGTATATGGTAGTATACTATTAAGGCATTTGCTTCTATTCTAGGCCCTAGATTTATAAAAGCATTTAATCCTGTTAGAAGAACGGCCTATACTGAGAGATGAGAGATACTATTAGGGCACACATTACAGTTATTCATAAGGAGGGTAAGGATCATGCCCAATGTAAGAATTATAGACCCATTTCTTTATTAAATGTTGATTTAAAATTTTTTACACAGATGCTAGCCTCTAGGCTACAACCTCTCCTTCAGAATGCAATCCACTCTGATCAGGTAGGCTTTATGCCTATGAAAGAGGCAAAGGATAACACTACTAAAGCCTTGCATATTATCTATTTGGCCCATTCTTTGGTTTATCATCTTCTGATGCAGAAAAGGCTGGGTGGATTGGATATTTCTGAAGGAGACGTTGACCCATATTGGCGTAGGTATGGCATGAAGTAAAATGGATAGAGGCTATACACTCTGCTCCATCTGCGGCAATAAGAATCAATGAGGTGACCTTCTCATATTTTAATATGAGCAATGGTACGAGACAGGGATGTCCCCTGTCCATCGATTTTTATACTAACCCTCGAACCATTTTTGCGACATGTTCGACACAGTACGGATATTCAAGGTTGCTTGATCAATAACTCGGAGCATAAAATTGCGGCCTTCGCTGATGTACTTTTTTTTTTTTTTATTACATCACCAGAAACCACGTTACCAAATTTATTAAATGAGTTTGATCGTTACAAACTGTCGAATTTTTAAATTAACTTTCAAAAATCAGAAATGCTGAATATTACGTTGCCAACTACATGAGTTCATGCTCTTTAATCATTCTCTTTTCTTTGGGCATATTCATCTTGACATATTTAGGAGTCAAATTGACTTTCTCAATAGATAACATTTTTCATGCAAATTTTCCACCACTATTGCCGGGACTTTCCGTCGATTTGGAAAGATGGAATAAAAGGTGCCTATATGTGGATGGGCAGAAATGCTATCCTTAAAATGAATATCTTACCAAGATTATTGCATCTCTTTCAGACCCTGCCAATAGCTATTCCAGAACCGTTCCTGAAATCATTACAATTAGATTTATTTGGGCAAAAAACATCCCTGTTGATCCTTCCATTACTTGGCTATGCCAAAAACCCAGGCAGGTATGGCTCACCCGGATTCGATAAGATAATACAAAGCAGTACACCTCGCTAGGGCACTAGCTTGGTGCAGAGATGAGGGACATAAAATCTGGGTATCGATCGAGCAGTCATGTACGGAGATGCCACTCAGATGACTTCCATGGCTACGGCCAAGAACGTTGGGAACTTTAAGATATCACCCTGATAGGGGCAACCCTGAGAGTAATTCAACAAAGTAATCCATTTTCAATAAGTGGATGGGGAAATCACTCAGCTCCATCCAGTTTTGGGAAACCTGTCATTCCCCCCAGGATATACAGATAGCCGTTTTAAACAAGCTATGAGGTGTGGTAAAATCCGATTAGGTGACTTCCTTGAAGGATTGAGGATGTAAACCTCGTCGGAAACACAGCTGATGTTTAATCAGCCACTGGACCCGTGGCGGATGCAACAGCTTACCCAGTTTCTCAGCTCACTCGGATCGCTTAAATACACCACTGGAAAACCTATGTTTGGTAGAAAAACCTTCCGCTCATGGGGTATCCAAGGTATATAAAATACTAAAAGAATCTCCTGTGGACTGTTTTTAGGTTCCTTGAGAAACGGGAACGAGACCTAGATACTAGGGATGCACCTAAATTTCGGCCTTAACGGCAATTTGCCAAAAGATAATTCTTGCCGATAATGGCGCCGAAAATCGCGCATGCGCAGTAGTGGTGGGAGAACCAGCGTGTGACGTCACTCGTTGTGTGGGCGGCGTGCACTTTCCTCGCGGTTAAGACGCAGCACTCGTAAGCACATTCCCTGCTGAGACGCTTGCACTTTCCCCACAGGCTGCTGGGACCCAAGAGACTGCTCCATAGAGGGCTGCACATAGCATACTCAAGTACAAGAGTGGGCACTGTTCCTCCTGGATGGCTACCATTATTACTATTCGTCGGTGAGCATCGCCTTACTTAAACTGACAAACAATCCAACCAGTAGTATTATTTATTTTATTATAGTACTGAAACTGAAATGATGATCTGACTGTCTATAGCAGTCAAACAACATGTATTTACTTACTACTTGGACTTTGTTAAACAAGCCAGCACTCTTGCCATTAGGGGTGCAACGGATCGTCGCCGATCCGAACAGGTCACCCAGTTCGGATCGTCACACCCCGCGATCCGCGGCCTCGGCCTTAGGAAAGGCCGCGGCTTCGGCCTAGCTCCGGAGTGGCGGCCATCTTGGTACACCCGGCGGCCTTAGGAAAGGCCGCGGCTTCGGCCTCGCTCCGGAGCGGCGGCCATCTTGGTACACCCGGCCGCTGTTTACAATGTGATCGCTACGTCAAATGACGGAGCGATCACTTGTAAAAAAACTCTGCGATACCCCGCCAATACCCTGCGATACCCCGCCAATACCCTGCCATACTCAGACAATATTACAGTGGGGGAGAGGACGTGGATATTACAGATATTACGTGGATATTTGGGCAAGATAGTGTGTTTTAGTGCATTAAAATTTAAAAAAAAAAGTGTGTTTGTTCAACAAAAAAAAAAAATGCGTTTGAAAAATCGCTGCGCAAATACTGAGTGAAAAAAAAAATGAAACACCCACCATTTTAATCTGTAGGGCCTTTGCTTAAAAAAAAAAATATATTGTTTGGGGCTTCAACGTAATTTTCTTGCAAAAAATAACTATTTTCTCATGTAAACAAAAAGTGTCAGAAAGGGCTTTGTCTTCAAGTGGTTAGAAGAGTGGGTAATGTGTGACATAAGCGTCTAAATGTTGTGCATAAAATGCCAGAACAGTTCAAACCCCCCCCCCCCCCACCCAAATGACCCCATTTTGGAAAGTAGACACCCCAAGCCTTTTGCTGAGAGGCATGTCGAGTCCATGGAATATTTTGACACAAGTTGCGGGAAAAATATATATATATATATATATGAGACATTTTGGGAGCCTAGCCACGTACGGGACCCCAAAAACCAAGCACCACCTTCAGGATTTCGAAGGGTGTGAATTTTTGAATTCTCTCCTCACTGCCTATCAGTTTGAGGCCCAGATGGCACAAAATACCCCCAAATGACCCCATTTTGGAAAGTAGACACCCCAAGCTATTTGCTGAGAGGTATGTTGAGTATTTTGCAGATCTCGCTTTTTGTCACAAAGTTTTGGAAATTTAAAAAATAAAAAAAAAAAAAATTTTATTTTCAAAAAAAAAATAGGAGCTGCAAAATACTCACCATGCCTCTCAGAAAATAGCTTGGGGTGTCTACTTTCCAAAATGGGGTCATTTGGGGGGGGGGGGGGGGGGGGGGGGGGGGTTGTGCCATCTGGGCATTTTATGGCCTTCAAAACTGTGATAGGTAGTGAGGAGTGAAATCAAAAATTTACGCCCTTAGAAATCCTGAAAGCGGTGCTTGGTTTTCGGGGTCCCGTACACGGATAGGCTCCCAAAAAATCCCACACGTGTGGTATGCCCGTACTCAGGAGAAGCAGCAGAATGTATTTTGGGGTGTAATTCCACATATGCCCATGGCATGTGTGAGAAATATATCATTTAGTGACAACTTTGGGCAAAATTTTTATTTTTTTTTGTCATTATTCAATCACTTGGGACAAAAAAATAAAATATTCAATGGGCTCAACATGCCTCTTAGCAATTTCCTTAGGGTGTCTACTTTCCAAAATGTGGTCATTTGGGGGGGTTTGTACTTCCCTGCCATTTTAGCACCTCAGGAAATGAGATAGGCAGTCAAACTAAAAGCTGCGTAAATTCCAGAAAATGTACCCTAGTTTGTAGACGCTATAAAACTTTAGCACAAACCAATAAATATACGCTTATTGACATTTTACCAAAGACATGTGGCTGAATACATGTTGGCTTAAAAGTATGACTAAAATTGAGTTTATTGGATTTTTCTTATAACAAAACGTAGAAAATATCATTTTTTTTCAAAATTTTCTGTCTTTCCGTTTATAGCGCAAAAAATAAAAATCGCAGAGGCAATCAAATACCATCCAAAGAAAGCTCTATTTGTGGGAAGAAAAGGGACGCAAATTTAGTTTGGGTACAACATTGCATGACCGCGTAATTACCAGTTAAACCAGTGCAGTGCGAAATTGTAAAAAGTCCTCTGGTCTTAAGGCTGCAAAATGGTCCGGTCTGAAAGTGGTTAAAAGTGTAATTTTATTCAAAAAAAAAGTGCACTTGTAAAGACTGCTGTGCAAATACAGTGTGACAAAGTATTGCAATGACCTTTATTTTATTCTCTAGGGTGTTAAAAAAAAAAAAAAATTATATATATATATATATATATATATATATATATATATATATATATATATATATATATATATATATATATATATATATATATATATATATATATATATATATATATATATATTTGGGGTTCTAAGTAATTTGCTAGCAAAAAAAAAAAAAAAAAAAAAAAAACTGTTTTTAAATTGTAAACACCAAATCTCAGAAAGAGGCTCGGCCCTTAACCACTGGGCACTTAAACCCCCTTCCTAACCAGACCAATTTTCAGCTTTCAGTGCTCTCACATTTTAAATGACAATTACTCAGTCATGCAACACTGTACCTATATGAAAGTGTTGTCCTTTTTTCCCCACACAAAAAGGGCTTTCTTTTGGTGGTATTTAATCACTGCTAGGTTTTTATTTTTTGCGCTATAAAAGAAAAAAAAAAAAGACAGGAAATTCTGTAAAAAAAAAAAAAAAAAAAAAAAAAAAAAATTCTTGGTTTCCGTTATAAAATTTAGCAAATTAGTAATTTTTCTTCATAAATTTGGGCCAAAATGTATACTACTACATATATTGGTAAACATAAGTACAAATTGGTGTATATTATTTGGTCTTTGTGAAAGTTAGAGTCCACAAGCTATGGTGCCAATATCTGAAAATTGATCACACCTGAAGTACTGATGGCATATCTCATTTCTTGAGACCCTAACATGCCAGAAAAGTACAAATACCCCAAAATGACCCCTTTTTGGAAAGAAGACATTGCAAAGTATTTAGAAAGAGGCATTGCGAGTTTGAAGTTGTAATTTTTCCCACAATTCTTTGCAAAAGCAAGATTTTTTTTCTATTTTTACCCCTCCAAAATTATCATATTAGCAGGTTATTTCTCACACACAGCATATGCATAAAACAAAATTACACCCCAAAACATTCTGCTCTTACTCCCGAGTACGGCGATACCACATGTGTGAGACTTCTACACAGCGTGGCCACATACATAGGCCCAACATGCAGGGAGCACAATCAGGCGTTGGAGCACAACGTATGGCTGGGTATCGAAGAGCATGGCTGGGTATCGCCGAGTATTGGCAGGGTTTTGCAGAGTATTGGCAGGGTTTTGCAGAGTATTGGCAGGGTTTTGCAGAGTATTGGCAGGGTTTTGCAGAGTATTGGCAGGGTTTTGCAGAGTATTGGCAGGGTTTTGCAGAGTATTGGCAGGGTTTTGCAGAGTATTGGCAGGGTTTTGCAGAGTATTGGCAGGGTTTTGCAGAGTATTGGCAGGGTTTTGCAGAGTATTGGCAGGGTTTTGCAGAGTATTGGCAGGGTTTTGCAGAGTATTGGCAGGGTTTTGCAGAGTATTGGCAGGGTTTTGCAGAGTATTGGCAGGGTTTTGCAGAGTATTGGCAGGGTTTTGCAGAGTATTGGCAGGGTTTTGCAGAGTATTGGCAGGGTTTTGCAGAGGATCGGTACAGAGGGGAGAGAGGAACCGGCGTCAGGACTGATGCCGGTTTGTTTACATGTGATCACTCCGTCATTTGACAGAGTGATTACATGGTAAACGGCCGTGATGCTCTCGGATGTTCTCGGGTGCGCACCCCAGGGAGTGTGTGAGAGCGGGATTCTAGGAGGACGTCACTGTACGCCCTCCCAGAGTTATCCAACCACCCTGTAGCTGTCATTTGGCTATGGGCCGGTTGATAAGAGGTTACTGATGGGTCTACCAGGAGGTCTCAATGGGTCTTTGAATCTTGGGTAGAAAATATATAATAGGTGTCCTACACTCTATAGGGTTAATATACAACGCTACTTTTCTAGTTAGTACATCTATCCTCTCCCCTTAATGTATCTAATTTCTTTTTATTTTCGAAGATGGGATTAGTATTCAATAATTCATAGGTATTTGAGTCTGATAATTGTTTTTCCATTTCCTCACGATAATAATGTTTACTCATAACCACCAATCCCCCCTTTGTCGGCAGGGCGGTTAATGACATTTTTCATCTCCAATATTTTCAATACCATTTTAAAATTCACTGAGGATAGGGGACCTTCCTAAATTTCAATTGTTATAAATCTTCTATAACCATATTGTGAAAAACCTCTATATTTATCACTATTAGGGGTATTAAAAACTGATTTATTTCTCAGAGTAGAACCAGACACTGTCTCCCTCTGCAGGGGTCTGGTCTGGTGTCAGGTTTGGACTAAGTATTTTTTCTGGTTCAGGGTCCACATACATTTTGGAATCTGAACATATGTGTTAAATTTATTAAGATTCTTAACTGGCGCATATTTGAGACCTTTATCTAAAACCCCAATTTCTTCTTTATTTAGTACTTGACCACTAATGTTAAAAATGCTTGTCCCTATTGGCATTTTCTTTTTTGTTCCCTTCACCCTGCTCTCCTCCCTCTTTCTCCTCTTATTCCCCCAGATGGACTTCCAGCCAATCCCAGATTGTTCTGGCGGTCCATCTGTTTCCCCAAAAAAAACACCAGTGCGAGGGTCTCCCGATTGGTTGTACAATGGGATAAACCAATTCTGTGGTTACATTGTAATCACTGTAACCATGGGGGGAGGGGGGGGGGATACTGAGATTGGGCACTCGGATGGATTAGTATAACCCCCCTGGGGATAAACCTCCCTGTCCTGATCCTAGTTGACCCCACAGTGCCTTGAAAAAGTAATCATACCCCTGAAAATGTTCCACATTTTGCCATGTAAAAACCAAAAACTTAATTGTATTTTATTGCAATTTATGTGATAGACCAACACAAAGTGGCACATAGTTGTGAAGTGGAAGGAAAATAACCAGTTAAATTTTTTTTACAAATATTTATGTAAAAAGTGTGGCGTGCATTTGTATTCAGCCCCCATGAGTCAATACTTTGTAGATCCACCTTTTGCAGCAATTACAGCTGCAAGTCTTTTTGGGTATGTCTCTACCAGCTTTGCACATCTAGGAGAGTGAAATTGTTGCCCATTCTTCCACTCTAGCTCAAGCTTGAATGACAGTTTGAATGGAGAGCATCTGAACAGCGATTTTCAAGTCTTGCCACAGATTCTCAATTGGATTTAGGTCTGGAATTTGACTGGGCCATTCCAACACATGAATATGCTTTGACCTAAACCATTCCATTGTAGCTCTGGCTGTATGTTTAGGGTCGTTGTCCTGCTGAATTGTGAACCTCCGCCCCAGTCTAAAGTCTTTTGCAGACTCTAATAGGGTTTCTTCTAAGATAGCCCTGTATTTGGCTCCATCCATCTTCCCATCAACTCTGACCAGCTTCCCTGTCCCGGCTAAAGAAAAGCATCCCAACATGATGCTGTCACCACCATGTTTCATGGTGGGGATGGTTTGTTCAGGGTGATGTGCAGTGTTAGTTTTCTGCCACACATAGCATTTTGCTTTTAGAGCAAAAAGTTCAATTTTGGTCTCATCTGACCAGAGCACCATATGTTTGCTGTGTCCCCCACATGGCTTCTTGCAAACTGCAAAAAGGACTTATGGCTTTCTTTAAACAATGGCTTTTTTGCCACTCATCCATAAAGGGCAGGTTTGTGGAGTGCACAACTAATAGTTGTCCAGATTCTCCCACCTGAGCTGTGGAGCTCTGCAGCTCCTTCAGAGTTACCATGGGCCTCTTGGCTGCTTCTCCGATTAATGCTCTCCTTGCCGGGCCTGTCAGTTTAGGTGGACGGCCATATCTTGGTAGGTTTGCAGTTGTGCCATACTCTTTCAATTTTCAGATGATGGATTGAACAGTGCTCCGTGAGATGTTCAAAGCTTAGGATATATTTTTTTTTTTATAACCTACCCCTGCTTTAAACTTCTCCACAACTTTATCCCTGAACGTCTGGTGTGTTCCTTGGCCTTCAAGATGCTGTTTGTTCTCTAAAAAACCTCCTGAGGGCTTCACAGAACAGCTGTATTTATATTGAGATTAAATTACACACAGGTGGACTGTATTTACTAATTAGGTGACTTCTGAAGGCAATTGGTTCCGCTAGATTTTAGCTAGGGGTATCAGAGTAAAGGGGGTTGAAAACAAATGCACGCCAAACTTTACTGATATTTGTAACAAAAATTTGAACAAAAAAAAGGGGCAAATCAGCATTATTGATGAATGAAGTATTAGTACCTTTCCGTGAAAGTACACCACCCAAGATAGATGTACCTGTATTCCCTGTCCCTTTACCTCCTAGGAGTGGAGATTAGTCTAATGTTAGGTGAATACTAAGGTATGATTTTAGGAATGAGGGACCCCCTTTCCACGCTCACACTGGTGTTTTTTTTTTTTAGGGAAACAGATGGACCGCTAGAGCAATCAGGGATAGGCTGGAAGTCCATCTGGGGAAAAAGAAGGAGAAAGGGAGGAGAGCAGGGAGAAGGGAACAAAAAGAAAATGCCAATAGGGACAGGCATTTTTAACATTAGTGGTCAAGTACTAAATAAAGAAGAAAATAGGGTTTTAGATAAAAGGTCTCAAATGTGCTCCAGTGAGGAATCTTAATTTGACACATGTCCAGATTTATAAATACCCTAAACCAGAAAAAAAAAAAAAAACTGTCCAGACCTTACATCAGACCCCTGCAAATGGAGACAGTGTCTGGTTCTACTCTGAGAAATAAAACGGATTTTAATCCCCCTAATAGCGATAATATTTAGAGTTTTTTCGCAATATGGTAATAGAAGATTTAGAACATTTGAAATTTAGAAAGGTCCTTTATCCTAAGTGGATTAACCACTTGCCTACCAGGCACCAACACCCCCCTCCCATCCAGACCAATTTTCAGCTTTCGGTGCTCTCACGCTTTGACTGACAATTACTCAGTCATGCAACACTGTACCCAAATGAATTTTTTGTCCTTTTTTTCCCACAAATAGAGCTTTCTTTTGGTGGTATCTGATCACCTCTGGGTTTTTTATTTTTTGCGCTATAATTGAAAAAAGAACGAAAATTTTGAAAAAAAAACAAATTTTTCTTTGTTTCTGTGATACAATTTAGGAAATTATTAATTTTTCTTCATACATTTTGGCCACAATTTATACTGACACATATCTCTGGTAAAAATAACCCAAATTAGTGGAAATTATTTGGCCTTTGTGAAAGTTACAGACTCTACAATCTGTGGTGCGAATTATACAAAATTGATCACATCTGATGTACTGGTGGCCAATCTCATTTCTTGTGACCCGAACAAGCCAGGAAAGAACAAATACCCCCCAAATGACCCTTTTTTTGAAAGTAGACATTCCAAGGTATTTAGTAAGAGGCATGGTGAGCTTTTTGATGTTGTCATTTTTTCCCACAATTCTTTGCAAAATTAATTATTTTTTTCTACAAAATTGTCATTGTAATAGGTCATTTCTCTCACATGGCATGTGTATACCACAAATGACACCCCAAAATAAATTCTGCTACTCCTGAGTATTACAATACCACATATGTGGGACTTTTCCACAGCCTGGCCACATAGAGAGGCCCAACATGCAGGGAGTGCCATCACGTGTTCTAGGAGCATAAATTACACATCTAAATTGTTGACTACCTATTACACTTTTGAAGGCCCTGGAGCACCAGGACAATGACATGTGACACTGACGTGGCACTGATGACAGATGGTACTAATACGGGGCACTGATGACACGTGACACTGATGACAGATGGCACTAATATGTGGCACTGATGAGAGATGGCACTCATACATGGCACTGATATCACGTGGCACTAATATGTGGCACTGATGAGAGATGACACTAATACGTGGCACTGATAACAGATGGCACGTGACACTGACAGGTGGCACTGATGACAGATGGCACTAATATGTGGCACTAATGACAGATGGCACTAATGACAGATGGCACTGGCAGATGGCAATGTCACTGGGCACAGATGGCATTGGGGACAGATTGCAGTGGTGGCAGTGGGCACAGATGGCATTTGATTTTTATTTTTAAAACTTACGGCGCTGCAGCCGTTCATCTCCCCCTCCTCACACGCTGTCTCTGTGTGAGGAGGAGGAGCGGCGCTGAGAGATGATCTCATATGTTTACATATGAGATCATCTCATTGGCCAGGGCGATCGCGCTGTAAAGGGCCGCTGTTATTGGCCGTTTACAGCGATCTGTGATTGGCCGTGTCCGAGGGACACGGCCAACACAGAATTTCCCTGCTGCGCGCTCGTGAGCGCGCACAGGGAACGAGGAAAGGGGAGGCCGTCATATGACGGCCTCCCGGGATTTCACATCCGCGCTGTGGCCGTCATTCGGCTACGGCCGGATGCGAAGTGGTTAAAAAGGGTATTGAAAATATTGGAGATGAAGGATGTCATACGCCCCACCGACAAAGGGGGGGGGGGGGGGGGATTTGGTGGTTGTGAGTAAACATTATTATCGTGAGGAAATGGAAAAAAATCTGACTCAAATACCTATGAATTATTGAATACTAATCCCATCTTCCAATATAAAAATTAATTAGCTACATTAAGAAAGGGGAGAGGAGAGATGTACTACCTTAAAAAAAAAAAAAAAAAAAAAAAAAAAAGAAGAAGAAGGAGAGTTATTATATCTTAACCCTATAGATTGTAGGACACCCATTATATATTTTCTACCCAAGATTCACAAAGACCATTGAGACCTCCTGGTAGACCCATCATTAATGGGATAGAATCAGTATGTTCCAGACTGGTTCTATACATTGAGTATTTTTTACAGCCGCTGGTGCAACAGACTGAGGCATATATTAGGGATATTAAGCATATTTAATATTTAGCACCCCTCGGAGGGCTTCAGTTATACACTTTGGCTACAGCCGATGTAGGCTCACTTTACACCATCATAGGGCATTAAGATGCCCAGCGATCAGTAAGATGGACACTGGAGGGGTCGAACCTTAATACGAGCCATAAAAAGTACTTTGTTGAATGTTTAAAATTTTGTTTGGGTCATAATTTTTGGTATCAGGATCAGTTCTATTTTTAAACTCGTGGTGTAGCCATGGGGGCCAGGACCTGTTCATGGCTTACTGGGAAGCAGAGGAGATTCTTTGTAAACCTGCAGAGGCACTCATATGTTAGAAAAGATTTATAGACGATCTACTGATCATTTGAAAGGGAGATCGACAATTGCTCGATGAGTTTAGGGCATAAAATGGACAATAACTCCAAAAATATTAAGATCACTTGTACTGTCGTACCGAACAGATAGTATTCTTAGATTTGGAAATATTCAAAGAGCAGGATAGGTTATTGACTAGAAATAATTTTAAACCCACCGATAACTATCCCAGGGCAGGAAGGCATTTCTATCATACCACCTGGCTCAGCAATATCCCTAAGGGACATTTTTTTTTTTCTCTTGGTTTTAACCAAGAGATTTATAGAAAAGCTTTATGATCCTGCTTCTGTATTGATTAATAAGCATAGAGTATTGGAGATGGATAGGGAGTTATTACAGGAAGGTCAAAAAATAACTCTGGGTTTGAATACAAGGTGATTCTTGGTTATAATATACAGGTAGAAAACATTATTAGAAAACCATTGGGACATTTTAAGAAAAAACAGGGTACTAGGACCCCTTCTAATCGGCTTATCCAGGGTTTACAGAAAGGCAGAACCTTGTTTAACAATGTACCGACAGGTTTTTATGCATGTGGTAAATGCCTAGCTTATCGTCAGGCCAAGACTAATAAAAAGAAAAAAAAAATGTTTACATCTACTAGTACAGGGAAGGAATCCCCTATCTGAGGGTAGGCAACTTAGTAGGAGAGAATCTGCACGGATATTTGAGGATAAGTTACTTATTCCGAGGGGGTTAACTGCTTGCCGACTGCCGCACACAGATGTACGTCGGCAGAATGGCACAGGCAGGCAAATGGGTGTACCTGTAAGTCCCTTTAAATTTGCTGCCTAACCGGCACGTGCCCACGGGTCACGGGAACTCTGTTAGCCGGCCTTTGTAAACAAAGCATTTCCCCATTCTGCCTTGTGACATAACAGAGCCACTGCTCCCCGTCATTGGGAGCAGTGATTGCTGTCACGTCAGTGGAAGGCTATTCCCCCCCCCCCCAGTTAGAATTCACTCCCTAGGACACAGTTAACCCCTTGATCGTCCCCCAGTATTTAACCCCTTCCCTGCCAGTGTCATTTACACAGTAATCAGTGCATTTTTATAGCACTGATCGCTGTATAAATGAGAATGGTCCAAAAATAGTGTCCGATGCGCCCGCCATAATGTCGCAGTCACGATAAAAAAAAAAAAAAAAAAATCGCAGATCGCTGCCATTACTAAAAAAATAAAATAAAAAATGCCATAAATCTATCCCCCATTTTGTAGACGCTATAACTTTTGCGCAAACCAATCAATGCTTATTGCGATTTTTTTTTCACCAAAAACATGTGGAAGAATACATATCGGCCTAAACTGAGGAAATAGATCGTTTTTTTATATTTTTTTGGGGATATTTATTATAGCAAAAAAAAAATAGCTTTTTTTAAATTGTCGCTCTTTTTTTTGTTTATAGCGCAAAAAAAATAAAATAAAAAAATTGCAGAGGTGATCAAATACCACCAAAATAAATCTATACTTGTGGGGGGGGGGGGGGGAGGACATCAAAAAGTGCTCTGGTCAGGAAGGGGGGTAAATTCTTTTGGGGCTGAAGTGGTTAAATGTTGATTTTGATTTGAATTGTTTTATTAGCGATAGAATAAATTTATTTAATATCTCCTGTGGTCTGTTTGTATTTTTTGTACTGTTAAATATCTGGAATTGCGGATTAATTGATTTTAAATAACATTGTTGGAAGGAATTTTTTCAAATTTTGTTTATCATTAATTATTTTATTTTATTACAATTTGAGATTTACTTGTTCAATATATTGGTTTTATTATATTTGGAGTAATGTATAACACGGTTAAGATGGCTACAGTGTGGGGGGAATAGTGTGCAGGGTCCAATTTGTGCACATTTATGGTACATGTATCAGGTCAATTGATATGGGTCGTGTCCCCAGTAGAATTCTGAGTGACCCCTTCCTTATGGTTATATCCATATGGGCAGCGTGCGATTAGCTAATTAGCCACTCTCGTGTGCTGGGTAATGGAGGGGAGTATATAGGCTTTCGCAGTGATGCGTTGGCTCCACCCCTTACTGAGGAAGTCAACGACACATGAGACACATCTAGGGGTGGAGCTTGTGGACTGACATCACACCGTGGCCAACTTTTTTTCCTGGTGCCTCCATGGCAGCATATCTGTGATAGAGCTCCGCCTCGACTCCTCTCTCAGGACTAGTGAATAGCATAAATTAACCACTTTAGCCCCGGACCAATTGTCAGCTTAAGGACCAGAGGTCTTTTTTCAATTTCGCACTGCACTACTTTAACTGGTAATTGCGCGGTCATGCAATTTTGTAACCAAACGAAATTTGCGTCCTTTTCTTCCCACAAATAGAGCTTTCTTTTGATGGTATTTGATTGCCTCTGTGATTTTTATTTTTTGCGATATAAACGGAAAAGGAGCGAAAATTTTGAAAAAAAAAGAGATTTTCTACTTTTTGTTATAAAAAAAATCTAATAAACTCAATTTTAGTCAAACATTTGGGCCAAAATGTATTCAGCCACATGTCTTTAGTAAAAAAAATGCCAATAAGCGTATATTTATTGGTTTGCGCAAAAGTTATAGCGTCTACAAACTAGAGTACATTTTCTGGAATTTACACCGCTTTTAATTTATGACTGCCTATTTCATTTCTTGAGGTGCTAAAATGGCAGAGAAGTACAAAACCCCCCCAAATGACCCCATTTTGGAAAGTAGACACCCCAAGCTATTTGCTGAGAGGCATGTTGAGCCCATTGAATATTTTTTTTTTTAGTCCCAAGTGATTGAATAAAGACAAAAATAAAAAAGATTTTTTTTTTTTTCAAAAAGTTGTCACTAAATGATATATTGCTCACACATGCCATAGTTATATGTGGAATTGCACCCCAAAATACATTTTGCTGCTTCTCCTGAGTATGGGGATACCACATGTGTGGGACTTTTTGGGAGCCTAGCCGCGTACGGGGCCCCGAAACCCAAGCACCGCCTTCAGGATTTCTAAGGGTGCAAATTTTTGATTTCACTCCTCACTACCTATCACCGTTTCGAAGGCCATAAAATGCCAAAATAGCACAAAACCCCCCCAAATGACCCCATTTTGGAAAGTAGACACCCCAAGCTATTTGTTGAGAGGCATGGTGAGTATTTTACAGCTCTCATTTGTTTTTGAAAATGAAGAAAGTAAAGAAAAAAAAAAAATTTTT
Organism: Lithobates sylvaticus; assembly: GCA_028564925.1. NCBI lineage: Eukaryota > Metazoa > Chordata > Amphibia > Anura > Ranidae > Lithobates > Lithobates sylvaticus. Next base: position 149,494,410 of record CM053033.1, read on the forward strand.
TTCTTTTTTCAATTTTCAAAACTTTGTGACAAAAAGCGAGATCTGCAAAATACTCACAATACCTCTCAGCAAATAGCTTGGGGTGTCTACTTTCCAAAATGGGGTCATTTTGGGGGGTTTTATGCCATCTGGGCATTCCATGGCCTCCGAAACTGTGATTGGCAGTGAGAAGTGAAATAAAAAAATTACACCCTTAGAAAGCCTGAAGGCGGTGATTGGTTTTTGGGGTTCCGTACGCAGCTAGGCTCCCAAAAAGTCCCACACATGTGGTATCCCCGTACTCAGGAGAAGCAACAGAATGTATTTTGGGGTGTATTTCCACATATGCCCATGACATGTTTGAGCAATATATCATTTAGTGACAACTTTTTGTAAAAAAAAATATATATATTTTTTTTTTTTCATTATTCAATCTCTTGGGACAAAAAAAAAAAATATTTAATGGGCTCAACATTGCTCTCATCAAATAGCTTGGGGTGTCTACTTTCCAAAATGGGGTCATTTGGGGGGGGTTTGAACTGTCCTGGCATTTTATGCACAACATTTAGAAGCCTATGTCACACGTCACCCACTCTTCTAACCACTTGTAGACAAAGCCCTTTCTGACACTTTTTGTTTACATGAAAACATATTTTTTTTTTTGCAAGAAAATTACGTTGAACCCCCAAACACTATATATATTGTTAAAGCAAAGGCCCTACAGATTAAAATGGTGGGTGTTGCATTTTTTTTTTTCCACACAGTATTTGCGCAGCGATTTTTCAAACGCATTTTTTGTGGAAAAAATACACTTTTTTTTATTTTAATGCACTAAAACACACTATATTGCTCAAATTTTTGATGAAATAAAAAATATGATCTTAGGCCGAGTACATGGATACCAAACACGACATGCTTTAAAATTGCGCACAAACACGCAGTGGCGACAAACTACATACATTTTTAAAAGCCTTTAAAAGCCTTTACATGATACCACATTAGATTCACGGAGGAGGTCTACTGCTAAAATTACTGCCCTCGATCTGACCTTCGCGGTGATACCTCACATGCATGGTGCAATTGCTGTTTACATATGACGCCAGACCAACGCTTGTGTACGCCTTTGCGCAAGAGAAGGGGGGGCAGGGGTGCTTTTTTTTTTTTTTTTTTGTTTTTTTTTTTATTTATTTAGCTTTTTTATTTTATTTTTAAACTGTTCCTTCCATTTTTTTTCTTTGTTATGATTTTTATTGTTATCTCAGGGAATGTAAATATCCCCTATGATAGCAATAGGCAGTGACAGGTACTCTTTTTTTGAAAAAATTGGGGTCTATTAGACCCTAGATCTTTCCTCTGCCCTCAAAGCATCTGACCACACCAAGATTGGTGTGATAAAATGCTTTCCCAATTTCCCAATGGCGCGGTTTATATCCGGGAGGGGGGACATTCCCTCCCACTGCTTGTAAAAGCAGTCTAGAGGCTAATTACCCGCTAGAATTGCTTTTACATGAAAGCCGATCACTGGCTGAAAAGAATGATACCAAGATGATACCTAAACCTGCAGGCATCATTCTGGTATAACCATTCAAAGTCCAGCAACATACTGGACATATATTGTAATCTTTTTTTTTTCATGCAGCCTCTTGGCTGAACGAAAAAAAGAGATTGATTGGTGGGTATGCCCACCATTAGAATACCTCCCTTCATCCACCCACTTCTAATGATGGGCATACATGCACCATTTATATATGCCGATGCATGGGGGCATCCTCCCGCAAAAGTTATGCCGTGTACACACGGTCGGAATTTCGACCGTATGTACGTGGCATTAGGAGCCAATCGCTCCTCCCCCCCCCTGCTGCCCCCATGCTTCGGCATATATGCTCTTTTTTTTAACTGTGGTGGTGAAATCACCTCCTACAGCGTTGGAGTCGCGGCTTTATGTATCGTGGGAGCAAACGCTGTTGCTGTCAAGATAAATAAATCCGCGTTGCAACTGAATGGCGCACCTGAAAACAAAAAAATGCTCAACACTAAAACACACAGTAAACAAAATTACATACCTGAAAAGCAAGCATGATAAAACATAATAAAACATAATAAAACATTGCAGAATAGAATGGAGTAAAAAAAGAGCAACAATAGAGAGAGAATAGAGTGAGAGAGAGAACAATAAAACGACAACTATTTTATTTTTTTTTTATTTTTTTGAGATTCACAGGTAAAAAAGCTCCTGACTGAAGCGACTGAATCAAAACGCTACCACAAAAAAACTGTTAGCGATCGCAGGGATCAGGCCTGACTCTGCGAACGCTGCAGTTATGTGTGCTTAGTGTTTTGTAAGTGACAGTGATCGATCGATACTGCACTTGGGTGGGCTGGGCTGGGCTGGGCGGAGGGGGAAAACGCAGGTGCTAGCAGGTATCTGGGCTGATCCCGCTAACAATGCGTTTTTTTTTGGAACCCTAAACTGCTGGGACGCTAGTATAGATCTGATCAGATCAGATATTGATCTGTTCAGATACTGTGCCACTAAGGGAGGTGTATGCTTTGCGCGTGGGTGTTTGCGGTACTGGCACTAACCTGGGGCGACGCAGACCTTATTTGACCCTAAAACCTAATTGATATCACCCGCCGGGCGATCAGGGGGTTAAACCGTTATTGGGTAATAAATGGCGGGTGCCCTGACAGTATAAAAAACAAGCTAACTAACCAGCGTCACCCGTAACAGTAATACAAAAAAAAACTGGTTACCTAGCGACACTAATGCAGCGATCAGAAAAACGATCGCTTAGTGACACTGGCAAAAGGGGGTGAAAGGGTTAACTAGGGCAATCAGGGGGTTAAAACCTTTATTAGGTAATATATGGGGGTACCTGACGCTATATAAAAACCTGACGGGGAACCTAAATAACGAAATAACTAACTGGCTAACCAGCGTCACCAGTGACAGTTATACAGTGATCACTGGTGAAAGGGTTAACTCTAGGGGCAATCAGGGGGTTAAAACCTTTATTTAGGTTGTAATATGGGGGTACCTGACCTATAAACCTATTTATGAACCTATATAAACATGGCGGTTACCTAAAAAAAAAAAATGGTTACCTAGCGACACTAATGCAGCGATCAGAAAAACGATCGCTTAGTGACACTGGCAAAAGGGGGTGAAAGGGTTAACTAGGGGCAATCAGGGGGTTAAAACCTTTATTAGGTAATATATGGGGGTACCTGACGCTATATAAAAACCTGACGGGGAACCTAAATAACGAAATAACTAACTGGCTAACCAGCGTCACCAGTGACAGTTATACAGTGATCACTGGTGAAAGGGTTAACTCTAGGGGCAATCAAGGGGTTAAAACCTTTATTTAGGTTGTAATATGGGGGGTACCTGACCTATAAACCTATTTATGAACCTATATAAACATGGCGGTTACCTAAAAAAAAAAAATGTTTACCTAGCGACAGCAGTGACACTAATACAGCGATCAGAAAAACGATCGCTTAGTGACACTGGCAAAAGGGGGTGAAAGGGTTACCTGGGGGGCAATCAAGGGGTTAAACCTTTATTAGGGGGGGGGTGGGGGGCTACCTTGGACCTAAAACTAACTGCACTGACAGTTATTACAGTCACACTGACACTAAATGCAGTGATCAGTAAAAAAATGATCACTGCAATTAGTGACACTGTGACTGGGGGGGGAGGGGGTGATCTGGGGGGTGATCTGGGGGTGACAGGGGGGTGTTTTGTGTGCCTATGTGTACTGGTGTCAGTGTACTGTTGGTGCACTAACCTTTAGATGTTCACAGCTCGGCGTTCCGGTCACATAGACCGGCGCACCGAGCGTGACATCACTTCCTCTGCCTGTGTTTTGATTGACACAGACAGAGGAAGCATCTGATTCGCCAGGAGCGATCGCGAGGGGGTGGCCAGAAACCACTGGCCGTCCCCTCATCCCGGATCGCTCCTGAAGCGATCCCGACCGTCCCCGCCGGCCGGGGGGGGTCCGATCGGACCCCCCACCCGCCGGAAGAATGGCACGTACAGGTACGTGGTTCTGCCTGTACGTGCCATTCTGCCGACGTATATATACAGGGGGCGGTCGGCAAGTGGTTAAAGGCATAGTCCCTCCACCAACATTCTCCTTTTTTTCCTCATAGCTCTTGTGCTGGTGAAGAGTAGCAGTACGTCCATACCTCTGCCTTTGGCAGCGTCCGCCGGGTTTAGCCTTTCCTGTGCGCAGTCCCTGTTCTTGGGCCGCTCACATCGCTGATAAGACTGGGAACCCCTCTGTGGATCTGTTGGGGTCTTCTTGCAGAGTTTCCTCACAGGAACGCAGTCTGCCATATTTTATGATGAATTTAGCGGAGTCGCAGAAGGATCAGCTCACATTCAGGCTGGTGACTTATCTTATTCCCCCCCCCTTCTATTCTCTCTCCACTTTTCCGTCTCATGTTTTTTTTATGAATGTCGGTTTCACTTTTCATATATTGCCTCCTTTAAAAAAAAATCATGTTTTTGCCTTATAGGCATGGGGGGCTATAGCCTTCATCCTGAGGCTTACAGGAGTCTCTGCAGATCGGCATCCTCGCCGCCAAACACTCACGCCTGCGTGTTCCAGGGCAGGAAACATGTTGCTGACCGACGAGGGATTTGTATAGAACCCTCGGCGCCGATAGCTACTGCGCATGCACAGTTACCTGACCGGCTGGCGGCCATCTTGGTTACTGGAAAAAAATTCCAGTTTTTCCCTCTTTTTTTCTAGGTAAGTGGTGAACTTTGGGATTAGCCCACCCACCTCTTTTTGTATTTAAAAGGTCAGCTAGCAGGGTCATGGCTGTGAGTATCTGCTCAGCTGTGCCCTGCAAGCTCCTTTGCTGACCTGCTCTGTGGTAGGCTTTTTAATAAAAACAAGAAAAAAAACAAAGGGGAATAGGTGGGTTAGCCCCTATGTGTGTGGGTATATATGTTTATATATGCATATATGGGTTGGGTGTATGTATACATGTGTATGGTTAGTCTACATAGTCTTTATTCCCCCGTTTTACTCTATTTCCGCAGCTGATCCTTCTGCCCAACTGCGTAATGAGTTATTCATCTCGTAACAAAGATCCTCCTACTTCCATTAGTTATGAGACCAACTGTACGCATAGTATATAAAAAAAAAAAAAAAGTGCACTTCCTGAATCTAACATGGATTCCTTGCATCATAGCCCTGCCCACTCCAAGAGCACCAGAAAATCTTCAAGACACCGTGATGACAGCCCAGACCGCAGGTCCCATTCTTCACATCATAGGTCCCGTTCTTCACGCCATGGGTCAGAGAGTTCAAGATCCAGAAGTCGAGATCGGTCTCCCTCTCCTAGAGCTTACGCAAGGAAGAAGTGCTGGACATGTGGGGCTACGCCACTACCAGACAAGCTGGTCTGTAAAGACTGCTTTAGGGACTATGCAGCCAACCGCGAGCTTGAAAGCCAGCAGGTCGTGGATCTGCTAAAGTGGACAATGAAGGACTATCTCTGAGCTAACAGCCTTGGTCCCCGCTCAGTCAGTCCCTCAGACATCCCAGGCACGGGAGACGGATCCTGACACTCCCGGTCCCTCGGCAGTCAGTACCCCTCTGCCGCCGTCAGGCCGACCGGCTGAGGATTTACCACCTGAAGACCCCTCAGGGGACTCTTCAGAGGACTCAGAGCCTTCTGGGTTCAGCTATTCCCTGGTCCCACCATTTATCCAAGCAGTCAAGACTGCGGTCGCCTGGGAGGATGCAGAGAAACCACCTCAAATATCTAAGAGTTACTTCCCATTACTCAAGAGGAAGCAGATTCTCTTCCCTCTGATGGGCGAGATCACTGAAGTTATTCAAAATGAGTGGTCAAAGACCGATTTTAAAAAAAAAAACAAAAACATTTCCTTGGGCCGGCTCAATAAGCTTTACCCTTTATCGGAGTCCGAGACAGAGTTGAACTTCGTCCCCTTAGGGGTTTCACGCTTAAGGTCACTACTACGAGCCACCTGTCAGAACCCTGGGCACTACCAGTGTTTACAGAAGCAGATTCAGAATCTTGTCACGAGCTGGACATCTCCAGAGTGCTCAGAGCTTACCTAGAAGCCACCGGACCCATCAGACTCCGCGAGACTTTTTGTTGTACCGTTTGGTAAATACAGAGGGAAAGAAGCTTCCATCAGAACTCTGGCATCTTGGGTTGTATAGCTGATCCAAAAGGCCTAACAGGGTGAAGAATATGGAGCCTCCTTTCCGAGTGAATGTTCATTCCACAAGGGCAGTCTCAGCCTTCTGGGCAGCAAGGGCTAATGTTTCGTTGGAGACGGTTTGCAGGGCTGCCACCTGGTCTCCTCACCATACTTTTCTCAGACACTACCATGTTGATCCAGGAGCTCTCATAACTGTTGAGTTCGGAAGGAGTGCAGTTCAGGCTGCAATGTCCTTTTCTGATTAAACACTTATTAAAGCATTATCCCACCCTTGTCAGCTAGTTATTTATCACAGGTATGCTGCCATGGAGGCACCAGGAAAACTTAAAATTGTATCATACTTACCATTTTCCTTTCCTGATGCCTATCCATGGCAGCATCCGCTCCCACCCTCGGTATTCTATATTACAGAGAATGTTGGGGGAGGGACTATGCCTTTAATTTATGCTATTCACTAGTCCTGAGGGAGCAGTCGAGGCGGAGCTCTATCACAGGTATGCTGCCATGTATAGGCACCAGGAAAATTACAGTAAGTATGATACAATTTTCCGTTATTACAATGCTTTGCTGCTTGCACACGCTTATTGTGCTAGCCTTGTGAGTGTATCCATTACTTTTTACCATTAAATTCGTTTCATCAAATGGAGAACAATATATGTTGCCTTTTTCTTGCATATATACCTGATGAGTAAGATGATCAGGGTATTTGGAATCCATTAAAGGAGTCTGCCTGAGGAGATCTTTATATCCAGAGTGTGCCGGTTGTCTTGATTATCCCCAGAGGGGAGAACTGCTGATTTTACTAGTCTATGAGGTGAGCGGCTAGTGATACCGGTGGTGGAGAGCACTTACCTTTATCTGCACTTGGGGTGGAATAAGGCTGGATTTTCTTCAGTCACTTTATGCATGAACTTTCGAGACATGGTTATACTGTTTTTTGGATAATACACATTTTGAATATACACAATATTTGTTGATTATATTGTTCTGAGGATTAGTAGCGCAGCACTGCATTTTGTATTCTTGCTTTAGAGGTGAAAGTGGAATTACTTAAAGTGACAGCAGCTTACTTACAATCACATTATATATTCACATTATTATGTAGATCGATTTTTATTCAAATCTCTTAATGTGTGAATTTTCCTTATAATGGTATATTAGTGGAAGATCTATATTATTTAAAATGGTGAATACAATACACAAAATACAAACCCCTTTGACTGCCCCCTACTCATGCCATAGTGAAAGCCTAAGTTATTAACTGTTGACTTGATTTCCAGGAATCATCCAGGACCGCTAAATGAGAGATAGTCTCCTCCTACCTAGCAGAGCAAACACAATCCACATTAGTTTAACTACAGGTGTGAGAGAGTCCCTCAGTATTAACAAATAACCGAAGGCACAGCTAATTTCATTCTTACCACCCATGCTTCAACATGCATAATAGGGCAGGAAGCAGCGCTGCCCTGGAAGATTACTGGAAATCAAGTTAACAGGTAATAACTTAGTTTTTCCCCCCCAAGTCATCTTCCAGGACGGCTTAATGAGAGCAACATTATATAAATAATACCTGCTAGGGAGGGACCACAGCCTGAAGCATCTTTCTCCCAAAAGCCTGGTCGTTAGGACAACAGTAATGCTTGACAAATGTCTGGAAACTTGAGCAGGTGGCTGCTTTGCAGATTTGGATCGGGGCAGCTCCTGCCCCTTCAGCCCAGGTCATAGCCAGGGCCATGGTGGAATAGGCTCTAAGATTTTGGGGAGCCTGCAGCCCGGCAGTTGCATAGGCCTCTGATTGCAGCCTTCATCCATCTAGCGTCCGGAATATAGTAGGAATAAAATTAGGGACTTGTCCTTAGTCTTTAGTATATTTGATGTAACATAATTAGCAACTTCCTCACTAGGGTTACTAGCTTGCCCACAGAACGATGGGATAATGATTTCCTGTGATCGATGAAAGTCTGTTGACACTTTGGGAAGAAAGGGTAATTCTATCTCTAGACCTAGGCTGACAGAATGAAGCAATATGGCTCTGCTATGGACAGTCTGTAATCCGCGCCACTAAAAATTGACAGTTACTTACCGGTATCTGCTTTTCTAGGATATCTTCCAGGACGGCACACCTGAGAGATGACTGGTCCACCTGACAGGAAACACAATCAACACATGAGGTTAAAAGGCCCCTCCCTTCCCCCTGCACCACAGTTCTACCAAAGTAATAGACTATACGTGCCAGAGAGAAACTCTTCCTGTAGTACTTGCATCAAACCAGGGGTGGGAAGTAAGCCTGCCATCCTGGAAGATATCCTAGAAAAGCAGTTACCAGTAAGTAACTGTCAATTTTCTCTAGTCATCCTTCAGGACGGCACACCTGAGGATGGACGAGAAGTTCAAGGCCTACCTTAGGGTGGGGCCACTGCTTGTAAGACCTTCCTTCCAAACATCAGATCCTGAGGCGATAGCAGTTTCACTCTATCGTGCTTTAAGAAGGTGTCCTGCTTCGCCCATGTGGCTGCTCAGCAGATCTGTTCTATTGAGGCCCCTGCTTTCTCCGCCTAAAAGGCCGCAAAAGATCTAGTTGAACGGGCTTTAAGGTTTACTGGTAGTGGGGAACCTGACTGCTCATAAGCCATACCTATGGTCTACCTAATCCACCTAGCCACTGTAGATCAAGGGCCACTAAATAGAACTAAAAGGCGAGTAGACTTCCTGAAGTCCTACACTCTATCCAAGTATATCAGCAAACACCTCCTGACACCTAAACTTTAATTTTTCCTCTCCCATGTTCTTTGGATTTTCACAAAAGGAAGGCAAAACGATCTCCTGAGACCTATGAAACTGTGATACGACCTTGGGAAGAAAAAGTGGGTCTTGCCTCAGCACCACTCTATCTTCCAGTATCAACAGAAAAGGCTCTTTACTTGACAAGGCCTGCAGGTCACTTAGCCTTTTTACTGGCCATCACAACAGCCAGAAGGGCAACAAGCGTCAAAAATGTTATGGAGATCTCCTGAGCTGGTTCGAACGTCGCTTTCGTCAATACCTCTAGGACCAGCATTAGATTCCATGGAGGGAATCTCAACCTTTATGGGGGGTTAACCTTTCCCTAGCTACTAGAAATCTCCTAATCAGGGGCTCTAGCGTGAGCATCTGGTCCAAAAATACAGATAGGGCAGCTATCTGTACCTTCAGGGTGTTCGTGGCTATTCCCTTGTCCACCCCTGCTTGTAGAAATTTGAGTAGCACTGGTATAGATGCCTCTCTATCCCGACACCGGTGAGAAAAAAGTATTCCAAATCTTTGAAAAAAATCCTCCTAGTGAATGGTTTCCGACTACTACTGAAGGGTCTCAATCACCCTATTGGATCATCCTTTGCCTCTAGAGAATCTCCCTCTCAAGAGCCATGCCATCAACTTGAAGAACCCTGGGTCGGGGTGAACGACTGGCCCCTGTAGAAGGAGATCCTGCCAGGGTGGGAGAGGAAAAAGGAGTAACCGACCATTTTCTAAGAGTAGCAAACCATGTCCTCTTGGGCCACCATGGGGCTATCAGAATCAGTTTTCACCCAAAGTTGGCCAGTCTTTGTAGAACCCAAGGTATCAAAGCTAGTGGAGGGAAGGCATATGCTAGGCAACAATCCCAGGTCTGAGCTAGAGCATCTACTCCCTCTGATCCTCCCTCTCTGGTGACAGAAAAACTGTTCCACCATTCTGTTCCCTCTGGGCGAAAAGGTCCATCTCCGGGAACCCAAACCTGTGACCTATCTGTAGGAATACGTTCTCGTTTAGTTCCCATTCCCCCTGGTGGATGGGTTGACTGCTCAGGAAATCTGCCACCACATCGGCAGTCCCCTTTATGTGGACCGCCGATATGGACTTAATGACCTCTTCGGCCCAACTCAGAATTTCCAAGGCCAGAGTTAGTAGTCTTCTGGACCTTGTGCCCCCCTGATGGTTCAGATAGGAAACGGCGGTCACATTGTCCGAGAGGACTCGGACGTCTAGTCCCTGAATCCTGATTCCGAAGGCCTTCAGAGCCTGAACCACTGCAAGAAGCTCCCTGTAATTGGAGGCGGCCCTTGCTTGGATAGGGGTCCAGGATTCTTGTGCTTGGAGGTCCCCCAAGTGAGCACCCCAACCCCAGGCGCTTGCATCTGTGGTCATTTTTGTAGGGTTCCACTGGGCCCAGGGACGACCCAACGCGAGTCTGTCTTGACCCAGCCACTAATTTAGGGAGGCCCTTACCCTTGCTGGAATGGCCATCCAGTGACTCCTTTTTGTCACAGGAGGATAGTAGGAAAAACTGCAGCTCTCTGGAATGGAGCTGAGCCCACGGAACCGCCGGAATACAGGAAGTCATTAGGCCTAGGATCCTCATGACCTGTCTGCGACAGCAGTCCCTGGGTTTCATTAGAGAGGAAACCACTGTTACTACTTTGAAGCTTTTTCCTAGGAAAGTCTTTATTTGGGATGGTACTAGGGATGATTTTTCCCTGTTCAGTATCCAGCCCAAGTTCTCCAAAGTGCAGATCGCTCTGTCTACGTCTGCTCTCACCTGCTCTAAAGACTGTCCATAGATCAGGTCGTCTAGATAGGGTATCAGAGATACCTCCTGTAAATGCAGGTAAGCTACAATCTCTGCCAAGATTTTTGTGAACACTCTTGGGCTTGCAGATAACCCAAAAGGAAGTGCTCGGTATTGCCAGTGTTGTATCCCCTTGCTTGTAAGGGCTGCGAACCTCAGTAGGGATTGGTGCTCCCGGGCATTCGGCACGTGGAGATACGCGTCACTCAGATCTACTGTGGCTATAAAGGTATCCTTCAATAGATGTTTGCGCACGGTATATATGCTCTCCATCCAAAAGCTCTTCTGTCACAGAAACCTGTTCAGCTTCCTAAGATTTAATATCAAGCGATATTTCCCTGAAGGTTTCTGGACCACAAACATGGGAGTAAAATCCCTTGTAGAGCTCATCCGGTGGAATAGGGGTGATTACCTCCTGGTCCGCCAATCCCTGCTGCTCTCAATAGTTCTTTGGGGAGATGCGTCAGGGTAAAATTTTGAGGGGGTGGGGGGAGAGAAGTTCGTCGATATCCCTCTGTCAGAATCTGTAGGCTATAGGGGCTTTCGGAGATCTTTCTCCACTGAGGGACAAATCGAGAAAGTCTCCCCCTACCCTGATGCTGGTGTCACTTTGACTGCTTGCTGGTGCCCTTAGGTCCAGAAAAGAGCAGGCCACCCTTCTGTCCGCTTTCCCTTCCCCCACATTCTATTCATGTCCTTTTTGGCCCTAAATTGGCCATGGTTAGGGGCACGAAAAAAAAAAAACTCTGCCTTTCTCTCTTGGCCTTAACCGGGAACTTCTTCCCTTTCTCTGCAGATCGTGAAAGGACCTGATCCAGTCCGGGACCAAAAGGCTGGGAACCTTCAAAAAGGTAACCCACAGAGCCATGACCTGGACATATGGTCCCCTTGCCACGATTTGACCCAGACAGCTTCCACTGTCGCATCTGCTAAATATGCTACAGCCTTGTTATTTCAAGAGTCTATAACTTCCCTGGAATTATTCCCATTAGAAACATGGCCAGAGAGCCTGCCTAGTCAGGCGTCAACATTTCTGGCTAGGCAGGCAGACACCAAGGCAAGAGCCATGGCTGCCATATTAGCATCCCATGCTCTGCGCAGAAGCGTTTCAGCCCTTCTATCCATTTGGTCTTTAAAGTGGATGTAAACCCCCAAAAAATGTTGATGTCATAATGTAGAGAATACGATTTCCTTTCATTTGAGCCCAGTCTTGCTACACAGATTTACTCGAGGCCTGAGCAATCCTCTTTTATTGTTCAGTTAGAGAAATCTTGACAAAGTCTTGAAAACTTTGTCAAAAACGCCCCCTTGCTGTGACAGGTGATTTACATATGCACTAGCCTGAGACAGGCATATCCTGTGTAAAAAGTTCACAATTCACATCCCCCTCCCCTCCCCTCCAGCTCTCCCAGCTTTACTGTGTTTTGACTGGATGTTTCTCATCATGAGATGCAGTGAACAGTCAGCAGACTATAGACAGACAAGTGATTTAGGGGACATGTATGTAGTCAGAGCTGGGCAGAGTAGAACATCCAGTGATCTGATGATAACCTGTCTCAGGCTAGTGCATGAGATATGTAAATCACCTGTCACTCACAGCAAACGGGCGTTTTTGACAAAGTTCAAGACTTTGTCAAGATTTTGCTAACTGAACAATAAAAGAGGATTGCTCAGGCATCCAGTAAATCTGTGTGGCAAGACTGGGCACAAATGAAAGGAAATCTTATTCTCTACATTATGACAGCAAAAAAAAAATTGGGGTTTACATCCACTTTAATGCTACCCGAGTCTTCAAAGGACAAATCTGACTTTTTAGAGACCTGAGAAAGGGCTGCATTTAATTTGGGGGTCTTGAAAAACTACTTCTTCCTTCTCCCCAAATGGAAACCTTCTCTTCCAGGTTTTTAGTTTAAGGACCTTTCTCCGGTTCCTTCCACTCCCTCAGAATTACTTCCTAAAAGGGTTTGATGCACTGGGAATACCCTGGACTGAGGTTTAAATAATTCCTTATACATCTTATTCCGGGCCGTTACATGTACTGGAGGCTCCGGGATGTCCTCAGAGGCATAGATTGCTTTGATTAACTGTCCCATATCCTCCACGGGAAAGAGATGTCCAAGTCTAGTGTCCTGGCTTTCAGAGTCTGAGTTTTCCTCTTCCTCTAAAGAGCTTTCCTCTGACTTTTCCGGGTCCTCAAACTCATCTACTCCCGAAGTGATAGAAGAGGGGGGCCTCTGCGGGGTTCTCTGACCTCTGTCAGATGTACCCCCTAGAGATGAAGTACCTTCCCTAGAAGACAGAGCCTCTCTTCCTTAGATGCAATAACTGTCTTCAGGGATTGAAGCGTAGTCAGCATCTCTGACTGTACGAAGTCCCTCACAACCTGTGAGGTTTCCTTACCCGACATTTTAATTATGCACCTGTAACAAAGGTTTTGCTTGATCCTGTGGGAGTCTCATTACAATTCCCACACCTTTTTGTTCTAGGGGAGGGGGATTTTGCCTTTGGCCTTGTGGGCCTCTTAAGATCCACTGGGTTCTAGGGAGACAAAAGACAAGACAGCAGTCATATTTTAGCAGGCTGTACTCTTCTCCCCCCAACCAAGGGGTGTGGGTAAGACCCCCCTTAACCCACCCCTTTTCAAATAGAGGAAGACTCGCCACTCATGGTCCCCTCCTGAGTATATATAATAGGTATTTGTGTATATGTATATATATATATATATATTATATATATATATATATATATATATATATATATATATATATATATATATATATATATATATATATATATATATATATATATATATATATATATATATATATATATATATATATATATATAAAAAATACATTAGGGCGGGATGCTGCTGTCCTGAAAGACTCTTGGAAAACAAGTTACCGGTAAGTCTAACTTGAATTTTTCCCTTATCGTCTTTCAGGACAGCACCTGAGAGGATAATAGAGACTTACCCCCTTAGGGACAACAGCCTGCAGAACTTTTCTGCCAAAAGTCTGATCTCCTGCTGACAGGAGGTCCAGCCTGTAATGACGGACGAAGGTTGACAAACTTGACCACGTAGCCGCCTTACAGATCTGGTCTGGAGAGGCACCAGCTCTTTCTGCCCATGTAGTGGCCTGTGCCCTTGTTGAATGAGCTCCAACTCCCCTCGGGGGAGGTAAACCCAGCTAATAGGCTACAGAAATGGCTGTTCTAAGCCATCTAGCCAAAGACGACTTTGATGCTTGTTTGCCTTTCCTGCTTCCAGAAAAAAGAATAAATAGAGTCTGAAGCCCTGAAAACTCCTGTAGCCTCCAAGTACTGTAATAAGGTACGTCTCACGTCTAGGTTGTGAAACTGCTCCTCCTTTTTACCCGCAGGGTTAGAACAGAAGGTTGGGAGAATAATCTCCTGGGATCTGTTATGAAAGCTTGCCACTTTTGGCAAGAAACCTGGGTCTACTTTAAGGACAATTCTGAGAAAATTGACAAAAAAGGCTTTCACTGACAGAGCATGCAATTCACTAATCCTTCTTGCCAAAGTGATTGCTACAAGGAAAACAGTCTTTAAGGTTAAATTCTTTAGAGATATGCTCTGCAAGGGCTCAAAAGGTTCTCTTGTAAGAGCCTGCAACACCACAGAGATCCCAATTGGGAAAATACCTCACCGGGACTGGTCTTGACCTGGAAAGTGCCTTAAAAAATCTCATAATCAGGGATTCTGAAGATAAGGACTTTTCCAGATAAACCCCTAAGGCGGCCACCTGTACTTTAAGAGTGCTGACTGCGAGACCCTTGTCTGCACCTTTTTGCAAAAACTCCAAAAACTGAGACTAGGTTTTTTACATCTCTATGTTCTGCATGACAAAAAGCAGCATAGACTCAATACCTTGGCATAAATGGCTCTAGTTACCTTCTTCCTACTAGAGAGTAAAGTAGTTATTAGCCGTTCCGAAAAGCCTTTGCTTTTCAACAATTGCTCCTCAGATACCAGGCAGTGAGTTTTAAACTGCCTACGTCCGGATAATGAACTGGCCCCTGTGTCAACAAATTGTGACTCAGGGGAAGTTGCCAACTTGGTTTTACTGCCAACTGTAGAACTAAGGAAAACCAAGCTCTTTGGCTAAAATGGGGTGATCAGAATCACTGATACCTTTTCCTTCTGAATCTTTCTCAGCACCAGCGGAATTAACTGGAAAGGGGGAAAGCATACCCCAGGTGAAAATTCCACTGATGTGCCAGAGCGTCTGTCCCCTGAGAACCGTCGTCTCTTTGAAGGGAGAAAAACTGAGGAAGCCGAGTGTTTTGCCTCGAGGTAAAACAGGTCTACCTGTGGAAGGCCCCAGGTTCTGACGATCAGAGCAAACACCTCTGTTTTCAAGCTCCATTCCGCTTCCTGAACCCTCTGTCGGCTCAGATAATCCGCTACCTCGTTTAACGTACCCTTGAGATGGACTGCGGATAGAGAAAGTAGATTGTTTTCTGCCCATACCAGAATCTCTATCGATAGTAAGAGAAAAGATGGGTTTGGGGAGAAGACAGTTAAGGCTAAAGCAAGCGCTTTTAGCTCTCTCCAATTTGACGATCTTTTGGACTCAGCCTGGGACCATGTCCCCTGAGCCAAGTCCTGACCCATGTGGTCCCCCACATCCGTTGTGACCACCTTTTCTGTCGGGAGTGACCAAAAGAAGACCCTTCTGCAGAACTACCTGATCTCTCCACCACCACATGGAGCGTCTGACCCTGGTGGGAACTCTCACCCTGGTGTCAAGGCTCTCTGCCCTGTGGTCCAATGTTCTTAAAAGGAACTTCTGGAGAGGCCTGAAATGCAGCCTTGCCCACTGTATGGCGGGCATTGAAGAGGTCAATGTCCCCAGAACTGACATAACTCTTCGTACCGAAATCTGCTGATTTGTCTGAAGAGACGATACTGCCCTCTGGATCTTGGTCATTTTCTCCTCGGAGACTTTGTCACACTGGCCCAAACGGGGAGAAAACCCTGAAGCCTTCCCCCTATTGGCAAGTCCAAGTCATTGTGCCTTACAAGAGGCCACAGGAGGATGGAAAAGGATATTTCCTTTGCCCTTATGTGACGACCAGTTCCTTCTCTTTTCTTGGGGTTTGCTTTGTTGCTTTGTTCCTGTGTCCTTTGGGGACGAAAAAACTTCCTAACTGGTTGTTTTCTT
The DNA here is from genome assembly GCA_028564925.1 of Lithobates sylvaticus. NCBI lineage: Eukaryota > Metazoa > Chordata > Amphibia > Anura > Ranidae > Lithobates > Lithobates sylvaticus. Next base: position 149,510,379 of record CM053033.1, read on the forward strand.
TTTGATAGGAAAAGACTTCTTTTTATCACCTGTCCTATCTAGCACAGCATCTAAGTCGGGAAAAAACAGCAAATCCTCCTGAAATGGTATTCCACACAGCTTGTTTTTGGATGCCGTGTCTCCCAGCCAAGTCTTCAACCATAGACCCCTTCTGGCCAAGTTAGTTAGTTAAGGCTGCAGATCTAGCGGTCATTTTGATAGACTCCGCTGAGGCATCAGATATAAGGGCTACAGCGGCAGAAAGGGTTAAGGAATCCAAAATCTCCCGTTTTGGAGAGTCTGCCGAAATAAGGGCCTTAAGTTGATTCAACCAGAACTCCATATTCCTAGAGACGACAGTAGTCGCCAGTGCAGGTTTGAGATTCCCCATGATGGAATGCCAAGCCCTTTTTAGTTGCTGATCCATCCTTTTATCCATTGGGTCTTTTAATACCCCCAAGTCCTCAAAGGCTAAATCGGTAGATCTAGATAACTGGGAGAAGGCGGCATCTAGTTTGGGATTCTTGTTCCAAACTTCCGCTGGGTCTTCGTCAAAAGGAAAACGCCTTTAAGTTTTTAGGAAAAAAAGGTTTTCTTTCCAGCTCTGCCCACTCCCTCTTAATAGTCTCAGAGATAACCGAGTGTACTGGGAAGCTGCAATTTTTTGGTTCGCTGAGTCCTGCGTACATTTTGTCATGCAGGGACAACTCTTTTCTTACTTCCTCCAGACCCAGTGTAGTATATCTAGCCTTTAACAGGCCGTCTACCTGTTCTAAAGACAGTTTAAACTTTGAAGGCAACTCTTCACCTTCGTCCTCCCCCCTCAGATTCTTCTCTAGACAGGGTGGGGGAATGCCCCCCTTGGGTAAGAGATGACTCATTCTCCACTGAAGGGATCACAGGTGAGCCCAGGGAGGACTGAGGCAGATGGTTGACTCAGGGATGGGTTTGCTAGTGAAGAGCAAAATGATTGAATAGTCGCATCAAGCTCTTTTTTAACAGATGCAATCAAGTCGCTGCAAGCAGAGGAAGCTTCTTTCACTAGCGAATCAATGCAGGATTGACATAAAGTCGTCCATCCCTCTGGTAACTTTGCTTTACAGGAGGGGCATTTCCTTTTTGCCACTGGATCAGAGCTCTTGGCCTGCCTTGATACAAAAGGAGAAAGCCCACCCCAGTGAGAACAACCCATCCTAATTTGTAAGGAGGCTCACCACAGATGCAGTGAAAAAAGCAAACTGCCTCATGTGCCCAGACAGGCCCCTGCCACCGGGGGGGGGGGGGGGGGGGGGTAAGAGAGAGACCCCACAGTAAAGGAGGACAGTATACAATTGCCCCTTACCTGGGCCTTGCTGGTGCCTGTGCCTGTCCCACTCGCTGCCACCATCGACTCCATTGAGGTGCGCTTCGTTGCTGTGTGTCTGAAAACGCCGGTGCCGGACTCAAATAGCCCCAGTGCGCCGGACCGGAACCGCCTAATAAGCACCAGCCCCGTTCCTCCCCTCTCCCCCTGCAATTTCCTTCGGAAATTACGCCGTACGCCTGCTCTGTGGGCCCCGCCCCCTCCGGATGCCTCACTTCCGGCGGATTGAGTCACAGCACGCCATCCCCAAGATGGCGGCGGCGTTACAGCAGCCTCAGACACCGCTGTGGAATGGGAGGAAACAGCTCTCCGAGGTAAGGAAAAAACAAAATTGGTGGAGTGGAAAATCTAGGCTATCAGGACAGCACCTGAGACCCCCTGATCTCCCACGAAGTGTTCCCTCTGGAGGAAACAAAAAAAACTGACTACATGTGGGAAGGAGCCTCCTTTTAAAGTTTGGAGGAAGAGGTGTTTCCTGTTGGCAAGGGGAGGAGTCACTCCCTCTCAGGTGCTGTCCTGAAAGACAATAAGGGAAAGTACAGTTTTGAAGGTTATTAACGTACCTTTCTTATAATGGCTAGAAGGGCTTTTTTGCTTTACTTTGGATGACTGTCGACAAATCTCACGGGGGGAACTTTTGACCGCGGTGCTCTTCCCCCAGAGATGGCCTTGATGAACCTTCTTAAAGTGTGTTCCGCCAATCTGATATCCAGAAAATTGGACAAGGCTGCCATCTGTACTCTAAAGTATTGGGAGCTAACCCTAGGTCAGTTCCGCTTTGAAGAAAGTCCAATACTGCCGCCACAATAGGTCCAGCAATTCTGTTATTGTGCCTCTGCCAAGAACAGAATTTCTTCCAAACTTTAGCATATATTTATATTAAGTTTGTCAATTTATTCCTGCTGTCCAAGATCGTGTCAATTACTTTCTCCGACAACCTTTTGTTCTTTAACAGCATCAGGAGCCAAGCCGTCAGAGAAAGACAGCTCACCTAAAAGGTGGCATAAATCCCCCTGCATCAGCAGGCTGTTCCTTTCTGGAAGTCTCCAGGGTGTTGCTATGGACAGTTTCTGTAGAAGGGCAAACCAAGATTTTTCGGCCAAGCTGGAGCTATTAGAATTATCTTCGCTCTTGAGGTTTTGACTTTCTGAATCTTTTAGCATGATCCTGAATGGAGGGAAAGCGTACAAGAGATCCTCTGACCATGGGATGGCAAACGCATCCAGACCCAGACTGCGAGGATGCCTGTGAATTGAGAAAAATAAAATGCCACCTTCGCTGTTTTGGACGAGGCAAACAAATCTATTAGTGGTCGGCCCCAACAGATCCAATTGTCTCCAATTACTTCCTGATTCAAGCTCCATGCCGTGTGACAAATCTTCTCCCTGCTCAAGAAGTCCGCTAGCAAATTCAGCTCCCCTTTGAGGTGAATAGCTGACAGAGGGTGTTTTCCTCTGCTCACATAGGGATTAGCTTCACTACGTCCATGAGTGAGGGTGCCCATGTATCCCCTTGTTTATGTAAAGACTCCTTTACTTGATCCGGGAGGATTACTCGATCGCTCAGGGTACTCTGTTGCCCATACAAAACTGACAGGGAAGAGTTCTGCAGTGTTCTCATGTGTGCCTGGGCCCAGGACATTGCTGGGATTGATACTGTCATGAGACCCAAAAGCCTCATCTCCTTGATGGACACTGCCTGCCTCAGTAAGAGATTGGAGATTTCCATCTTCAGATTTTCTTCTGGTAAAAACATTTTTTGCTTCCACCGCATCCACTATGTAACCCAGAAAGATCACTTTCTAAGATGGATGCAAATTCAAATTTTCTGTGTTCACTAGTTTAGGTTTTTCTCTAACTCTGTGGGGGACCCTAAAAAATAAAAGCAGATCGTCCAGCTAGGGTATTATCTGAATACCTGAGGTCCTTAACACCTGTAAGGCTTCTGCCAGGACTTTCGGAAAGATCCTGGGAGCTGATGTCAGCCCGAACGGGAGGGCACTGAATTGGGAAAATATAAAAAAAAAAAGTCTGGCCTGGTCCTGTTACTGCAAACCTGAGGAAAGGTTTTGAACAGTCTCCGATCAGAATATGCAAGTATGCCACTTTTAGGTTGATTGTCACCATGAAAGCTCCTTAGAAAAATAGCTCTCGTAAATATCGTTTCAATTTTTTTGTAAACATTTTTGTTCACTTTATTTGAATTCAGGATCAACCTGCATTTCCCTGAAGGTTTTCTTCTGATAAACACATGGTAATAGAACCCCCCGTACCCTTGCTCTCAAGGGATGGAGAAAATGACTCCCTGATCCAGAAACTCCTGGGATTAGATTTGTCATGGCTGTTGCCATGTCCTTTGGCAGTGGAGTCACCAAAAAGTGACTTGGAGGTATTTGATGGAATTCGATCTTGTATCCCTTGTCGATTAGATCCAAGATGAACCCATTGTTTGTAACCCTTTGCCAAGAGGGTAGGAAGGTCCCCAGCTTCCCTGTTACCCTGCAAGGGGAGTCATTGCTTTTTGTCTTTAGTTTGGGAGGGATTAAATAGGAATCCCCCTCTGCATTTACCCTTCTTCTGTTGCCAGGGTCTATTGATTTATTTTTACCGGTGTCCTTTTTGACGGTTTTCCTGAAAGGACGAAGAGGCTTTTTTGGAAGGTTGTTTCTTTGTTATTGGAAAGCCTTTTTATCTGCAGATCTCTCCAAAACCAAGGCCAAGTTTTCATCGAATACTAAAATTACCCTTAAATGGCGATGAGCATAATTTTGCTTTATAAGCCGCATCCCCTGCCCAGGCTTTGAGCCAGATCGCACAACTAGCCTTTTTTATGAGGGCTGTACATCTAGCCGAAAAATTGATAACATGTGCAGAAGTGTCTGCAATATAAGCAATGACTTTGTTGAGAATGGGGAGCGAGTGTAAAATGTCCTTTTTAGGGGTATCCTGTTCTAGGAGAATTTTTAACAGCTTCAACCAGAGATCTAGTGTCCTGACTACACAAGTGGACATGATGGCTGGCTGAAAGTTAGCCACCACTGCGTACCATGCCTTCTTTAAATAACCTTTTCTACCCATGGCATCTTTTAGCTCCCCTGTGTCTTCAAGATAGGTCTGATTTTCTAGCCAATTTAGACAGTGCTGCATCCAGTTTTAGACATTTTTCCCATAACGCAGAATTCTCTTCCTTAAGGCTGCATTCACACCCGAGTGTTTCAAAGTCACGTGTTTTTACTGTGATTTTGTTCAGGTCACCAATGTAAAAGGCAGAAAAATGCCTGTAATCTGCCCAAAGAAGCTCGTGTTCTTTTTTTGCGCTTAGGGCATTTTTCAGGCGTTTTGCTTCAGGTGACAAAACGCTCATATGTGAACAGGTGCCATTAAAATGAATGGGATTTTGCTTGGGCGTTTTAATGAGCTGAAAACGCTCAGGTGTGAAAGCAGCCTAAAAAATAAATCTTTTTAAATTCCTGGGGAGAAAGACTTTTCCGGTTCCCTCCATTCCTGCAGTATGGCGTCTTTCAATGCTGCATGTACCGGGAACATTCTTACCTGCTTTGATTGTAACCCCACAAAGAGTTTGTCATATATGGAAGATTTTGGCTCTCCTTTTCTTCCAACTCCAAAGTATTGTATATACATTTTCAGCAAGTCATTGGTTTCGTCTGAAGGAAACAAAATCTTTTGTACATGACTCGCTTTTATTCTCAAATTTCTCCCTCTTCTGTGTTAGAATTTTCACTGGAGTTTTCCTCCAGCTCTATCGCACCCTGTTCTTCTATAACCAGTGCGGATGCGTGGGCCTGAGGAGTGGTGTTAGCCTTTGAAGTGCTGGGCAGTGACATGTCTGATGGTCCTGGTTCTGACAAAGAAGATCTGAATGACTTGAAGTTGTAAACCCCTGGGGAAAAAAAAAAAAAAACCCTGCAAGACAAAGGCATAATGAGCTAGTATGCATCGCATACTAGCTCATTATGAAATAGTTACTTTAGAAAGATGCCCTGCAGTGCACTCCACTACCATGGCCAACATCGTTCACTGGCGTTAGTTCTGGGCTCTGTCGCTGTGATTCAAGGATTTGCGATGACATCACTCCCGCACATACGCGCAGGTGCTGCCAGTCACGGGTACTGAAGAAATGGCACAAGCAGGCAGTTTCTTCGGTGCGCATGCGCCGATGCCAGCAGCAGCGCATTTAGTGAATATCTCCTAAACTGTGCAAGTTTAGGAGATGTTTACAGTACCTACAGATGAGCCCTTTTATAGGCTTACCTGTAGGTATAAGTGGTGTAACAGAGTTTTCAACCACTTTAAAAGGTTTTGACAATCTCTGTATTCATGATGTTCAGCAGTTTTCTAAACCTAGAGCTAGTTTCTTAGTTAACCACTTAAGGGCCACCCTGTCGCAGTATATGTATGTGGGGCGATCCTTAAGCCCAAAATCACATATACCTGCACGTGATTTATCTTCTCGGCTCTGATTGGACACAGTGGGAGCCAATAAGCGGGTCTGGCGGCCGCGATGGCTGCCAGTCACCCGTAATAATTCACAGGAGAGGCAGAGCGGCGGTCCATCAGAGAGGAAGAGAGATCTTGTGTTTCTGCTTCCTCCAGTCAGTCCATCCCCCACACAGTTAGAAAGCACTACCAGTACATAGGAGCACACTTATCCCTTTGATCGTCCCTGATGTGAACCCCCTTCCCTGCAAGTGTAATTTATACAGTGACAGTGTATTTTTTTTAGCACTGATCTCTGTATTGGTGTCACTGGTCCCCAAAAAGTGTCCCTTGGTGTCAGATTTGGCTGCCGTAATGTCGTAGTCCTGCTAAAAAAAAGCTGAGCGCCGCCATTACTAGTAAAAAAACAATAAAAAAAAATAAAAAGTCCATAAATCTATCCCATAGTTTGTAGACGCAAACCAATCAATATACGCTTATTGGGATTTATTTTAACAAAAATATGTAGCAGAATACATATTGGCCTAAATTGATGAAGGCTTTTCTTTACATTTAATTTATTGGGATTGATTTATAGCAGAAAGTAATAGTTTTTGTGCAAAATTAGTCTGTTTACAATGCAAAAAAAAAAAAAAAAAATTAAAAATAAAAACAACCACACCCCGCATAGGTGATCAAATACCGGCAAAAGAAACCTATTTGTGGGGGGAAAAATTCAAGTTAGACTTACCAGTAACTTGTTTTCCATAAGTCTTTCAGGACAGCACTTTAGAAACCGTGACTCCTCCCACTGGACCACAGGAAATACCCTCTTTCTCCAAATCATCAGTTGTAGAAGAGAACCTCCAGCCGCGGCTGGAACAAAGATATACGTTAGTCACAGCATAGTACAAAACCAATAGGGTGGATCGTGGCTGTCCTGAAAGACTTATGGAAAACAAGTTACCGGTAAGTGTAATTAGATTAATTTTTCCCAAAGCGTCTTTCAGGACAGCACCTGAGAGGATAACCGAGAGACTTACCCCCTTAGGACGGGACAACAGCCGGCAGGACCTTCCTGCCAAACGCTTGATCATATGTAGGGTCCAGCCTGTAATACCACCTTGCGAATTTGTTCAGGGGAGGCATCAGCTCTTTCTACCCAAGTGGCCGCAAGTGCTCTGGTTGAATGTGCACAAATTCCAGCTGCTGGGGACAAACCCTCATGAGAGTATGCTTAGAGGATGAATAATTTCAGCCATCTAGCTATTGATCCTTTAGAAGCCTGGCAACCTTTCTTGTTGCCCAAAAAAAGGACAAAACGAGTCTGAACGTCAAAAGTCCTTTGCTATTTCCAGGTAATGTAACAAAATTATTTTAACATCAACATATGAAAAAATATCTTTCTTCCCCCGAGAAGGTTAGAGAACAATATCCTGTAAACGATTATGCATTGAGGCTACCTTAGGTAATAATTTTGGGTCCGTCCCAAGGAGGACTGTCCAAAAACACTGATAGGCAAGGTTCCCCAATTGACAGGGTGTAGCTCGCTGATCCTGCATGCTGACGTAATGGCGATCAGAAAAAACAGCTTTAAGACCCCTTTCAGACTAAGGTTTTTTTTCAGGCACTAAAGGGCTAAAACTAGCGCCTGTAAAATGCCTTCCCTGCCACCCCAAAGTGAAAGCCTGCGTGCTTTCACACTGTGGCGCTCTGTTGGCAGGACGTTAAAAAAAGAAAAAAAGTCCTGTAAGCAGCATCTTTGAGGTGGGAGGAGGAGCAGTGTATGCCCCACTCCTCCACAACTAAATGAATGGGCACCGCTGCCAAAGCGATTCGCAATAACTAGCGGCGCTTTACCGCTAAAGTTCAGTGTGAAAGGGCTCCAAGAGAGACATTCGAGTGACGTTTCCTCCAGAGGTTCAAACGGACCTTTTGCTAGAGATTGCAGGACTACCGACAAGTCCCATTTTGGGAAACTTTTGATCGGCTCTGGCTTTGATCTTGTAAGAGCCTTAAAAAAAAAAAAAAAAAAAAAAAAAACACCCAACTAGGTTCAGAGGCAACAGACTTTTCTAAGAAGACCACTGGAGCAGCAACTTGTACTTTCAGGGTACAGACTTCTAGTCCTTTATCTGCCCCCTCCTACAAAAACTCCAATATAGACACGGGGTTCTTCAGGTCTTGAACAGATGAATTGAACAGCACCATGAATTAGAGACTTTCTAGACTTTAGTATAGATAGTTTAAGTTACCTTCTTTCTGCTTGTAGCAATGTTGTAACCAGACGGTCAAAAAAAACCCTTTACACTTTAGGAGCTGCTCCTCAGATACCATGCTGCAAGGGACAGCCTGGCCACATCTGGGAGATTTACTGGACCTTGGATTAGCAAATCTTGAGAGCTAGATGCCAAATAGGCCTGGTCGCCATTCCTAGAATGGTTGAGAACTAGGCTCTTTTGGGCCAAAAGAAGCTAATTAGAATGACTGGTACCCTCTTCCGTTGGATCTAAACACCAGTGGAATTAACTGGAAAGGGGGGAGAGTAACAAAAGGTGAAATCTCCATGGATGCGCCAGGGCAGCCATCCCTAGGGACCCATAGAGATTGGTTAGAGAGGAAAAAAAAAAACGGAGGAACCTGTGCATTCTCCTTTAAAGGCGAACAGGTCCACCTCTGGCTGTCCCTACATACTGGAAATCATCCCAAAGACCTCCGGATTCAGAGACCACTCCGCTTCCCAAATGGGGTACCTGCTTAGGAAATACACCACTCTGTTCAGGGTCCCCTTTAGGTGGGCTGCCGAACAAGGATAGCAAATGCTTACCTGCCCATAAAAGAATCTCCTTGTGCCATCTGTTTAAATAGGCTACAGCTATGGCAACGTCTCAACATGTGGCGAGACTGGAGAGCTTGAGCGAATTTCACTAAAGCGATTGCCTTCTCTCTCCAATGCGAGGCTCTTGTCTCCTTGGACGAAAATTTCTCTTAGGTGCCCCCCCCCCCCCCATCCCCAAAAGCTGCCGTCTGTTATCAGTCTTCTTTCAACTGGGAAGGCCCAACCCAGACCCCTTGATAGGATCTCCTTATTCCTCCACCATAGAGACCTCTTCACTTTGGTGGTAATGTTCATTTCAGTGTCCAGGTTTTTTTTAAGCTGTGATCCCACGACCTCAAGAGGAAGGCTTATAGACTTCTGAAGTGTAGTCTCGCCCACTGAATAGCCGGCATGGTCGAGGGCAGAACCCCTAATGCCGACATTATCTCCCTTGTTATTGGCTGGTTGGCCTGCAGCATAGATACTGTGCACTGTACCTTGTCTTCTTTCTTGCGGGAGAAAAATTTTCTGATCTATCGAGTTGATCAGCTTGCCCAGAAACCGAACCTCCTAGGACAGAGAGAGGTTAATCCATCCTAGAGATTCCAGATGGTTGCGTGCTTTGACTAAATCATTCTGTAACCTCTCCCATGAGGGAGCATAGAATAGGTTGCCCAGATAGGGAATTACTGCTATCACCTTGATAAAAATCCGTGGTGCGGATGATGGACCCAACGGCAAGGCCCTGAACTAAAAAATTACAAATTGCGCCTTCCATCTTTACAACTTTCCATCCTCAGATTGTAAGCTTTAACGAGCAGGGCCCTCTGATCCCTCCTGTATTGAATCGTACTGTCTCCCCTGATGTTGTAAAGCGCTGCGCAAACTGCTGGCGCTATATAAATCCTGTATAATAATAATCCTCAACTTTTAAAGATATTTCCGGTGTCCTGGTCATCATACATCTTTGGATCGGTGTCGCACCATTATCCCCTAAGTGGGTCCATGCGTTTTTGATTATCACATTTGGTAAGAGTACCCTTTTCGTTTGGTGGAGGATTGTGAAACTTACTGAGAATCTACAGTCACTGGGTGTTCTCATCCACATCACTCTACACATTGCAATTTGGATACGAACTTTTATATTCAATTTTTTATGTTTTGCGCTGCACTTATTTTCTTTGTAAAGGCTGCTGATCTAGCCGACATTCTAATTGCTTCGGCCGAAGCATCCGCCATATAGGCTAGGATGACAAGGTAGTGAAAGAATCTAATATTTCCTGTTTGGGTGAATCTGCTAACACATCAGCTTTTAACCCAGTACTCCAGGTTTCTAGCTACACATGCCGTAGCCATGGTTGGTTTCAAAATTTCTCATGATCGATTGCCAAGATCTTTTAAGCAAAATATCCATTAGTTTATACAAAAACATATCGCGATGTCTTCAAAAGGCTAGGTCGGTGGACCTGGAGACCTGGGAGAAGGCAGAGTCGAGCTTGGGGACCTTGTTCCAAACCACAGAGGGATCTTCCTCAAAAGGAAAGCGCCTCTTGTGGGCTCTTGATAAAAAAAGGCTTTTTCTCCGGTTCTTGCCATTCCTTCTTTATGGAATCCGAAATGACAGCATGTACTGGAAATGTCCGCCCCTTAGGCTCACTTAGACCCGCATACATAAGGTCATGTAGTGTTGGCACCTTTTGTTCTTCGCTTAGGCCTAGAGAGTGACATGTATAGCTCTTAGAAGCCCATCAACCGCTTCCAGGGATAGTTTGAACTTCGAGGGGGCCATTTCTGCCTCCTCACCCTCCTCCTCTTCCGCACCGTCATTGCAAGGAGCAGGGGGACTCTTTCCCTGGTAGAAGGACCTTCAGATAGAGTCTAACACCGGGACAGAAAGCGAATCCTGGGAAGACTCAGATGTGGAGGGCTGGCCAGCAGCCGGATTAGCCAATGAATCACGGAATGACTGAATCGGGGCATAGGAGTTATTTTTTTACTGAGTCATCACCGACAGAAGAAAATTTTTCTTTGACCCTATGCAAGTGCTGCATAGGGCTTTCTTCCAATTTTCCCCCTATCTTGGCTTTGCATGAGGGGCATCCCTTTTTTGCTTGAATCTGAGCTTTTGGCCTAAGAGGAAATAAAAAAAGGAAGAACAAGGGACCTTTGCTGAGACCTAGTCTCTGCCTATTGCTCACCCAAAGGTGCACTAAGAGTGGTAGAAACAAAGCCTCAAGTGCCTAGACAGGTCTCCGCCACCAGGGGAAAGAAAGAAAGAAGACCGGAACCCCAAGTAAAGGATCAGGCAGATTTAACAGACTGCCCCCTACCCGAGCCTTGCTGGTGCCTGTCCCCACCACTGCAGATCCTGCCACGCTTCACACGTCGCTTCTGGACTCGCATAGTGCCACTGCACCGGACCGAAAATGGAAATGGGTGCCAGCTTCCTGCCTCCTTCCCCTGTGCCCGGAAATGATGCCAGGCGTCAACTCACTCTTAGGAAGCATCACTTCTGGTGTGGCGAAGACCAATTTTCGGTCCCAAAAAATGGCAGCGGTGCACATGCAGCCACCGCTCAGACGGGGGCTGGTCAGCCAGATCTTCTGAGGCTCTCAGAAAGGGCCGGAGAAAACACAAAAACTGATGTGTGGAAGGGAGGTGCCTCCTTTTAAATATTTGGAGGAAGAGGGCGTTTCCTGTGATCCAGTGGGAGGAGTCACGATCTCATGCTGTCCTGAAAGACACTTTGGGGAAAAGGACATACATTTTATTTGGGTACATCGTCGCACGACCGCGCAATTGTCAAAGTAACAGTGACGCATCGCAAAAAAAAAATAGCTTGGTCAGGAAGAGGGGGTTTGCACGAGGCACATTTTTTTGGGGACATCCTCAGGGACAGCTCCATCTTTTTCTTCGTGGACCTTGCCCTACAAAAGGCACAAGCGAACACTGTGCAGTAAAAAAATTGCCAGGTGCAACACCATAATGCACACAAGGGAAAGAAGGAAGACCACTGGTGACCCCAATACCTTGCAAGCTGTTCAGTACACATAACCAACGCAACCAATAGTGCCCCTCCACCAGTGTCAAGTAACTGAGCGGACGACCCTCCATCACTCGCTAACCTTAGGGCCGGGATCCGCGCGCGTCCCCCGATCCGCCTCCTTCCTCTGCAGCAGCCACCTCGCACTGATATGCAGGGAGTTCCAAGTTTGCCTCGTGATTAAATGAAGTGGTGGTAAAGTAAAAACGTTTTTTTTTTATCTTAAACGCATTCTATGCATTAAGATTAAAAAGCCTTGTAAGTAGCAGCCTCCCTAGCACCCCCTAAAACTTACCGGAGCCCCATCTATCCAGCCATGTCCATGAGTGCCTTGGTCATCCCTGATTCTCCCTCCTGATTGGCTGTCACACAGAAGGAGCGCCATTGGCTCCCGCAGCTGTCAAAGTCAGTTAGCCAATCGGGAGAGAGAGGGGGTGGGGCCGAATGGACACGGAGCTGCAGCTCGGCTCGGGTGCCCCCATAGCAATAGGCACTCGAATGGAGGGATGGGCCAGAAGCAGCGAAGAGGGACCCAAGAAGAGGAGAATCCAGGCTGCCCTGTGCAAAACCACTTCACAGAGCAGGTAAGTAAGACATTTTTTTTTTATAAAAATAACAAACACGAAACGTTACAATCACTTTAAGTGGTCCGGAACACCTGATTTGGCACCACCGATGTCCGTCCCTGCAGATCCCGGACCAGGACACTGGTCCTTTGCTGCAGCGATTCTTCCCGCTCTTCCATCTTTCCCCTGGGACACCGGCAGCCCACAACCAAGATGGCCATCGAGCATCTACCGATGCGCCGCCTGGAGGTCTCAAGACTTAAAAACAACACGCTTCCGGCGTTCGAGAGTGAAGCATGCCCCTGGGACTCCATGATGCTGGGAAGAGGGGAGAATTGAGCCCTGTGCTGCGCACCGGAAAATGCAGACTCTGCGGATACCGCTAGGGAGAGGGTAAGCCTCCACTGTGGCTCCCACCTCCTTACAGGACATAGAAATAAGGGAGGTAGAAGGGACCCCTCATCTCCCCTCCAACCAGAGGCAGAGGGGGCCTAGAGTTCCCTAGTTTAGACAATCCCCATAGACAATGCCCCAGTTAAGGAGAGACTAGGGTCGGGAGGCTCCTGCCACCTAGCGCGGAGGACTGACATCATAGAACATGAGCAATCTTGAAGTGATCCTGTCTGGCCGAGGAAACATAAAACACACCTGTATTTAAAATAATTTGGATTGTGTTTCCTGTGCTAGGTGGGAGGGGCCTATCATTAAGCCGCCCTGGAAGATGACTGGGGAAAAGTTAATTTATGGAGATCCACACTCCGTGCCAAGCCTTAGAAATTATACACGTGACTCCCACCACCATTCAAAGATGTGCTCACCTCCACGTTTGACCTCCCTTTGTAATCCTAGGTGTCAGATGTGCGTGTATGGCACTTTAAAACCTTGATAGCAGCACTACGGCTAAACTCACGCACAGGATAACCTCAGGGAAACCTGAGGAATTCACATGACAGTGACATGTGTTGGGACGGAGACGGAAGAGATGTGGGAGCTGCGTGCCCTGTTTATATTACAAGCGGTCATTGTAAATGCATTATGTTTTTATAAACAATGATTGGTTTTTAACTGCTACACTATAAGGTTATCCTGTGCGTTAGTTTGCCTGTAGTGCCTCCATCGAGGATTTAAAAGTGCCATACACCCACATTATCTGTGACACCTAGGATTTTAAAAACAAGGAGGATTGCGGAGGAGCCTGTCTGTGCACCCCTGTGTGGGGAAAGTGTGGTTTGACCTGGGATTGATAGGTCAAAATGTGGAGGTGAGCACATCTTTTAAACGTTGATGGGAGTCATGTGTATGATTTATAAGGATTGGCACAGAGTGTGGATCTCCATAAATGAACTTTTCACAATGGCATGAGTAGGAGGACATGCAAAGGGATTTGTATGTTGTATTAACCATTTTAAATAGGGAGTACCGTATATACTCGAGTATAGGCCGTTCCAAGTATAAGCCGAGGCCCCTAAATCACCACAAAAAATGGGGAAACGTATTGACCCGTGTATAGGCCGAGGGGCAAAAATGCAGCAGCTACTGTAAGTGGAAAACGGGTCAGCAATGCTTGTCCCCTGTACAGACCCCCCTGTCCCCATTGCAGCCCGTGTCCCCATTTCAGCCTACCTGTGCCGATCCGTGGGTCCGGGGTCCTGTGTGCGGGGTCTGTGCAGCCGACGTGGTCCCGCTGTGGTCCCGCTGTGTCCCCCTCCACAGCGTGTACGGCGCACGGCGCCATTACAATTTAAAAGCCGCGCCTCTTCCTCCTCCTCGTCCGTGATAGGAGGAACACTTTTTTCCCAGCAGTCAGTGCGCAGTGTTCCGCCTATCACGGACCGTCTCTCATCCTCGTCCATGAGATGAGAATGACAGGCCATCCGTGATAGGCGGAACACTGTGCTGCTGGGAAAATTAGTGTCCGCCTATCACAGATGGGCGGGAGGAGGCGGCGCGGCTTTTAAACACCGCCGTCTGTCTGCATGACAAGCTGTTCATGTAGGCAGACGGCGGTGACTCGAATATAAGCCGAGGGGTAGACTTTCAGAACTAAAAAAGGGTCTGAAAATCTCGGCTTATATTCGAGTATATACGGTAACTTTCACAAATATACCATATAAGGAAAAGTCACACATGAGATGTGTTTTATTTGGAGCACTAAATGTATTAGTTATAATTTGCGTTTATGTATTGATATTGATTTGTTGTATCGTTAGGGGGGTGGTGCAACAGAAACATTTTGTTCATCTATCACTAAAATTGATGTGTTGAAAGCAGAAAAAAAATGGGCAAGGGTAAGGATTTAAGCAACCTTGACCAGGGCCAAATTGTAATGGTTAGCCACTAGACAACTGGGTCAGAGCATCTCTAAAACTGCATCTCTTGTGGGATGTTTCCATTCTGCAGTGGTCAGGACCTACCACAAGTGGTCCATGGGCGCCAAGGGCATTGATGCATGTGAGGAGCCCAGTCCAATAGAAGAGCTACTGTATTTCAAAAAGTTAAAGTGGCTCTAAAGCTTAAAGGGTAAGTTCACCTTCACAGAAAAATCTGTAAGATGAACCTACACAGGACCCCCTTCCTCACCTCCCCCTCCAGTCCCACTGACCTGGAGCATGGCGAACTCCTGTTCCGAGCCCTGCTATAGCCACGTCACGGGTTCGAGGCCTAGAAATCCCCACAGCTTAATCTCCAAAATGTACCCTGTCAGGAGGTATGTTTAGAAGCATTCTAGTTGGTTGACTGTCCCATGGGCGTCGCCGACCAATCAGAACCTGCATAGCCCGTCCTGTCAGCAGGGAAGAGTGAAAGCTGCTTGGGATTTCCAAGCCACATACCTAATGTGGCTATAGCAGGGCTCAGAACGGGAGATTGCCACACTCCAGGTCAGTGGGACTGGGGTGGTGGGGGGGGGGGGGATGAGGGTGTCCTGTGTAAGTTCACCTTACAGATTTTTCTTGTTAATGCATTCCTTGCATTAAGGTATAAAAGGTTTACATAAAAATAATCGCCCCTCACAACACCTTATACTTACCTGAGTTCTCATTTGATCCAGCACTGTGCCCATCTGCAGCGGCTATCTCCACTCTTCTTGGTCTTACAGGCTTTGGAGGAGGCAGCAGGAGCCATTGGCTCCTGCTGCGGTCAGGCAAATCCTGTGATGAGGGAGCTGGCAATGGTGCAGAGTCGTGCTGTCCCAGGGGATGAGCCCACAGGTGTGCCACCATAGGAAGATGCGTTCACACCAAGAAGAGGAGGAGCCAGGAGCATCAGCAAGGTACCAGAGGAGGTTCAGGCCCCTCTGTGCAATGCCACTGCACAGAGCAGGCAAGTATAAAAAAAAAAAGTGTTATTTTAAAAAAGATAAACAACTTGGATTTACAATCACTTTAAGTCGGGGTGGCCTTGCTGACCCGTGTTCACAG
Organism: Lithobates sylvaticus; assembly: GCA_028564925.1. Classification (NCBI taxonomy): domain Eukaryota; kingdom Metazoa; phylum Chordata; class Amphibia; order Anura; family Ranidae; genus Lithobates; species Lithobates sylvaticus. The sequence goes on from CM053033.1 coordinate 149,526,003, forward strand.
CCAAAAGGTGCCTACAATGAGAGGTTGACTTGGCCTCCGAATTCTCCAGATCTTAATCCAATTAAACAAACATATGTGGGATGTGCTGAAAAAAGTTTAATCCATGGAGGCCCCACCTCACAACTTACATGACTCAGGCTATGTTAAGTAATCAGATCGTTATGGCTGATTGGCAGAGGGGGGGGAAAAAAAAAAAAAAAAAACCTTAGTTAGACGTAACGGTATTTCTACGAGTCTTTCAGGACAGCACCTGGAGAGAGCATAGCTCCACCCACTTTCCCAGGAAACACTGCAGTCAGTTCTTTTTAGACCGGACACTTCCATCATGGCCTCAAGTTGTTTTAGAGTACCTCCAGCCATGCTGAAATTAGATAAGCAGAACATAGCAATAACACCACATTTTATAATACTTTAGGGCAGGTCATCGGTGCTGTTCTGAAAGACTCGTAGAAATACCGCTACCGGTAAGTCTAACTAAGGTTTTCTCACCTCGTCTTTCAGGACAGCACCTGGGAGATAAGAGTACTTACTCTAGGGTGGGCCCACCGCCTGTAGGACTTTTCTGCCAAAGGACTGCTCTGATGCAGAGAGCAAATCCAATCTGTAATGGCGGGTGAAAGTGGAGAAGCTTGTCCATGTAGCCACCTTGCAAATCCGTCCCGGAGAAGCCCCTGCCCGTTCTGCCCGTTCTGCCCAGGATGCTGCTACTGCCCTGGCTGAATGGGCCCTTACTCCTGCAGGAGGATCGACCCCTGAAGTTTTGTAGGCTTCACAGATGGCCTTTCGCAGCCACCTACTTATGGTGTTTTTGGAAGCCCTGTAGTATCCCTTTCGTGGGCCAGAGAATAGTATAAACAGTGAATTTGATTTTCTAAATTCACTTGTGATCTTTAGATAATGTAGTATGCATCTCCTTACATCCAGGCTGTGAGTCTCTTTACCTCGTGCCGGATGGTGAAGGGCAGAAGGTCGGGAGAACCATCTCCTGTGACCTGTGGAATAACGTTGAGACCTTAGGCAAAAACCCCGGGTCAGTTCTCAGCACTACCCGGTACGGAAATATAGAACAGAAAGGTTCAATAATGGACATGGCCTGCAAGTCGCTCACCCTTCTGGCCGAAGTGACTGCTACTAAAAGTGTTAGTTTAAGCGACCAGAATTTAACTGATGCTTCCTCTAGAGGCTCAAAGGGCCCCTTAGTCAGACCTTGCAATACCAAAGATAAGTCCCATTTTGGGGAAAACTTAAAAAGGTACTGGCCTAGCTCTGGTCAGTGCCTTAAATCTAATAAGCGGGTCCTGGGATAACTGTCGATCCAGGAACACCAAAAGGGCGGCTACTTGCACCTTTAGGGTGCTAATCGCCAACCCCTTTTCCATTACTTCGTGTAGGAACTTTAACACTGAAACCACTTCCTTTGGTGAAGTAAACGTTACTTACGCACCAGGAGTTAAAACATTTCCATGTCTTAAAATAAATTGATCTAGTGACCTTCTTTCGGCTGTCTAGTAGTGTTGAAACTAAATTATTAGATAGGCCCTTATTTTTTAGGCTCTGCTCCTCAGTAACCAGGCAGCTAAACTTAGGTGCCCGATTATTGGGATGTTGAAGGGGCCCCTGGGTTATTAGGTCTTTCTGTAAAAAGGAAGACACCAATGGGGTCCTACCGCCATCTTTTTTATAGTTGAAAACCATGTCCTCTTGGGCCAGAATGGGGCTACTAGGATCTTGGTTGTAGATTCCCTCTGCAGCTTTTTCAGTACTAATGGAATCATTTGGAAGGGGGGAAAGGCGTAGCACAAGTGGAAGGTCCATGGTTGCGCTAGCTCATCTACTCCTTTCGCTTGGTCTCGTTTGTTTAGGGAGAAGTAAGTCTCTACCTTCGTATTGGAGTGGGGTGCGAACGGGTCGATTTGGGGAATTCCCCATCTTTCTGTTATCATCTGGAATACATCTGTATTCAGACTCCACTCTGATTCCAATACCCTTTCCCTGCTTAGGAAATCTGCGATCTGATTTAGATCTCCCTTTAGGTGTACTGCCATCAGGGATGCAAGATTGGATTCTGCCCAGGACATAATCTGGAGGGCTAAGGTAAGCAACACTTTGCTCCTCGTGCCTCCCTGTCTTGTTACATAGGCCACTGCTGTGGCATTGTCTGACAACACCTGAATGTGGTGACCCAGCACTTGGTCTCTAAAAGCCCATAGTCCCAGGAGAATGGCCCTCAGCTCCCTCCAATTGGAGGATCTCCTGGCCTCCCTGGTTGTCCATGCTCCCTGGGTCATCTGCCCGTCCAGATGGGCACCCCAACCCCAGAAGCTTGCGTCTGTTGTCAGACTTTGCACTATGGGAAAAGTCCAAAGTAGACCCCTGTCCAAATTTGACCGATTCCTCCACCACCAGAGTTTCCTCTGAACTTGAGGTGGGGTCCTGATTAATTTCTCTAGTGGTTCTCCGTAGGACCAATTCCTGAGAATTGTCTGCTGGAGGTCCCTTGCATGGGAACGTGCCTATTGCACCGTTTGAATTGAGGACGTGAGGAGGCCTAGAACTGATATGGCTGCCCTGATTGAGATTGGCAGATTTGTCTGAGTCCCCTTTACTGCCTTTTGTACCTTTTCTATCTTTTCCTCTGGGAGAAAAATTATTTCCCCAAAGGAACTGATGGTATACCCCAGAAATGTTATGGTCTGGGACAGAATCATATTTGATTTTTCTTTGTTAATGATCCATCCAAGATTCTCCAGATGTGACCTTGTCACTTCCAGATCTTTCTCCAATAGCTCCCCTGTTCTGGCAAATAGCAAGAGGTCGTCCAGGTATGGAACTATGGATATCCCCCTTAATCTGAGGGGTGCCAGGGCCTCTGCTAGAATTTTTGTAAATATCCTTGGTGAGGATGACAGGCCGAAAGGGAGGGCTCTGAATTGTAGATGTGTGATTGACTCTCCCATCTTTAGCGCTAATCTGAGGTATTTCTGTGATGTCAGGGCTATGGGTACATGCAGGTACGCATCCCTCCGGTCTATTGAGGCCAAAAAACAGCCTGGGGTCAAAAGGTTTTTTACTATAAAAAATGGTGTCCATACTGAACTTTTTGTATCCGATTGATTTGTTCAGAATTTTCAGGTTTAATATTAAAAACGGAACTTCCCTGATGGCTTCCTTATTAGGAAGACATGTGAATGGCACCCCTTCCCTTCCTCTCCGGGGGGAACGGTTACAATCACCCTCTGCTGGATGAGCTTCTGAAGTAGGGCTGACATCTGATTTTTCTATGTCCCGGGGGGCCTGGGTTACATAAAAGCAACTTGGAGGGGATTGAGAGAACTCCAGTCTGTAGCCCTCTGCTATTATTTTGAGGACGAATGAACTGGAGGTCGCTGTCTTCCACTGTGGAAAAAAAGTCTGTAGCCTTCCTCCCACAGCCGGATGACTGTTACTGTTTTTTTGCGGTTTGGCCAGGAGATCTGAATAGTACTCCCGACTTCGCCCTTCCTCTTGGGGACCTCCAGGGTCTTTTATACCCTGTCGAAAAGAACGAAAATTCTTCTTGGCCTGCGGCATAACCTTTTTTATTGGAAATGCCTTTTTCTTGTCGGACGTTCTGTCAAGCACGGCTTCCAGATTAGGCCCAAAAACTAAGTTCCCTTCAAAGAATAAGTCTAAACGACGAAACATGTCGGGAACGAGGCTACAGAGCAAGTAAAGATTGTATTTTTATATTTTTATATAACGCCACTTTGTTTTATAACCGTACCACCACCAGGGTTTTACTCTTGGTCCGCCGAGACCGCAGCATATACTTATTTATCAACATTGTTTGGTTTGCCGTGTTTTGGATTGAAGGCTTGATTTTAACTTTTGAAATGTGAGTGTGACCATTGAAGTGCTTTATGAACAGTGAATACATTTTATCATACTCTTTTACACTATGTGGAGTGTTTTATTCATTGTTTTGCATATGGAATCGCATTGAGAGCTAAACGGATTGAGCAAGCTGTCCTATACTAACCCCTGGAGTGGGTAAAACACGCTGCTGCCAAACACGAGAGTGTGAGGCCTTGTGAGCTGGTGAGTGGGCCTTTCAGAGGGAGTGTGATCACAAACACGTGGTGTGGTGGCAGATTCAAGTCAGTTAGAAGACTCAAGTTTGAAACTTTGTTTGAAGACACTTGGAAAATCACCTATCTAGTTGTTTTACAGTCTGGACTTTATAGGTTTATGAACTTTTTCACTTTTCACTAAGAGAAATATACACTGCTGCTATTAAGTTATACGTTGAGTCAATTATACACTACTATTTTTGCACTTTGATATTTATATAGCACTGTTTTATATATATATGCACAGTATGTATTTATTTGCATAGCATATTTTTACCACTTTGTACACTAGCGCTACTGATTTACCCTATTTATGTTGAATTTTTAGGTTGAATTGCAGATTTTATACGTTCTACAATACCTGAATACTTAAGATAATAAAACAAAAACGTTACTGAACCTAAAATTGCATACCTTCACTACCTGTCCTATAACATTTTAAATTATCCGATTCCATGGTTTGAAAACCAACCCCAATGGAATATGACATGAGTTCACAATAACTTGGCTTTTATTAAAAATATAATTTTTCTAGAAATGCCTCAATTAATTTGTCAAAAAGAAACATTATCTAAAAAAACTACATCCTTATATCCTCTTTTAGCAGGTGAAAAAAATATTATAATCAATCTGTATAGATTTGACAAATCCTTCAATACTTTGTAGTATCATATTACTCTTTCCTTTTGGATAATTCTATAAACAAATAAAACAATGTTCAGAAGTTTGATGACAAAGTGTTCTAAAATGAGTAGCTCAAAATTATTTTCCTTAGCTAAACAAAAAAAAACAAAAACAAACAAACAGTCTGTCAGTCAGGTACCTGAATATGCAAAAATATATTCATGTAAAAATAACTCTACTGACTCTAAGACAAACTTACATAGTCCCTCTCTATATAATTAATTAAAATCTCATAAAATAATAATCTTTCCATATTATTGTATTTTACTTTACACTGATAATGTATTTAATTTTGTAAAAGATCATCAATTTAGGTTGGGCTATCCTAAATATCTTATTTCTGAAAGAAATTTGATCATGTTGAAAACTTTTTTTCAGAACCAAACATTCCTCTCATACAATGTGATTGAATGAACCACACATACTCTGTCAAGCTGACTGCTAAACCAACACATGGCAATCTTAAATTCAGCTTTCAATGCGTCCACTAAAAGTTGAAAAAGTGACTTTCATGATTAATTTACACAACTGTGGCTCTCACACTGCATCAATTTAATCATTATATATTTATATATCACTATAACTGATCTTTTTAACATTCAATTGCCAATACACAAAACTGTGTATATTGACACCTGTTGTTGTTCTTGTAATAACACCTGTAAACATACAATGTTTATTTAAAACAACTGGTGGCTCTAATCTATAGCATTGGACAAATGCACTCCTAGAATCTATTTATAAATTTTAAAAGGAATTGTCTTATCATCCATATACATTTAAATGTAAAAATGACAGAGATCTCTTTATATTTATCAAAAATACTAAATTAATAAGGGCTTTCTTTAAATCTTCAAATTATTGTATACAAGTTAACTTTTATTTAAAAAATATTTGCCCTACAGTAAATTTACCCAGAAACTTTGCAAAAATTTCAATGAACTCTCAAAAAGTTATTAAGACCCACAAAATCTTATTTTTAAAAACAATTACTTTTGTAAGTAATAATTATTTTTAAATATATATTTTTCATCCACGAATCCCTCTTTCAAATATCTGAAAGATAAAACACAAACATTTATTGTGCTTTGATTCACAAAAATGTCATGGCATTTCTTGACCATTTTGTGTAACTTGATCTACTTTTTACTGTTGGTAAAAATACACTTCTCACATGACACATACTGTTCAGAGAATGATCTGTTGAACTGTCAATCTTTGCTGCCATGCTTTGTACCTCATTGACTGTACAATTTGTTACCAATCTGGTTTCTCGTTTTTTTAAATATTTAACTTTACCACTTTTTAAACATATTTTGTATGTACATCTGCCAAAAATAATGTACATTACAATTATATGACTTTCCTGATTATAATAATGACAAAAAATAGTTTAGAAGACAATCTCGTGAAACTCACAAATTGAGTCCTGCCCAAAAACTTGTGATTGGCCATTTCCCCGAGAAAACTCTTCCCCAACCAAAATCATTACTTTTATCAGAAATGCTAATTTTACAAAAACTTAATAGTTTTTTTTTTTTTTTTTTACAATTTTTAGATTGAACAAATCTTTCATATTTTAATATTTTTTCTGGCTATACCCTAAGTAAATTAGTACAATCTACTACTTTTAATTTAATAACCAAATCCAAGTTTGCAATATTTTGTAAAAATTGCTCAATCCCAATTATATCACAGTCACTATTCACTATATATTTTTTATCAAGCTGTTTAGGCGTTTATGTTTTGATGTATTTTACTCATATGTGATCTACCCTCACAATCACTGGTCTATTACCCTGTGAATTCACTCTTACCACTCATTTGGATACCATTTTACCATACTCCTCCTACCTGCTTTTAGTTTAATTTTACCCCTTGCGCGCCACTACCTTTCCTCTTTTCATTTTACTTCTGGGTTCAGATATTACCCCCAGTGTGCGCTGCACTAGCTTAGTTTTATTCCCTGTTAAGCGCGAGATTAATCTTTTTACTCATATGTCCGTTAATGTTGCCTGATGTTCATGGTCTTCTCTTCCATTGTCGCTTTTTCTTTCGCTGTTGCTTTTTCTTAAAATGTCCTTTTCTTTGTTCTTCTAAGCATCCTTTTCTTGTAGCTTTTTTGCCTCGTTTCTTGAATTGTGTCTTTGTTGTGTAGTGTGGTGCGTTGCCTGTTAGATCAATTCTTAGCCTGTGTGCATGGAGTTTCCATTTTCAAGCGTCAAAATCCAACTTTTCATATAAGCTCACCCAATAGTGTACATCTATATATGGCAGCTTTTTCAAATAACTTGAATTCTTCGTTCCTGTTTCAACACTTTTTTCTTCTTGGGCAACAACCCAATATTCATAGGAACTAACCTTGGTAGATATCTTCTCATACCTTACCGTTAGGTTTACAAAGTAAATGGATTTTCCGAAAATAGCTTGAAGTGTCCCGTCCATCTGGCCTTGTCAATCAACTTCTGTAGCTTTTTTTTCTTTTCTTAGGTGAGAAAACAAACAAAAAAACTCACGCTTTGACTTTTGCTTTCATTTGACGAAAATGTCTCCTTCTTCTAGGTTCTTAGATCTTTTTCTAGATCTTGATAAAACAGTGTTCCTCTCCCCCCTGTTGTCAAGGAGTGGGGAAAAAATAGACCATTCCGTCTGACTCGCCATTGAAAGAATTGGCTAGAGTAGAATCCCATGCCTTTAATAGGGAGTCTGCTAACTTGTCCATGGGGTCTTTCATGACGCCCATGTCCTCAAAGGCCAAGTCCGCATTCCTGGACACCTGTGAAAAGGCCGCATCAAGCTTTGGCTTCTTATTCCAGACCTGATCACCGTCATCCTCGAAAGGGAATCTTTTCTTAGAGATTTAGAGAAAAAAGAGCCCTCTCTGGGTCCTTCCATTCTCTTTTAACCGTTTCAGAAATACATTTATGGACTATGAATACCCAGAGTTTTACTTCCCCCATGCCCTGAAACATCCTATCATGCAAGGACAGCTGAGCCTTGTCCTCCTTGATGTTTAAGGTTGTATGTATTGTCTTTAACAGATCATCCACATCTTCCAAAGACAGACAGACAATCTATAGCGAGAAGAAGAAACTTCTTTCTTCTTCCTCCTCCTCCTGGGGAAACACCTCTCTCCTTGTTCTCTGAATTACGGTCACTTCTAGGTGCAGAGATACGTGGACGAGAACAGGATGGTGAAATGCCACCACTGTTTGACTGTGCCACCAGATGTTTATCCAAGAAAGAACGGAATGACTCAAATGTATCCGCTAGTTCTTTCCGGGAGGAACTTAATAGTTCTGATTGGGTAGCAGGTGTAGCGGGGGAGGTTTCTTCCCTAACTAGTTCTGCTATACATGTTTTGCATAATGCTTTAGCTCATGACTCTCTAAGCGTATTTTTGCAAGATGGGCATTTCCTCTTAGGAGGAGGGGAGGAATGTTTGATATTTTCTTTGACTTTAGCCTGAAATACACCAACACAATCCCCTATTAAATCATCGTTTTACACATAATAAATGATTAACAGCATTACCCAAGAGAAAACAATAAGCTGCCAAGGAAAAAAAAAAGAGCTAACCCTTTAGCCCCTATGCTTGTTACTGCAGCTTTACCTCAGTGACTCTTCCCCATAAGTCACCATAGGCATTTAATACACACACTCTCCTTAGTACCTTTAAAAACAAGGAAGAGTGGCGCAGGCTCCCTTGACTCCCCCCAGGGGAGCAAGGGAGGGAGAAAACAAGACCCCTAGATAAAGTACAGGGACCGCTGCGTCTGCTTACCTGAGTCTGGCTGGTGTTAGTGGCTCCTGCCACCGCCGTCCGTTCCACCATACTGCCAAGGCTGTAGCGGCGTCCGGCTGCTTTTATTTTGAATTTCCCGGTCCTTTTGCCGCCTGGAGGACCGGAAATCGAACACCAGCTTGAGGCCGCCTCCTCCCCCTGCGTTCCAGCAACCGGAACTGGAAGCAGTGTCGCCGGAAGTCCCGCCCCCGGCCGGAGTGACGCACCTCGCCACCCGGGACCCGGAAGAAGCATGGAGGATGATACACAGAGGAGGCGCTGCTTTCACCACTGTGAAGCATGCCATCCTCTACCAGCCCACAGCACCGGTCTGATGAGAGCAGGACCCCCTGCAGCCTAAACCCTCGCGGGTATGAAGGGGAGCAGACACCGAGAATCAACCACACATAAGGGAAGATGCTGGGCTGGCCTGGAGAAAAAAAAAGCACAACAGGTATGCCCCATACTGTCTCCACCTGGAGAGAACGTAGAACACCCCTGGTTCCACCATGGTCGGAGGAAACACTACAACCGAGGCCATGGTGGAAGTGTCCGGTCTAAAAAGAAAACTGACTGCAGTGTTTCCTGGGAAAGTGGGTGGAGCTACGCTCTCTCCAGGTGCTGTCCTGAAAAGACGAAGGGAGAAAATGATGATTTTTATTTTCCCTGCATGTCTCCCTCAGATCTACAGCGACTGCACTTTCAAGTGCACTTGTAGTGCAAAGTGGATTTGTCTTTAGTAAATAACCCCCATTATGTGTGAAAGAGACCTTAGATGAAAAAGGAATAAAGGTCTGTAAGGAAGTTTAACCACTTAAAGTGGTTGTAAACCCTTTACAACCACTTTCACCTACAGGTAAGCCTAGATTAAGGCTTACCTGTAGGTGCTGGTAATATCTCCGAAACCTACACGGTTTAGGAGATCTTTACAATTCCCTGTACGATGAGTTCTCTCTGGCGCATGCACACACACTTTAGAAAGGGTGGAGCTACGCTTTCTCCAGGTGCTGTCCTGAAAGACGAGGTGAGAAAAATGAAATAAAGGGGGGGGGGGGGGGGGGGGGGGGGGGGGGGGGGATGATTGGTTTATTTTATCTGAGTACTGTATTTAACAGGTTGACTGGAATTTAGCATCTAAATGATTCTAAAAACGTAGAAGTGTTTTTTTTTATAATTTATGTGTGCAGCTACCCCCCCCCCCTAATACTTAGCTGAGACGCATCTCGATTCAGCAATGTGACTGAGTGCCTTGGCCAGCGGGGACGCTCCCTCCTGATTGGCTGAGACACAGCAGTGGCGCAATTGGCTCCCGCTGCTGTTAAAAATCAGTTAGCCAATGGGTACTCGTTCTTAAGTGGAGCTAGTCTAGTTTTAAAGCATATTACAAGAGGGGCTATCTAGTCAAAAGCATACTGGGCAAACAGCATAAGTTTTTAAAAGGCACTTTAATGGGTCTGAAAGGTTATGTAAAAGGTTCAAAAAATAAATAAAATTAAAACATGTCATACTTGCCTCCTCTGTGCAGTTAGTTTTGCACAGAGTGTCCCTATCCTCCTTTTCTGGGGTCCCTCAGCAGAGCTCCTGGCCCCTCCTCTTCTCGAGTGCCCTGTTGGAGAGCTGCTCTCCCTCGGGGCAATCGTGCAGGCACCCTCCGGTGTCCTGCTGCTGCGTCCATTGACAAAGACAGCAGGAATCTGCCCCACCCCTGCATCATTGGATTTGAATGACAGCAGGAGGAGCCAATGGCTGTGCTGCTACCAATCTATCCAATCAGGACCCGAGACACCGGCTGGAGCTGGCATGCTCACCCCGACACTGGAAAGACCGGGTTAAGGTAAGTAAAAGGGGGGCTCCTGCATCACAGGAGGTTTTTTACCCTAATGCATAAAATGCATTAGGGGAAAAACCTTGAGGGTTTACAACCCCTTTAATTTAAGGTGAGCAGGTAATGGCTAATACACAGCCATCTTTATATGGACTTATAAAACCATAAAAGTTTAAATTTTTCTTTGGATCTTTACTATTAGGGGTGCAACGGATCGTCGCCGATCCGTGATCCGAACGGGCCACCCCGTTCGGATCGGCACACCCCGCGATCCGCGGCTTCGACCTAGCTCCGGCGGCCATCTTTGTACACCCGGCAGCCTTAGGAAAGGCCGCGGCTTAGGCCTAGCTCCGGAGCGGCGGCCATCTTGGTACACCCGGCCACTGTTTACAATGTGATCGCTCCGTCAAATGACGGAGCGATCACGTGTAAACATACTCTGCATTACCCTGCGATACCCAGCCAATACCCTGCGATACCCAGCCAATACCCTGCGATACCCAGCCAATACCCTGCGATACCCAGCCAATACCCTGCGATACCCAGCCAATATTACAGTGGGGAGAGGATGTGGATATTACAGTGGGGGAGATGACGTGGATATTACAGTGGGGGAGATGACGTGGATATTACAGTGGGGTCTATATGGTGGCGGAATTTTCACAGGTTTTTGCAAATTCAATTATTTGCTGATCCGAAAAATGATCCGATCTGTGACTCCTGATCCGAGGATCGATCCGATCCGTGAGTTTTTTGATCCGTTGCACCCCTATTTACTATCACAAATTTTTCATTAAATGTGTGCAAGGTATCACTGAGCACAGTGTAAGGAATTTGTGTATTCATGACATTCGTATTTGCTTCAACAGCGCATCATACATTTTTTCATACATTCACTATGAGTGGTAGGTATTTTACCATTGACAGTGGTGCAGCAGGTCCTCGCATTGCACAATTTTAATTTACCATCTGACATAGCAGCGCATAAGTAATCATACAATATTTGCAGATTAACCACTTGCCTACTGGGCACTTAAACCCCCCTCCTGCCCAGACCAATTTTCAGCTTTCAGCGCTGTCACACTTTGAATGACAATTACACAGTCATGCAATACTGTACCCAAATGATTTTTTGTCTTTTTCATACAGAGCTTTCTTTTAGTGGTATTTGATCACCTCTAGGTTTATTTTTTGCACTATAAATGAAAAAAGATGGAAAATTTTGAAAAGAAATACGCATTTTTCTTAGTTTATGTGATAAAATTTTACCAATTAATTTTTCTTCATAAATTTTGGCCAGAATTTATACTGCTACATATGTTTGGTAAAAATAACCCAAATTAGTGAATATTATTTGGTCTGTGTTAAAGTCAGAGTCTACAAGCTGTGGTGCGAATCATAAAAAATTGATCACACCTGATGTACTGGTGGCCTATCTCATTTCTTGCGACCCGAACAAGCCAGGAAAGTACAAATACCCTGCAAATGACCCCTTTTTTGAAAGTAGACATTCCAAAGTATTTAGTAAGATGCATGGTGAGGTTTTTGAAGTTGTCTTTTTTTCAACAATTCTTTGCAAAATGAAGATTTTTTTTTTTTTTACCCCCACAAAATTGTCATTGTATAAAGGTTATTTCTCTCACATGGCATGTGCATACCACAAATGACGCCCCAAAATACATTCTACTACTCCCAAGTATGGCAATACCACATGTGTGGGACTTTTTCACAGCCTGGCCACATACAGAGACCAAATATATAAAAGATAACCTGTGGTTTTAGTAGCGCAGTTGTCCACAGGAGGATAGCACTGGTCCAGGCAGCAGGCATGGACTTGGTCAGCAAAAGCAAACGCAATTTAGCCTGGTTGGGAAGGACATTGGACAATAAGTGGTGTCTCTTCTCACTCCTCGTTTGGTGCACACCCGGCATTTTTTCTGATGTTTTTGGCCTGTTGGTCTGGGAGGGATTTTAATCGGGAAAGTGGCATTCGGAGAGTCTGCTAATCACATCGGATCAAATGTTTTCTGGTGGGCTGTTCGGGTATATAAGGGCAGTGGTGATTTCCTCCTGGTAGCCAAGGAAGGCTTTGGGTCTTTCAGTGGAGTTGCGATAGATTACATAGGTGTTGTATATGGCCAAATTAAACAAATAAATTGAAACTTTTTTATACCACTGGTATGCTCGTCTTGTGGAAAGGTAGGGTCGAGCATCCGGTGGTTGAAGTCGACACCCCCCATGAACATGTTGTATTGGTGGATACATGTTGGCTTTTGGATTGGGCCATTCCTCCTGGTGATCTCAACAAATGTATTGTTGTGGATCGAAGAACGCATGTAGACATCCCTTCTGTCCCTTCACTTCACAGCCAGAATTTCCTCATTCCGTAAACTCGCCGCCTCCCCTCTTAACTTCTTGTTGACAAGGCTTTGAGGAAAGCCCTTCCAGTACTGCATGCTGGAGTGTTCTGTGAAGGTTGTGGAACAGGGGCAAATATAAAAGTTGTCCACATACAAATGGTAGCCTTTCTCCAGGAGTGGGTTTATGAGTTCCCAAACGACTTTCCCGCTTGATCCGATGTATTCTGGGCAATTAGGGGGGGGATGTAGCTGGGTGTCCTTCCCTTCGTATATCATGAAGGAATATGTATACCCTGTGGCTCGGTCACACAATTTATACATCTTCACCCCATAGCGGGCCCTTTTGGTGGGAATAAATTGTTTTAAGCCCAGCCTACCAAAGAATTTGATAAGGGACTCATCCACGCATATGTGTTGGTCTGGGGTAAACAACTAGGGGAAGATTTCAGAAAAATTATTTTATTAGCAGCCGAATTTTATAAAGCTCATAAAAACGTGGGTCATTTCAGGGAGGGCACTGTCTATTGTCGTATTATAGTGTAGGAATCTCATAATCGTGAGATATCTGGTTCTGGGCATTACTGAGGAAAAGATGGGCATGTGGCGGGATGACCAATATGAACGCAATTTTTTCTGTTTAGTCCCACAGAATGTGAGGCCCAAAAATGTTTTAAACACCCCCAGTGTTAGAGCTCTCCACTCGTAGGGACGGGCATAAGAGGACATTGGGTTACTTGCTATGAATTGTTGTGCATACAGGTTGCACTGAGCAACAATCGATGCAAGCATGTCTTCAGTAAAAATTTTATGTAAAGTCTAAAATCGGGGAAACATTTTGTGTGTCCACCTGGAATCCTGGCTGGGCAGTGAAAGGGGGAACGTTAGCTTCTCCTGAATTAGGACGACGCCACAAGGAGTTCTGAAGGAAAATAGGGTAGTCTGGCATGGGACCGAACCCTTTGGGACTGAGGTGACACCCCACTGGTACGTGGCCTTTTATGCTGAGGTACAGCGGTGCTGGTGCTTGGCACTGCGGTGCTGGTGGATGGCACTGCCTCCTCACCAGTATGCCTTCGTCTGGCGGGCGGACTCTCATCTTCCTCCTCTGAGGCTGTCAGTGCACCACTGGTTAGGATAGGCTCGTAGTCAATGTCAGAATATCTGAATATGAGGAATCCAAAGCGGAGAGCTCCCCGTTGCGCTCGTCGGCCGCAAGAATAATTGTATGCCTCCTCGGCTGAAAATAATCTTTGTGACATTTTTACTGATGACAGGCGGCACTGACAATGTCAAAATATGTTTTTGTACACTCATAATCACTCACCAGCTGAAGCACAGAAGCTCTCCCCCCTCACACAGGGTCTATGTGTGAAGAGGGAGAGCCGGCAATGAGAGATGATCTCATATGTTTACATTTGAGAACATCTCTCATTGGCCACGCCGATCGCACTGTAAATGGCCACTGTGATTGGCCATTTACAGCGATCTTTGATTGCCAAGGGACACGGCCAACACAGATTTTCCCTGATGCGTGCCCTCTGGGGAGCGCGGGGAGGGAGTAAACTGGAGGACGTCCAAGGACGCCCTCCCGGGAATTAAGCGCCACGCTGTAGATATCTTTCGTCTATAGCGCGGGCGCAAAGTGGTTAAGAAAGTAGTATTAACTTTTAAAAATACAATCTAATAAAATGATGAGAAGCTCGCAGACACATTGGGTGCTTTTGACCCAGACCTCAAGCAAAGAAACGCCTAAAAGCAATAAATCAAGGAAGACTTGAAAGACAACACAAACACTAAGGCCTCGTGCACACAGGACATTTTTTTCCCTCCCCTGCACACCTTTGTTTCAGAGGAAGAAAATGCAGCTTAAAAAAACTAAAAAACTAAAAAAATAAAGCTGCATTATGTAAATTAACTTAGTTCACTTCATTGATTCATCAATGACCATTTGAATGAATAAACGTTCAAGTGCTAAATGTGCCTAGTGTTTAGGCATGTTCCATGTTTTTTCTACCTTTAAATGTCTGTGTGTGCGCATGGACACAAGCTAACAGAGGGATGTTTAGAAGCAGAAAAAAATTTAAAGAAATAAAAAAGGGCCAAAATGCTTGTAAAAGTGGCGTTTTTGATGCCCAGCGTGCACAAGCCCTTAACATGCATATACCAGCTCAAGGACTAATTTTACGACTCTCTTAAGGGAACTTTACTTACAAATTTTCCATGGCTTCTTTTATTTCCTCCCTGGCTCGTACACTGGGCAAAGTTTTACTACCCATTGGTTTTACATAACTTACTGTGAATATTTTGGTTACACTGTGTAGTGCCCAAGATTATTACCATAATTGCAATATACAACTCCAATTCCAAAACAGTTGGGGCGCTGCGTAAAATCTACAAATGGAGAGCATTTGTAAATATCATAAACCCATATTTGATTCAGAATAGAAAACATATCAAAATGTTTAAACTGAGAAAATGTACCATTTTAGGAAAAAGAAAAAAGTTTTGAAATTGATGGCAGCAACAGGTCTCAAAAAAGTTGGGACAGGACCATGTTTACCAGTGTCTAGCATTCTGTCTTTTGTCCTAATAGAGAAAATAATATGGTCCAAGAAAAAAAAAAAAAAAAATGTATAAAAAAATAAAATAAAACAAACACATTAATTCATACTATGTACCCCTACTAATGTACAAATTGCAAAAAAAAAAAAAAAAAAAAAAAAAAACAATAAATAAAAATAAACCAAACACAGAAACTTGGATTACATACCTGGCCATGTATGTCTCCACAAACTGTAACTGGTGTTGACACCGGTTGAACATTGGACTCTTCCAGCAGAAGATCACAAACATAATCACATAAACGCTTTAGAAAAAAAAATAAAAATAAATTACAAATGTAATAAATACTTTCATTTTTTTAAGTGCAGATACATTTTTTCCCCCACAGAGTACACTGCAACATTCGTATCAGTCTATCCCCAAAGCAGCCTATACTGAAACTTCCAAAAAGTGTCAACCACACACACGCTTGGTCAGACAAATCATTCAAATACTATCATACAGCTTTAAACAACCACACCACAAGAAGATAAAATCAAACAACAAGGTGGGGAAAATACAGAAGAGGTCCAATATATACATAAAATATACTGCAATTGTTCATTACCATATACATAATTGAAATATACCACCAAGATATTCCCTAGATCATGAGCTTAAGACCCCTTTCACACTGAGGAGGTTTTCCGGCGTTTTAGCGCTAGAAATAGCCTCTAAATAATGCCTGAAAACCGCCTCCTATTCATTTCAGTGTGACTTTTCACACTGCGGCGGTGCGCTTGCGGGACGCTAGGAAAAGTCCTGCAAGAAGCATCTTTGGGAGCGCCCTGCCCATTGAAATGGGCAGTGCTTCAAACGCACCTGAAAAGCGTTTCGGAAGTGCCGCAACACGGGCACTTTTAACCCCTTCTCAAACCGCGGCGCTTTACCGCTAACGGCCCACGCTGCCAGTGTGAAATCAGCCTTGACTGCATCTACGCTCCTGGCAAACAGGAGCTCCTCTATAATAGGAATTGTCCTAAGAAATACAATCTGGAAGCCTTGGTTGATGCAATAAAATGGTCCTCTTCCTTATTTGTAGGGGGCTTTGATCTTACTACTTGTTATAATTTGAGGGTCCCCCTTTTTTACTATTTATTTTTATTATTTTTGTACCGTGTTTGTATACTGTGTATGTGACAGTCTTTCTTATGCGGTTTTGTACCACCTTGATACTTGCCGTTATTGTACCAGACCTTTGTTTCAATAAAGGGCAATCCTGGATGAAAAAAAAAAAAAAATCCCCAGCCAATTCAACCTCTCTCACATGCACCAACTCTCCCTTATGTCAGTAGCTCTGAGCTCAGAAATGCTGCACTGGAGGAGGAGATAGTGGACCACATATGCGCACAGGTTTGATTGCTGCTGTGATTGTGGGGGTGAGCAGTAATGGCAGAGTGTCCTAGCAACAAGGAAGGATGGGATTATTCTACCTTTGAACGTTTTTTTGACAGGCTTCTCGGAGGTATGTGAATGAACTACACCTACAGAAACTGTATTAAAAATAAAATAAAATGAAGAAGTTGTTTAACAAGGATTGTCCTTTATTAGCACACATAGGTGGTACATAAAACAGGTATCCAAACAGTAGTACAGATTAAAAGGGAAAACAACCATGAAAATAAGGCATAAGAGTGCACAAAAACGATAAAAAAAAAAAAAAAACTAAAAAAATATGGGGGAAAACCTATACATTTCAGTCTTGCAGATAGTCACCAGTGAATACAATTATTCATATGGGAGCGTGGCCTGGACATGGCTGGGTGAGGACGCTTTTACCTCGAGCTCCCAACCTTCTCCTGGCTAGCTGAGTCTATTATGATCCAAAATCCATCCTTTGAACGAGGCATGTACTTTAAGAAGAGAACAAAGGGGAGAACTAAACAAATCGAGACTCTGAAGGATCTATAGAACATTTTAACACAACCCCAGCTCACCCCCTCTGCTCATAAGATGGCAGACCCACATGGAGAGGGGAGCGTGGCTCAGGGGAACCGGCCAGCATCCCCAGCTGCTTCGCTGGAATCTGATTCGTATTCAGATGTCCCTGCCGCTCTCCAATCGGGATCGGATACCCCACTGAGCTCCACACGTGCCTGAGGTAATGCCGAGATGTGGGCGATTCTTAAAGCTCTCCCTACCAAGGCCGATATAGGGTCCCTTATCCGCCATTTGGAGGCACAGCACCGCAAAGACATACAGTAGGTAAGGGAAGAACCGAGCTCCACGACCACTAGTCTGACTGCGGGAGAGACCACATACCTGGAAAGAAGCGTCTCTGCATTGGAGCGCCTCCAGGATGCCCATATTGAGGCCGCGACCATGTTACAACTGCACCAGGAGGAAATGGAAGACAGAAGCAGACGTAACAATCTACATCTGCGCGGCCTTCTGGAGGCGACAGGACCAGAAGATCTGGCCGCCACAGCCATCTTCCGCAGACTCCCAGGCAAACCGCTCTCACAAACTCTGGAGTTCGATCGCATTCACTGAGGGTTGGGACCGAGATCCCAAGACCCCAATAAACCGAGGGACGGTATCTGTCGCCTCCACCATTACTCCCATAAAGAATTGATCGTCCGCAGGGCCTGGGAAGCGAGAGACAGACTTTGCTGCAGCGATCGTTAAGATCTTGCCAGACGTTTCCTGTGCTACATTGCAGAGGAGAGCCATGCTCCGCCCGGTGTTAGAGACAGGCCGCTGGCTGAGGGGGCCACCTACCGCTGGAGATACCCGCTCTTGGTGATCTTCAAGAGGGACCAGCGATCATTTCACTTCCGCTCTCCGAGAGATCTACCGGCTCTATCCACATCCCTGGACACGGCCCCCATCAGAATGCAGAACTGGCGAATGTTCCTTCCAGTCGGGAGGATTGGTTTGGCCCGCAGCCATTACAGGGAAACCTCCAGCCGAGACAGCGTCGAAGATCACGGGCGCCTACACCAGGAGTACATGAGTCGTGAGGGTTTCTTCCCCTCTGCCTGACAATAGACTTCCATTGTCACTGCTCACCCTTGCCCCCTTGAATCTCCCTCTGTGTCCTTACATCTCCGCCCTAAGGCGATTTCCTCTTGGGTAAGCCACCGCTGAGACTCTACAGCAACTGACCCCCACCATGGAATCTTACGATACGAGAGGAACGGTCACCCTCTACCCTTCTCCACCCTTAGAGGAAACAGACCCCTGGTGTATACCGGAGTAGCTTTTAGCTGGTAGCGGAACACCGCCCCCCATCCCCTGGACTTGTACAAGATGCCACTGTAGGGACAAAAACACAGACAAGTCATAGAACCTATGTGGCCATACAGATATGGCAAATGTTCTGAAAGATCAAATGTTTTTGGTGGGACAATGTTGGGGACTGAGGGGGGGGGGGGGGGGGGGGGGGGGGGAACTTGACTCCTTGATATACCCAGTCAGGAGAAAATTATTACCCTTTTGACTGGGGAGCAAGGAAGCTGAGTAGTAGTAGTGGGTATAGTAAGTGAGGGAGGGAGGTTTTCCCATCCCCCCCCCTCTACTTAGTTCACCCTGCACCCAGTTACCGGTTGTACTATAACGTTTGGCCTAAAGTCCTCTATCTGTACGAAAGTACAGAAAAACAATTATAAGCTCCTTAACCCCTCAAGCTTTACATAATTTATCCAAACGCCTCAGCCTCGAATGCCTCAGCACTTTGCTGGAGATGTCAGGCGGAAAGGGGCATGCTGTTGCATATATTTTGGTCCTGTTCAAAGCTATCCTATTTTTGATCTACAGTCAGGACAACTATCCAGAAATTTATGGAAATCTAATATCTCAGGCGTCCCGGCCTTCTTCCTCTTGCATGTAAACACAATGTCCACTAAAAGATACCAAAAGTCTGTTATACGCTACTTGGTAAATGCCGCTAGATCCTGTATCCCACTTTAATGGAAAAGCCAAACCCCCACCATAGGTGGTGACCTGGATCCGGAGAGTAGAGGACATAAGTAAAAATGGAAGACCTGGTGCTCACTGCGAGTCAACAGGAAAAATATGAAGAGACATTGGCACCATTTCATTTTCTCTTTGGAGGGTATCACCCTTAGAATCTCTTGATGAGGCCAATTTTACAGCGAACGCAGAAGCCAGGGCCATCCTGAATCAACCAGAACCCTTTGAAATGTATGTGAACTCTGCCTCTCCCTCCCTCCATGTGATGAAGACAATATGTTCCTTCCCTTCCTGGTTGTTTCTAATATGTGTATGTATTGTATTGTCCAAGCGCATGTTGGGCATTTCTAAAATAAATAAAATTTATATTTGAAAAAAAAAAAATCAAAAGAATTATTCATATACAGTATCTCACAAGTGAGTACACCTTATATTTTTGTAAATATTTTATCTTCATGTGACAGCACTGAAGAAATGACGCTTTGCTATAATTTGCTGTTCCCCTCAAAACACAGCCATTAATGTCTAAACCGCTGGCAACAAAAGTGAGCACACCCCTAAGTGAAAACGTCCAAACTGGGCCCAAAGTGTCAATATTTTGTGTGGCCACCATTATTTTCCAGCGCTGCCTTAACCCTCTTGGGCATGGAAGCTCACCAGAGCTTCACAGGTTGCCACTGGAGTCCTCATCCACTGCTCCATGACGACATTGTGAAGCTGGAGAATATTAGAAACCTTGCGCTCTTCCACCTTCCGTTTGAGGATACCCCACAGATGACCAATATGGTTTAGGTCTGGAGACATGCTTGGTCAGTCCATGACCTACCCTCAGCTTCTTTAGCAAGGCAGTGGTCGTCTTGGAGGTGTGTTTGGGGTCGTTATGTTGGAATACTGCCCAGTGGCCCCAGTCTCCAAAGGGAGGGGGGGGATCATGCTCTGCTTCAGTATGTCATGTTGGCATTCATGGCTCCCTCAATGAACTGTAGCTCCCCAGTGCTGGCAGCATGCTGCTTCGCTGAGTAAAGCCTGGAATGGATTTTATCCAGATCCCGATGGAGAAATCCAACTGCAACACTTACATTTTAGTGGTCAGCGCAGATTGGCAGGCGGTAATAGCTGCCATAACCTCGGGGATGCCTGGATCCGGTGGAGAAGATCGCTCTGGGTCTGTCTGAGAGGCCATATTAGAGAAGTGTGCCGGCGTGGAGGGACCCGAGTCCGGAGTGGGCAGCAAAGCCGCGCCAGGGGAAACCAAAGTTTCTTTGCCCACTGAGATCTCCCAGAGGATTTGTAGAGTATACAGATCAGCACAGGAGAGCAGAAAAGTCACATGCAGGATAAGAAGCAGAAAGTTCTCTAGCAGAGCTCTGGGAAACACGTCCTCTCGAACCACCATCTTGGCCACGCCCCCTGGCATTATACATCTTTAGTTAAAGCTCCACACAGTTGATTTTTATCTACAGGTGCTACTTACCTGTATAGGCAGTTTTTTTGGCAAAGGTGAAATAACCCTTCAACTGTAAAATAGATTTTATGGAGTACTGTAAAATACATTATGTGGATAACAGTACAGGACACAGGTGGAGTCGTAGACAGATGGGTTATGTGCTGCTACCTTAAAGCAGAGTTCCACCCAAAAATGGAACTTGCGCTTTAAGTACTGACATGCAACATTTTTTGGGGGAGGAGCGTTTTTACAAGGAACCCAGCTCCCACTTCCTCCCCTGGCTCTGGAAGAAAGATCACCTCTCCCCCCTCCCTCCCATCAATCTTCTGGGACATGTCAAAGGTCCCAGAAGATTGCTTGGCAATTCACAGCGCAGCTCGCGCAGTCACAGCCAGGCACCCACAGTTAGAATGCCGGCACCTCGGAGAGGAGCAAGGCTTCCTGCACCTGCATCGCTGGACAGGCGAGTGTGTTTTATTATTAAAAGTCAGCACTTTTTGTAGCTGCTGACATTTAAATGGGTGGAACTCTGCTTTAAAAGGTGATTGGAGACTGGCCAACAGAACTGTCAGGACCCCCATATAACCCCTCCATCAATCAGTAATCCTGTTTTTTATTAGCAAGCAATAAAGGATTAAGGACTTGTTCACATGTGTTGATTATGAAGAATTAAAAAATGATCATTAGCACCTATAGCATTAAGGCCCACAAAACAAAATAAGCTTCCAAAACCAGATGACTACCTGAAGCACCTGACGGCCAAAGCTGGAATCAGCACAGACTTGAATGTCCACCTAGAAAACTTAGAAATTGTGTGAACAGAAAACCAGGTGGCATGGGAGGGGCCTTTAACATGGCGTTGGATCCCATGCTTGACGTGTCCAAAGGTGCTTCTCACTTGTCCTATGCGAAATTGCGCAAGGCTATAAGACTTCTTCAGGATATGCAATTGGTAGACAGAGGGAGAACTCTTCACATCCTGGCTAGGGACTATACATCAGGCACATTCGGATCCTTGAATTGGCCCATAAGCAATCTCAAGCACAGCAGACAGAGGAGAAACTCTCACATTTACGTGACCAGTACAAAAGCCAAACTAACCTGCCGTAGGCAAGCATTTTATGAGTTTGGAAACAAACGGAGTAGGATGCTAGCTAATGTTCTCAGAGACACCAGGGTATGCAACTACATCTCATGCATTAAGACCAGTGGCGATGGTTTGTCAGCTCTTCATGGGTGATCGCACAGGCCTTCAGGGACTATTACACCAGCTTATACCATTTAGAAGGTCAGCCTTCTTCCCTGGCCTCACGCAGTAGACGGGAGGCTGCTCAGGAATATCTTTAGGCGTCGGGAATGCCTAAACTGTCCAAGATAGTTGAGAAATTAGATGCCCCACTTACAGTGGACGAATTCCTAGAAGCCCTTAAATCAATGAAACCTGGTAAAGTCCCTGGCCCCGATAGGTATACCCTGTCTTATTATAAGACCTTCTCAGATAAACTGGCACAAAGATTCATAGCGGCCTTTAACTTTTAAAATTAAAATCAATAGTTGGTGTTGCAAAAAAAAAAAAAATGCAATAATTATGATGCAATACTTCCACGGTACATTAAACAAAAAGTATAACAATTAAAAATAATCTCTCTCGCTCCACACACACATATATATATATATCACACATGCATACATACATACATATACACACACACACACACACACACACACACACACACACACACTTCAAGATCTAAATTAAAGTGTAAATGCAAGATGCAAAGAAAAGTGCAACAAGTGATAGGCAAGTGACTATCTTGAATAAATTGAGTACATTGATGTCTGTCCAATAAACAAAAATTTGGTATAAATCAACAGCAGTCCATAAGAATGAGGGTGCAAAATAGTGCTTTATGGATCACAGAAAAAAAGCCTTCTGGGTCCAAAGTGCAAAGTGAAAGTGATCTGCAAATAAACTGTAGATAGAACTGACTTCAGTGGTTGTGGGTACTTGGTGTAATTGACACCCGTAGGTGTACTAACTTCTTACCGTACTGCTGTAAGGTAAGCAGCATTCAAAAGGAACATAGGGATTGGTCACTCAGGTGGGGGTACTTCCTGCACGTTCCTTCGAAAGGGGTCACAGTATGTGCAGAGCTGGGTGGATGCTTCCTCTCATTCAAGTAATGCAAGTAATGGGGACTGCTCAAATGCATCAATAACCTGGGCATATAGAAAAGATTTGGGAGAGAATACAGAGCCTCTATGGTGTAGTATGCTTAAAAAACGTATTTATTTCCGAAAACAGCAATAAAGTTAAAATTTTCATGAGGTAATGCGCTTTGAAAAAACGAGCAGCGAGCTCGTTACCTAGACGTCACTTCCGGTGTCCTACGCTTTACGTCACTGTCACGTGACTTCAACTGGGATGATTTCTGGGACTATTACGTCAGCCTATACACCATTTAGAAGGTCAGCCTTCTTCCCTGGCCTCACGTAGTAGACGGGAGGCTGCTCAGGAATATCTTCAGGTGTCGGGAATGCCGACAAACTGTCCTACAAGATAACTGAGACAGATGCCCCACTTACAGTGGACGAATTCCTAGCAGCCCTTAAATCAAATCAATGAAACCTGGTAAAGTCCCTGGCCCCGATAGGTACACCCTGTCTAATTAGAAGACCTTCTCTGATAAACTGGCACAAAGATTTATAGCGGCCTTTAACTTTTAATGTGACAATCGGGCACTGCTGGCAGAAACACTTCTAGCTCATATAACAGTAATCCCCAAGGAGTGGAAAAATACATTCTTGTGCCCTAGCTACCGCCCAATCTCCTTACTCAATGTAGACCTCAAAATTTTCACAAAGATCCTCGCCTCCAGACTACTGAGCCATATCCCCTCTAGTGCACCCGATCAATCAGGCTTCACTCATGACAGAGAAGGTAGGGACAATACACAACGGGTACTGAGCGCCGTACACTTCTCCCAGACTTATCAAACCCTTAGTGCTTGTATATCTGCTGATGCGGAGAAAGCATTTGACAGGGTTGATAAGACATTTTTGCAAGAAACGCTACAACACATAGGCTTGGAGACTGATGCCAAGCTGGCTCACAAGTTGAAAATCCAACCCATCTGCTCGAGTCAAGATTAATTACATAATTCTAGATGCATTTACCCATACGCAATGGGATGCGCCATGGTTGCCCACTGTCGCCCATCTTTATCCTCACGCTGGAACCTATAAAGAAACATTTGTGCCCATCCAGATATCAGGGGCATCTCAACGAAAGGAGGGAGAACAAAAACTTGGCGCGTATGCAGACGATCTGATATTTTTCATAACCTCCCCAGTCACGTCCCTTCCATCCCTTTTGTATGAGTTGCGCACATATGGAGCGCTTTCCAATTTTAAGGTGAACTACAGCAAGTCTGAGGCGATAGGGGTGGGGCTGGGTAGGCCCCTTCAACGCCAGATAGCTACCCAATTTAATTTGAAATAGACAGATTCCCATATACGATATTTGGGAACAAATATTACAAACAAATTAAATGGGGTGCTTGAACTTAAA